>CM050939.1:43353194-43543194 GCA_027789145.1 Solanum arcanum | reverse complement strand
GTGTTTGACGTCCAAGGGCTATGATTGCAAGCGACGCCTGACGTCGTTCGATCGTGTGTGCTGCCCAAAGGCGATGATGGCATGCCACGCTCGACGTCGTTCGACCGTGTGTGCTACCCAAAGGCGATGATGGAATGCCACGCCCGACGTCATTCGTCTGTGTGTGCTAGCAAAAGGCGATGATGGCATGCAACGACCGACGTTGTCCTACCGTCTGTGCTGCACAAAGGTGATGATGGCATGCCACGCCCGACGTCGTTCAACCATGTTTGCCATCCAAGGGCGATGATGGCATGCCATGCTTGACGTCGTCCGACTGTGTCAGCTAGTCCAAAGGCTATGATGGCATGCCACGCCCGACGTCGTTCGACCGTGTGTGCTGCCCAAAAGCGATGATGGCATGCAACGCCCGACGTTGTTTGACCGTTTGTGCTTCCAAAAGGCGATGATGGCATGCCACGCCCGACGTCGTTCGATCGTGTGTGTTGTCCAAAGGTGGTGATGGCATGTCACGCCTGACGTTGTTCGACCGTGTTTGCCGTCCAAGGGCTTTGATGGCATGCCACGCCTGACATCGTTCGACCATTTGTGTTACCCAAAGGCGATGATGGCATGCCACGCCTGACATCGTTCGACGGTGTTTGCCGTCCAAGGGCTATGATGGCATTCCACGCCCGACGTCGTTCGACCGTGTGTGTTGCCCAAAGGCGATGATGGCATGCCACGACCGACGTCGTCCGACCGTGTGTGTTGTCCAAAGGCTGCGATGTCATGCCACGCCTGACGTTGCCGACCGTGTGTGCTGTCCAAGGGCGGTGATGGCATGTGACGCCCGACGTCGTCCGACCGTGTGTGCTGTCCAAGGGCGGTGATGGCAAGTGACGCCCGATGTCGTTCGACCGTGTGTGCTGTCCCAAGGCGGTGATGGCATGTCACGCCTGATGCCATTCGACCGTGTTTTCTGTCAAAGGGCTATGATGGCATGCCACGCACGACGTCGTTCGACCGTTTGTGCTGCCCGAAGGCGATGATGGCATTCCACGCCCGACGTCGTGCAACCGTGTGTGCTGCCCAAAGGCGATGATGGCATGCCACGCCCGACGTCGTTCGATCATGTGTGCTGTCCAAAGGTGGTGATGGCATGTCACGCCAAATGACGTTCGACCGTGTTTGCCGTCCTAGGGCTATGATGGCATGCCACGCCCGACGTCATTCAACTGTTTGTGCTGCCCATAGGCGATGATGGCATGCTAGGCCTGACAACGTTCAATCGAGTTTGCCGTCCAAGGGCAATGATTGCATACCATGCCCGACGTCGTTCGACCATGTGTGCTGCCCAAAGGCAATGATGGCATGTCACGCCCAACATCATCCGACCGTCTGTGCTGTCCAAAGGTGGCGATGTCATGCCACGCCCGACGTTGCCGACCGTGTGTGCAGTCCAAGGGCGGTGATGGCATGCCACGCGTGACGTCGTTCGACGATGTTCGACGTCTAAGGGCTATGATGGCATGCCACACTCGACGTCGTTCGATTGTGTGTGCTGGCAAAAGGCGATGATGGCATGCACCGCCGTCCAACCGTCTGTGCTGCCCAAAGGTGATGATGGCATGCCACACCGACGTCGTTCGACCATGTTTGCTGGCAAAAGGCGATGATGGCATGCCATGCCCGACGTCGTTTGAACGTGTGTGCTGCCCAAAGGCGATGATGGCATGCCACGCCCGTCGTCGTCTGAGCGTGTGTGTTGTCCAAAGGCGGCGATGTCATGCCACGCCCGATGTTGCCGACCGTGTGTTCTATCCAAGGGCGGTGATGTCATGCCGCGCCCGACGTTGCCGACCGTGTGTGCGATCGAGAACGCGATGTCATACCATGCCCAACGTTCATGACCGTGTGTGCTGACCAAGGGCGGTGATGTCATGCCACGCCCGACGTCGCCGACCATGTGTGCTGTCTCAGGGTGGTGATGTCATACCACGCCCGACGTTGCCGACCGTTCGTGCTGTCCAAGGGCGGTGATGTCATGCCACGCCCGACATCGTCCGACCGTGTGTGCAGCCCAAAGGCGATGATGGCATGTGACGCCCGACGTCGTTCGATCGTGTTTGCTGTCCCAAGGCGGTGATGGCATGTCACGCCTGACGTCGTTCAACCGTGTTTGCTGTGCAAGGGCTATGATGGCATGCCACGCCCGACGTTGTTCGACCGTTTGGGGTGCCCAAAGGCGATAATTGCATGCCACGCCTGACAACGTTTGACCGTGTTTGCCGTGCAAGGGCTATGATGGCATGTCACGCCCGACGTCGTTCGACCGTTTGTGTTGCCCAAAGGCGATGATGGCATGCCACGCCCGACGTCATCCGACTGTGTGTGCTGTCCAAAGGCGGCGATGTCATGCTACGCGTGACGTTGCCCGGCGTGTGTCTTGTCGAAGCGGTGATGGCATTTGACGCCCGACGTCGTTCGACCGTGTGTGCTGTCCCAAAGCGGTGATGGCATGTCACGCCTGATGTCATTCGACCATGTTTGCTGTCAAAGGGCTATGATGGCATGCCACGCATGACGTCGTTTGACCGTTTGTGCTGCCCAAAGGCGATGATTGCATTCCATGCCTTACTTTGTTCGACAATGTTTACCATCCAAGGGCTATGATGGCATTCCACGCCCGACGTCGTTCGACCATGTGTGCTGCCCAAAGGCGATGATGGCATGCCATGCACGACGTCGTCCGACCGTGTGTGCTGTCCAAAGGCGGCGATGTCATGCCACGCTGGCGTTGCCCGGCCGTGTGTCTTTGTCGAGGAGGTGATGGCATGTGACGTCCGACGTCGTTCGACCGTGAGTGCTGTCCCAAGGCGGTGATGGCATGTCACGCGTGATGTCGTTCAACCGTGTGTGCTACCCAAAGGTGATGATGTCATGCCAAGCTCGACGTCGTCCGACCGTGTGTGCTGTTCGAAGGCGACGATGTCATGCCACGCCCGACATTGCTGACCGTGTGTGCTGTCCAATGGCGGTGATGTCATGCTACGCCCGACGTTGCCGACCATGTATGCAGTCCAAGGGCTATGATGGCATGCCACGCCCAACAACGGCCGACCGTCTGTCTTTGTCAAAGGCGATGATGGCCGCGCGACTCGGCGTCGTCCGGCCATTTGTCTTTGCCAAGGCGATGATGGCATGCCACGCGCTGACGCCGTGCGGCTATGCATCTTTGCCCAAAGCGATGATGGCATGCCACGCTGGCGTTGTTCGACCATGTTTGTCGTCCAAAGGCGATGATGGCATCTAGCGCCGCGCCGTCCGTATGTCGGCTAGTGCAAAGGCGATGATGGCATGGCACGCCCGACGTCGTTCGACCGTGTGTGCTGCCCAAAGGCGATGATGGCATGCCACGTCCGACGTCATTCGACCGTGAGTGCTTCCCAAATGCGATGATGGCATACTACGCCCGATGTCGTTCGACCGTGTGTGCTGCCCTAAGGCGATGATGGCATGCCACGCCTGACGTCGTTCGACGGTGTTTGATGCCCAAAGGCGATGATGGCATGCCACGCCCAACGCTGTTTAACCGTCTGTGCTGCCCAAAGGCGATGATGGCATGCAACCCTTACATTATTCGACCATGTTTACCGTCAAAAGGGCTATGATGGCATTCCACGCCTGACGTTGTTCGACCGTGTGTGCTACCCAAAGGCGATGATGTCATGCCACGCCCAACGTTGTCGATTGTGTGTGCTGTCCAAGGGCGGTGATGTCATGACACGCCCAACGTTGTCGACCGTGTTTGCAGTCCTAGGGCGATTATGTCATGCCACGCCCTACATTGTCGACTGTGTGTGCTGTCCAAGGGCGGTGATGTCATGCCACGCCCGACGTTTTCAACCGTGTGTGCAGTCCAAGGGCGGTGATGTCATGCCACGCCCGACGTTGCCGACCGTGTGTGCAGTCCAAGGGCTGTGATGTCATCATGCCATGCCCGACTTTGCCGACCGTGTGTCTTTGTCAAGGGCAGTGATGTCATTCCACGCCCGACGTCGTCCAACCGTGTGTGCTTCCCAAAAGCATTGATGGTATGCCACGCCCGACGTCGTTCGACCGTGTGTGCTGCCCAAAGGCGATGATAGCATGCAACGCCCGACATCGTTCGACCGTTTGTGCTACCAAAGGCGATGATGGCATGCCACACCCGACGTCGTTCGACCGTGTGTGTTGTCCAGTGGTGGTGATGGCATGTCCCGCCTGATGTCGTTCGACCGTGTCTACCGTCCAAGGTCTTTGAAGGCATGCCACGCCCGCCATCGTTCGACCGTTTGTGTTGCCCAAAGGCGATGATGGCATGCTGCGCCTGACGTCGTTCGTTGGTGTTTGCAGTCCAAGGGCTATGATGGCAAGCCACACCCGACGTCGTTCGATCGTGGGTGCTGCCCAACGGCGATGATGGCATGCCACGCCCGTCGTCGTCTGAGCGTTTGTGTTGTCAAAAGGCGGCGATGTCATGCCACGCCCGACGTTGCCGACCGTGTGTGCTGACCAAGGGCGGTGATGTCATGCCACGCCCGATGTTGCCGACCGTGTGTGCTGTCTCAGGGTGGTGATGTCATCACACCACGCCCGACGTTGTCGATCGTTCGTGCTGTCCAAGGGCGGAGATGTCATGCCACGCCCGACATCGTCCGACCGTGTGTGCTGCCCAAAGGAGATGATGGCATGTGACGCCCGACGTCGATCGACCGTGTTTGCTGTCCCATGGCAGTGATGGCATGTCACGCCTGACGTCGTTCGACCGATTTTGCTGTGCAAGGGCTATGATGGCATCATACACCCGACGTCGTTCGACCGTTTGGGCAGCCCAAAGGCGATGATGTCATGCCACGCCCGACGTTGCCGACCGTGTGTGCTGACCAAGGGCGGTGATGTCATGCCACGCCCGATGTTGCCGACCGTGTGTGCTGTCTCAGGGTGGTGATGTCATCACACCACGCCCGACGTTGCCGACCGTTCGTCTTTATCGAAGCGGAGATGTCATGCCACGCCCGACATCGTCCGACCGTGTGTGCTGCCCAAAGGCGATGATGGCATGTGACGCCCGACGTCGTTCGACCGAGTTTGCTGTGCAAGGGCTATGATGGCATGCCACGCCCGACGTCGTTTGACCGTTTGGGCTATCCAAAGGCGGTGATGGCATGTCACGCCTGATGTCATTCGACCGTGTTTGCTGTCAAAGGGCTATGATGGCATGCCACGCACGATGTCGTTCGACCGTTTGTGCTGCCCTAAAGCGATGATGGCATTCCACGCCTTACTTTGTTCGACCATGTTTATCGTCCAAGGGCTATGATGGCATTCCACGCCCGACGTCTTTCGACCGTGTGTGCTGCCCAAAGGCGATGATGGCATGCCACGCCTGACGTCGTCCGACCGTGTGTGCTGTCCAAAGCGGCGATGTCATCCACGCTGGCGTTGCCCGACCGTGTGTGTTGTCTTAGGGCTATGATGGCATGCAGCGCCCGGCCGTCCGGCCGTCTGTCTTTGCCCAAAAGCGATGAGGGCAAGCCACGTCCGACATCGTTCGAGCATGTTTCTTTATCGAGGAAGATGATGGCATGCCCGCGTCGGCGTCGTTCGACCGTGTGTGCTACCCAAGGCGATGATGGCATGCCACGCCCGACATCGTTCGGCCGTGTGTGATGTCAAAAGCGGTGATAGCATGCCAATCTGAAGTCGTTCGACCGTGTTTGGCGTCAAAGGCGATGATGGCATGCAACCCCCGACGCCGTCCGACCATCTGTCCTGCCCAAAGGCGATGAGGGCAAGGAAGATGATGGCATGCCACGCTTGACGTCATTCGACCGTGTGTGCTACCCAAAGGCGATGATGGCATACCACGCCTGACGTCGTTCGACCATTTGTGCTGCCCAAAGGCAATAATGGCATGCCACTCCCAACGTCGTTCGACCGTGTGTGTTAGTGAAAAGCGATGATGGCATGTCAGCGCCTGCGCCCGTTCGACCGTCTGTGCTGCCCAAAGGCGATGATGGCATGCCACGCCCGACGTCGTTCGAGCATGTTTGCCGTCCAAGGAAGATGATGGCATGCCACGCTCGACATCGTTTGACCGTGTGTGCTACCCAAAGGCGATAATGGCATGCCACGCCTGTCGTCGTTCGACCGTTTGTGCTGCCCAATGGCGATGAGGGCATACCACGCCCGACATTGTTCGACCGTGTGTGCTGTCCAAAGGCGGTGATGGCATATCACTCCTGACGTTGTTCGACCGTGTTTGCCGTCCAAGGGCTATGATGGCATGCCACGCCCGACATCGTTCGATCGTTTATGCTTCCCAAAGGCGATGATGGCATGCCACGCCTGACGTCGTTCGAGGGTGTTTGTCATCCAAGGGCTATGATGGCATGCCACGCCCGACGTCATTCGACCGTGTGTGCTGCCCAAAGGTGATGATGGCATGCCACGCTCGACGTCGTTCGACTGTGTGTGTTGTCCAACGGCGGTGATGTCATGCCATGCCCGACGTTGCCGACCGTGTGTGCTGTCGAAGGGCTGTGATGTCATGCCACGCCCGACGTTGCCGACCGTGTGTGTTGTCCAAGGAAAGTGATGTCATCATGCCACACCCGACGTTGCTGACTGTGTGTGCTGTCGAAGGGCTGTGATGGTCATGCCACGCCCGACGTTGCCGACCGTGTGTGTTGTCCAAGATGCAGTGATGTCATGCCACGCCCGAAGTTGCCGACCGTGTGTGCTATCCAAGGGCGGTGATATCATCATGCCACGCCCGACGTTGCCGACCGTGTGTGTTGTCCAAGGGCGGTGATGTCATGCCACGCCCGACGTCGTCCGATCGTGTGTGCTGCCCAAAGGCGATGATGGCATGCCACGCTCGACGTCGTTCGACCGTGTGTGCTGCCCAAAGGAGATTATGGAATGCCATGCCCGACGTCGTTCGACTGTGTGTGCTGGTAAAAGGCGATGATGGCATGCAACGCCCGACGCCGTTCGAACATCTGTGTTGCCCAAAGGTGATGAGGGCAAGCCACGCCCGAAGTCGTTCGAGTATGTTTGCTGTCCAAGGAAGATGATGGCATGCCACGCCTCACGTCGTTCGACCGTGTGTGCTACCCAAAGGCGATGATGGCATGCCATGCCTGACGTCGTTCAACCGTTTGTGCTGCCCTACGGCGATGATGGCATGCCACGCCCGACGTTGACGACTGTGTGTGTTGTCCAAGGTCGGTGATGTCATACCACGCCCGAAGTTGCTTATCGTGTTCTGCTGTCCGAAGCGGTGATGTCATCATGCCACGCCCGGCGTTGTTCGACCGTATGTGTTGTCAAAGGGTGGTGATGTCATACCACGCCCGGCGTCGTTCGACCATTTGTGCTGCCAAAGCGATGATGGCATGCCACGCCTGGCGTCGTTCGACCGTGTTTGTCGTCGAGGCTTTGATGGCATGCCCGCGCCCGGCGTCGTTCGATCGTGTGTCTTTGCCCAAAGGCGATGATGGCATGCCACGCCCGGCGTCGTTCAGCGTGTGTTGCCCAAAGGTGATGATGGCAAGCCACGCCGGCGTCGTTCAAGCATGTGTGTTGTTCTAAGGAAGATTATGGCATGCCACGCGCCCGTCGTTCGATCGTGTGTCTTTGTCGAAAGCGATGATGGCATGCCATGCCTGACGTGTTTGACCGTTTGTGCTGCCCAAAGGCGATGATGGCATGCCACGTCCGACGTCGTTCGACCGTGTGTGATGTCAAAAGGCGGTAATGGCATGTCACTCCTAAAGTCGTTCGATCATGTTTGACGTCCAAGGGCTATGATGGCATGCCACGCCCGACGTCGTTCGATCGTGTGTTGTGCCCAAAGGCTATGATGGCATGCCGCGGCTGACGTCGTTCGACCGTGTGTGCTGCCCAAAGGCGATGATAACATGCCACGCCCGATGTTGTTCAACTGTGCGTGCTGGCAAAAGGCGATGATGTCATGCCACGCCTGACGTCATCCGACCGTTTGTGCTGCCCAAAGGTGATGAAGGCATGCCACGCCTGACGTCGTTCGACCATGTTTGTCGTCCAAGGGCGATGATGTCATGCCACGCCCTAGACCATTCGACTGTGTCAGCTAACCCAAAGGTGATGATGGCATGCCACGCCCGATGTCGTTCGACCGTGTGTGCTGCCCAAAAGCGATGATGGCATGCAACGCCCGACGTCGTTCGACTGTTTATGCAGCCGAAAGTCGATGATGGCATGCAACGCCCGACGTCGTTCGACCGTTTGTGCTGCCCAAAGGCGATGATGGCATGCCACATTCGACGTCGTTCGATCATGTGTGCTGTCCAAAGGTGGTGATGGCATGTCACGCCTAACGTCGTACGACCGTGTTTGCCGTCCAAGGGCTTTGATGGCATGCCACGCCCAACATTGTTGGACGATTTGTGTTGCCCAAAGGCGATGATGGCATGCCACGCCTGACGTCATTCGACGGTGTTTGCCGTCCTAGGGCTATGATGGCAAGCCACACCAGACGTCGTTCGACCGTGTGTGCTGCCAAAAGGCGATGATGGAATGCCACGCCTGACGTCGTCCGAGTGTGTGTGTTGTCCAAAGGCGGAAATGTCATACCACGCCCGACGTTGCCGATCGTGTGTGCTGTCCAAGGGCGGTGATGTTATGCCACGCCCGACGTTGCCGACCGTGTGTGCAGTCCAAGGGCAGTGATGTCATACCATGCCCAACGTTGATGATCGTGTGTGCTTTCCAAGGGCGGTGATGTCATGCCACGCCCAACATTGCCGACCGTGTGTGCAGTCCAAGGGCGGTGATGTCATGCCACGCCCGAAGTTGCCGACCATTCGTCTTGTCAAGAAGCGGTGATGTCATCATGCCACGCCCGACGTTGGACCGTGTGTGTTGTCTAAAGCGGTGATTTCATGCCACGCCGACGTCGTCCGACCGTGTGTCTTTGCCCAAAGGTGATGATGGCATGCCACCCCTGACGTCGTTCGAGGGTGTTTGTTATCAAAGGGCTATGATGGCATGCCACGCCCGACGTCGTTCGACCGTGTGTGCTGCCCAAAGGTGATAATGGCATGCCACGCTCGATGTCGTTCGATCGTGTGTGCTGTCCAAGAGCGGTGATGTCATGCCACGCCCGACATTGCCGAGCTTGTGTGCTGTCCAAGGGCAGTGATGTCATCATGCCACGCTCGACGTTGCTGATCGTGTGTGCTATCGAAGGGCTGTGATGTCATGTCACGCCCGACGTTGCCAACCGTGTGTGTTGTCCAAGGTCGGTGATGTCATTCCACGCCCGAAGTTGCCGACCGTGTGTGCTGTCCAACAGCAGTGATGTCATCATGCCACGCCCGACGTTGCCGACCGTGTGTGTTGTCCAAGGGCGGTGATGTCATGCCACGCCCGACGTAGTCCGATCGTGTGTGCTGCCCAAAGGCGATGATGGCATGCCACGCTCGACGTCGTTCGACCGTGTGTTCTGCCCAAAGGCGATTTTATCATGCCACGCCGGATGTCGTTTGACTATGTGTGCTGGTGAAAGGCGATGATGGCATGCAACGCCTGACGCCGTCTGACCGTCTGTGCTGCCCAAAGGCGTTGAGGGCAAGCCACGCCCGAAGTCATTCGAGCATGTTTGCTGTCCAAGGAAGATGATGGCATGCCACGCCTGGCGTCGTTCGACCGTGTGTGCTACCCAAAGGCGATGATGGCATGCCACGCCTGACGTCGTTCGACCGTTTATGCTGCCCAAAAGCGATGATGGCATGCCACGCCCGACATTGTCGATCGTGTGTGTTGTCCAAGGTCAGTGATGCCATGCCACGCCCAAAGTTAGTTACCGTGTGTGCTGTCCAAGGGCGGTGATGTCATCATGCCACGCCCGACGTTGCCGACCGTGTGTGTTGTCCAAGCAGTGATGTCATGCCACGCCTGACGTCGTCTGACCGTGTGTGCTGCCCAAAGGTGATGATGGCATGCCACGCTCGACGTCGTTCGACCGTGTGTGTTGTTCTAGGGCGGTGATGTCATGCCACGCCCGACGTTGCCGAGCCTGTGTGCTGTCCAAGGGCAGTGATGTCATCATGCCACGCCCGACATTGTCGATCGGGTGTGTTGTCCAAGGTCAGTGATGTCATGCCACGCCCAAAGTTAGTTACCGTGTGTGCTGTCCAAGGGCGATGATGTCATCATGCCACGCCCGACGTTGCCGACCGTGTGTGTTGTCCAGGCAGTGATGTCATGCCACGCCTGACGTCGTCTGACCGTGTGTGCTGCCCAAAGGCGATGATGGCACGCCACACCCAACGTCGTTCGACCATGTGTGCTGCCCAAAGGCGATTATGGCATGCCACGCCTGACGTCGTTCGAGCATGTTTGCTGTCCAAGGAAGATGATGGCATGCCACGCCTGACGTCGTTCGAACATGTGCACTACCCAAAGGCGATGATGGCATGCCACGCCTGACATCGTTCGACCGTTTGTGCTGCCCAAAGGCGATGATGGAATGCCACGCACGACGTCGTTCGGCCGTGTGTGATGTCAGCGGTGATATCATGTCACGCGAAGTCGTTCGACCGTGTTTGACGTCCAAGGGCTATGATGGCATGCCATGCCCGACGTCGTTCGATCGTGTGTGCTGCCCAAAGGCGATGATGGCATGCCACGCCCGACGTCGTTCGACCGTGTGTGCTGCCCAGAGACGATGATGGTATGCCACGCCTGATGTCGTTCGACTGTGCGTGCTGGCAAAAGACGATGATGGCATGCAACGGCCAACGCCGTCCGACCGTCTGTGATGCCCAAAGGTGATGATTGCATGCCACGCCCGATGTCGTTCGACCACGTTTGCCGTCCAAGGGCGATGATGGCATGCCACGCCCGACGCCATTCGACTCTGTCAGCTAGCCCAAAGGTGATGATGTTATGCCACGCCTGATGTCGTTCGACCGTGTGTGCTGCCCAAAAGCGATGATGGCATATAACACCCGACGTCGTTCGACCGTTTGTGCTGCCCAAAGGAGATGATGGCATGCAACGCCCGACGTCGTTCAACCGTTTGTGTTGCCCAAAGGCGATGTTGGCATGCCACGCCTGACGTCGTTCGACGGTGTTTGCCGTCCTAGGGCTGTGATGGAAAGCCACACCGGCGTCGTTCGGCGTGTGCTGCCCAAAGGTGATGATGGAATGCCACGCCCGGCGTCGTTCCCAGTGTGTCTTTGTCAAAAGCGGCGATGTCATGCCACGCCCGGCGTTGCCCGACCGAGTGTGCTGTCCAAAGGCGGTGATGTCATGCCACGCCAGACGTTGCGGCCGTGTGTGCGATCAAGAAGCGATGATGTCATACCATGCCCAGCGTTGATGACCGTGTGTGCTGTCAAAGCGGTGATGTCATGCCACGCCCGGCGTTACCCGGCCGTGTGTGCGATCAAAGGCGGTGATGTCATGCAACGCCGGCGTCGTTCGACCGTGTGTTTGTCAAAGCGGTGATGTCATCATGCCACGCTGATGTTGCCAACCGTGTGTGTTGTCCAAGGGCGGTGATGTCATGCCACGCCCGACGTTGTCCGACCGTGTGTGCTGCCCAAAGGCGATGATGGCATGCCACGCCCGACCTCGTTCGACCGTGTGTGCTGCCAAATGCCGATGATTGCATGCCACGCCTGACGTTGTCCGACCGTGCGTGCTGTCCAAAGGCGGCGATGTAATGCCACGCCTGACGTTGCTGACCGTGTGTGCTGTCCAAGGGCGGTGATGTCATGCCTTGCCCGACGTTGCCGACCGTGTGTGCGATCAAGGTGGTGATGTCATATCACGCCCGACATTGATGACTGTGTGTGCTATTCAAGGGAGGTGATGTCATGCCACGCTTGGCGTCGCTGCGGCGTGTGTCTTTGTCAAAGCGGTGATGTCATAATGCCCGCGCTTCGATGTTGCGGCCGTGTGTCTTTGTCCAAGGGTTCTGATGTCATGCCACGCCAGACATTGCCGACCGTGTGTGTTGTCCTAGGTCGGTGATGTCATGCCACGCCCGACGTTGCCGATCGTGTGTGCTGTCCATGGGCAGTGATATCATCATGCCACGCCCGACGTTGCCGACCGTGTGTATTGTCCAAGGGCGGTGATGTCATGCAATGCCCAACGTCATCTGACCGTGTGTGCTGCCCAAAGGCGATGATGGCATGCCACGCCCGATGTTATTTGACCGTGTGTGCTGCCCAATGGCGATTATGGAAAGCCACGCCCGACGTCGTTCGGCCGTGTCTTTGGTGAAAAGCGATGATGGCATCTGGCGCTGACGCCGTCGCGACCGTCTGTGCGCCCAAAGCGATGATGCCTTGCCACGCTCGACGTCGTCCGAGCATGTTTGCCATCCAAGGAAGATGATGGCATGCCACGCCTGCCGTCGTTCGACCGTGTGTGCTACCCAAAGGCGATGATGGCATACCACACCCGACATCGTTCGACTGTGTGTCTTTGTCAAAGCGGTGATGGCATGTCACTCTTGACGTCGTTCGACTGTGAGTGCTGCCCAAAGGCGATGATGGCATGCCACGGCTGACGTCGTTCGATGGTGTTTGTAATCCAAGAGCTATGATGGCATGCCACGCCCGACGTCGTTCGACTGTGTGTGATGCATAAAGGTGATGATGGCATGCCACGCTCAACGTCGTTCGACCATGTGTGCTGTACAAGGGCGGTGATGTCATGCCACGCCCGACGTTGCCGACCGTGTGTGTTGTCCAGGCAGTGATGTCATGCCACGCCTGACGTCGTCTGACCGTGTGTGCTGCCCAAAGGCGATGATGGCACGCCACACCCGACGTCGTTCGACCATGTGTGCTTCCCAAAGGCGATTATGGCATGCCACGCCTGACGTCGTTCGACTGTGGGTGCTGGTGAAAGGCGATGATGGCATGTAACGCCCGATGCCGTCCAACCGTCTGTGCTGCCCAAAGGCGATGAGGGCAAGCCACGCCCGACGTCGTTCGAGCATGTTTGCTGTTTAAGGAAGATGATGGCATGCCACGCCTGACGTCGTTCGAACATGTGCACTACCCAAAGGCGATGATGGCATGCCACGTCTGACATCGTTCGACCGTTTGTGCTGCCCAAAGGCGATGATGGAATGCCACGCACGACGTCGTTCGGCCGTGTGTGATGTCAAAAAGCGGTGATATCATGTCACTTCTGAAGTCGTTCGATCGTGTGTGCTGCCCAAAGGCGATGATGGCATGCCACGCCCGACGTCGTTCGACCGTGTGTGCTGCCCAGAGACGATGATGGTATGCCACGCCTGATGTCGTTCGACTGTGCGTGCTGGCAAAAGACGATGATGGCATGCAACGGCCAACGCCGTCCGACCGTCTGTGCTGCCCAAAGGTGATGATGGCATGCCACGCCCGACGCCATTCGACTGTGTCAGCTAGCCCAAAGGTGATGATGTTATGCCACGCCTGACGTCGTTCGACCGTGTGTGCTGCCCAAAAGCGATGATGGCATGCAACACCCGACGTCGTTCGACCGTTTGTGCTGCCCAAAGGAGATGATGGCATGCAACGCCCGACGTCGTTCAACCGTTTGTGTTGCCCAAAGGCGATGTTGGCATGCCACGCCTGACGTCGTTCGACGGTGTTTGCCGTCCTAGGGCTGTGATGGAAAGCCACACCCGACGTCGTTCGAGCGTGTGTGCTGCCCAAAGGTGATGATGGAATGCCACGCCCGACGTCGTCCGAGTGTGTGTGCTGTCCAAAGGCGGCGATGTCATGCCACGCCCGACGTTGCCGACCGAGTGTGCTGTCCAAGGGCGGTGATGTCATGCCACGCCCGACGTTGCAGACCGTGTGCGATCAAGGCGATGATGTCATACCATGCCCAGCGTTGATGACCGTGTGTGCTGTCAAAGCGGTGATGTCATGCCACGCTGGCGTTGCCGACCGTGTGTGCGATCCAAGCGGTGATGTCATCTGGCGCCGGCGTTGCCGGCCGTGTGTCTTTGTCAAAGGGCGGTGATGTCATCATGCCACGCCTGATGTTGCCAACCGTGTGTGTTGTCCAAGGGCGGTGATGTCATGCCACGCCCGACGTTGTCCGACCGTGTGTGCTGCCCAAAGGCGATGATGGCATGCCACGCCCGACCTCGTTCGACCGTGTGTGCTGCCAAATGCCGATGATTGCATGCCACGCCTGACGTTGTCCGACCGTGCGTGCTGTCCAAAGGCGGCGATGTCATGCCACGCCTGACGTTGCTGACCGTGTGTGCTGTCCAAGGGCGGTGATGTCATGCCTTGCCCGACGTTGCCGACCGTGTGTGCAGTCCAAGGGTGGTGATGTCATGTCACGCCCGACATTGATGACTGTGTGTGTTGTTCAAGGGAGGTGATGTCATGCCTAGCCCGACGTTGCCGAGCGTGTGTGCTGTCCAAGGGCAGTGATGTCATAATGCCACGCTCGATGTTGCCGACCGTGTGTGCTGTCCAAGGGTTCTGATGTCATGCCACGCCAGACGTTGCCGACCGTGTGTGTTGTCCTAGGTCGGTGATGTCATGCCACGCCCGACGTTGCCGACCGTGTGTGCTGTCCATGGGCGGTGATATCATCATGCCACGCCTGACGTTGCTGACCGTGTGTATTGTCCAAGGGCGGTGATGTCATGCCATGCCCGACGTCATCCGACCGTGTGTGCTGCCCAAAGGCGATGATGGCATGCCACGCCCGATGTTGTTTGACCGTGTGTGCTGCCCAATGGCGATTATGGAAAGCCACGCCCGACGTTGTTCGACTGTGTGTGCCGGTGAAAGGCGATGATGGCATGTGACGCCCGACGTCGTCCGACCGTCTGTGCTGCCCAAAGGCGATGATGACTTGCCACGCTCGACGTCGTTCGAGCATGTTTGCCATCCAAGGAAGATGATGGCATGCCACGCCTGACGTCGTTCGACCGTGTGTGCTACCCAAAGGCGATGATGGCATACCACGCCCGACATCGTTCGACTGTGTGTGCTGTCCAAAGGCGGTGATGGCATGTCACTCTTGACGTCGTTCGACTGTGAGTGCTGCCCAAAGGCGATGATGGCATGCCACGGCTGACGTCGTTCGATGGTGTTTGTCATCCAAGAGCTATGATGGCATGCCACGCCCGACGTCGTTCGACTGTGTGTGATGCCCAAAGGTGATGATGGCATGCCACGCTCGACGTCGTTCGACCATGTGTGCTGTACAAGGGCGATGATGTCATGCCACGCCCGATGTTGCCGAGCGTGTGTGCTGTCCAAGGGCAGTGATATCATCATGCCACGCCCGACGTTGCGTCCGTGTGTGCTGTCGAAGGGCTGTGATGTCATGCCACGCCCGACGTTACCGACCGTGTGTGTTGTCCAAGGTCGGTGATGTCATGCCACGTCCGAAGTTGCCGACTGTGTGTGTTGTCCAAGTGCGATGATGTCATCATGCCACGCTCGATGTTGCCGGCCGTGTGTGTTGTCCAAGGGCGGTGATGTCATGCCACGACCGACATCGTCTGACCGTGTGTGCTGCCCAAAGGCGATGATGGCATGCCACGCCCGACCTCGTTCGACCGTGTGTGCTGCCAAATGCCGATGATTGCATGCCACGCCCGACGTTGTCCGACCGTGTGTGCTGTCCAAAGGCGGCGATGTCATGCCACGCCTGACGTTGCTGACCGTGTGTGCTGTCCAAGGGTGGTGATGTCATGCCTTGCCCGACATTACCGACCGTGTGTGCAGTCCATGTGTGGTGATGTCATGCCACGCCCGACATTGATGACTGTGTGTGCTGTCCAAGGGAGGTGATGTCATGCCACGCCCGACGTTGCCGAGCGTGTGTGCTGTCCAAGGGTAGTGATGTCATAATGCCACGCCCGACGTTGCCGACCATGTGTGCTGTCCAAGGGTTTTGATGTCATGCCACCCCAGACGTTGCCGACCGTGTGTGTTGTCCAAGGTCGGTGATGTCATGCCACGCCCGACGTTGCCGACCATGTGTGCTGTCCATGGGCGGTGATATCATCATGCCACTCCCGACGTTGCCGACCGTGTGTGTTGTCTAAGTGCGGTGATGTCATGCCATGCCCAACGTCGTCCGACCGTGTGTGCTGCCCAAAGGCGATGATGGCATGCCACGCCCAATGTTGTTCGACCGTGTGTGCTGCCTAATGGCGATTATGGAATGCCACGCCCGACGTCGTTCGACTGTGTGTGCTGGTGAAAGGCGATGATGGCATGCAACGCCTAACGCCGTCCGACCGTCTGTGCTGCCCAAAGGCGATGATGGCATGCCACGCTCGACGTCGTTTGAGCATGTTTACCGTCCAAGGAAGATGATGGCATGCCACGCCTGACGTCGTTCGACTGTGTGTGCTGGTGAAAGGCGATGATGGCATGCAACACCTGACGCCGTCCGACCGTCTGTGCTGCCCAAAGGCGATGATGGCATACCACGGCCGACGTCGTTCGAGCATGTTTGCCATCCAAGGAAGATGATGGCATGCCACGCCTGACGTCGTTCGACCGTGTGTGCTACCCAGAGGCGATGATGGCATGCCACGCCTGACGTCGTTCGATCGTTTGTGCTGCCCAAAGGCGATGATGGCATACCACGCCCGACGTTGCCGACCGTGTGTGCAGTCCAAGGGCGGTGATGTCATGCCACGCCCGAAGTTGCCGACCGTGTGTGCTGTCCAAGGGCGGTGATGTCAACATGCCACACCTGACGTTGCCGACCGTGTGTGTTGTCCAAGGGCGGAGATGTCATGCCACGCCCGACGTTGTCCTACCGTCTGTGCTGCACAAAGGTGATGATGGCATGCCACGCCCGATGTCGTTCAACCATGTTTGCCATCCAAGGGCGATGATGGCATGCCATGCTTGACGTCGTCCGACTGTGTCAGCTAGTCCAAAGGCGATGATGGCATGCCACGCCTGACGTCGTTCGACCGTGTGTGCTGCCCAAAAGCGATAATGGCAAGCAACGCCCGACGTTGTTTAACCGTTTGTGCTTCCCCAAGGCGATGATGGCATGCCACGCCCGACGTCGTTCGATCGTGTGTGCTGTCCAAAGGTGGTGATGGCATGTCACGCCAAACGTCGTTCGACCGTGTTTGCGGTCCAAGGGCTTTGATGGCATGCCACGCCTGACATCGTTCGACCATTTGTGTTGCCCAAAGGCGATGATGGCATGCCACGCCTGAGATCGTTCGACGGTGTTTGCCGTCCAAGGGCTATGATGGCATTCCACGCCCGACGTCGTTCGACCCTGTGTGTTGCCCAAAGGCGATGATGGAATGCCACGATCGACGTCGTCCGACCGTGTGTGTTGTCCAAAGGCTGCGATGTCATGCCACGCCTGACGTTGCCGACCGTGTGTGCTGTCCAAGGGCGGTGATGGCATGTGACGCCCGACGTCGTCCGACCGTGTGTGCTGTCCAAGGGCGGTGATGGCAAGTGACGCCCGACGTCGTTCGACCGTGTGTGCTGTCCCAAGGCGGTGATGGCATGTCACGCCTGATGTCATTCGACCGTGTTTGCTGTCAAAGGGCTATGATGGCATGCCACGCACGAAGTCGTTCGACCGTTTGTGCTGCCCGAAGGCGATGATGGCATTCCACGCCCGACGTCGTGCAACCGTGTGTGCTGCCCAAAGACGATGATGGCATGCCACGCCCGACGTCGTTCGATCGTGTGTGCTGTCCAAAGGTGGTGATGGCATGTCACTCCAAACGTCGTTCGACCGTGTTTGCCGTCCAAGGGCTATGATGGCATGCCACGCCCGACGTCATTCAACTGTTTGTGCTGCCCATAGGCGATGATGGCATGCCAGGCCTGACAACGTTCAACCGTGTTTGCCGTCCAAGGGCAATGATTGCATACCATGCCCGACGTCGTTCGACCATATGTGCTGCCCAAAGGCGATGATGGCATGTCACGCCCAACATCATCCGACCGTCTGTGCTGTCCAAAGGTGGCGATGTCATGCCACGCCCGACGTTGCCGACCGTGTGTGCAGTCCAAGGGCGGTGATGGCATGCCATGCGTGACGTCATTCGACGATGTTCGACGTCTAAGGGCTATGATGGCATGCCACACCCGACGTCGTTCGACTGTGTGTGCTGGCAAAAGGCGATGATGGCATGCACCGCCGTCCAACCGTCTGTGCTGCCCAAAGGTGATGATGGCATGCCACGCCGACGTCGTTCGACCATGTTTGCTGGCAAAAGGCGATGATGGCATGCCATGCCCGACGTCGTTTGAACGTGTGTGCTGCCCAAAGGCGATGATGGCATGCCACGCCCATCGTCGTCTGAGCGTGTGTGCTGTCCAAAGGCGGCGATGTCATGCCACGCCTGATGTTGCCGACCGTGTGTTCTATCCAAGGGCGGTGATGTCATGCCACGCCCGACGTTGCCGACCGTGTGCGATCAAGAACGCGATGTCATACCATGCCCAACGTTCATGACCGTGTGTGCTGACCACGGGCGGTGATGTCATGCCACGCCCGACGTCACCGACCATGTGTGCTGTCTCAGAGTGGTGATGTCATAC
Source organism: Solanum arcanum (assembly GCA_027789145.1). Classification (NCBI taxonomy): domain Eukaryota; kingdom Viridiplantae; phylum Streptophyta; class Magnoliopsida; order Solanales; family Solanaceae; genus Solanum; species Solanum arcanum. The sequence continues at coordinate 43,524,601 of CM050939.1, read as the reverse complement.
CACGCCCGACGTTGCCGACCGTTCGTGCTGTCCAAGGGCGGTGATGTCATGCCACGCCCGACATCGTCCGACCGTGTGTGCAGCCCAAAGGCGATAATGGCATGTGACGCCCGACGTCGTTCGATCGTGTTTGCTGTCCCAAGGGCTATGATGGCATGCCACGCCCGACGTTGTTCGACCGTTTGGGGTGCCCAAAGGCGATGATTGCATGCCACGCCTGACAACGTTTGACCGTGTTTGCTGTGCAAGGTCTATGATGGCATGTCACGCCCAACGTCGTTCGACCGTTTGTGTTGCCCAAAGGCGATGATGGCATGACACGCCCGACGTCATCCGACTGTGTGTGCTGTCCAAAGGCGGCGATGTCATGCTACGCGTGACGTTGCCGACCGTGTGTGCTGTCCAAGGGCGCTGATGGCATGTGACGCCCGACGTCGTTCGACCGTGTGTGCTGTCCCAAAGCGGTGATGGCATGTCACGCCTGATGTCATTCGACCATGTTTGCTGTCAAAGGGCTATGATGGCATGCCACGCACGACGTCATTCGACCGTTTGTGCTGCCCAAAGGCGATGATTGCATTCCACGCCTTACTTTGTTCGACAATGTTTACCATCCAAGGGCTATGATGGCATTCCACGCCCGACGTCGTTCGACCATGTGTGCTGCCCAAAGGCGATGATGGCATGCCATGCACGACGTCGTCCGACCGTGTGTGCTGTCCAAAGGCGGCGATGTCATGCCACGCCTGACGTTGCCGACCGTGTGTGCTGTCCAAGGGCGGTGATGGCATGTGACGTCCGACGTCGTTCGACCGTGAGTGCTGTCCCAAGGCGGTTATGGCATGTCACGCGTGATGTCGTTCAACCGTGTGTGCTGTCCAAAGGTGATGATGTCATGCCAAGCCCGACGTCGTCCGACCGTGTGTGCTGTCCGAAGGTGGCGATGTCATGCCACGCCCGACATTGCTGACCGTGTGTGCTGTCCAACGGCGGTGATGTCATGCTACGCCCGACGTTGCCGACCATGTATGCAGTCCAAGGGCTATGATGGCATGCCACGCCCGACAACGGCTGACCGTCTGTGCTGTCCAAGGGCGATGATGGCACGCGACTCCTGACATCGTCCGACCATTATCTTTGCCAAAGGCGATGATGGCATGCCACGCCGGCGCCCGTCACGGCTATGCATGCTGCCCAAAGGCGATGATGGCATGCCACGCCTGACGTCGTTCGACCGTGTTTGCCTTCCAAGGGCGATGATGGCATGCAACGCCCAACGCCGTCCGACTGTGTCAGCTAGTGCAAAGGCGATGATGGCATGCCACGCCCGACGTCGTTCGACCGTGTGTGCTGCCCAACGGTGATGATGGCATGCCACGTCCGACGTCATTCGACCGTGAGTGCTTCCCAAATGCGATGATGGCATACTACGCCCGATGTCGTTCGACCGTGTGTGCTGCCCTAAGGCGATGATGGCATGCCACGCTCGACGTCGTTCGGCGGTGTTTGCTGCCCAAAGGCGATGATGGCATGCCACGCCCAACGCTGTTTGACCGTCTGTGCTGCCCAAAGGCGATGATGGCATGCAACACCTTACATTATTCGACCATGTTTACCGTCAAAAGGGCTATGATGGCATTCCACGCCTGACGTTGTTCGACCGTGTAAGCTACCCAAAGGCGATGATGTCATGCCACGCCCAACGTTGTCGATTGTGTGTGCTGCGGTGATGTCATGACAGGCCCGACGTTGCCGACCGTGTTTGCAGTCCTAGGGCGATGATGTCATGCCACTCCCTACGTTGTCGACAGTGTGTGCTGTCCAAGGGCGGTGATGTCATGCCACGCCCGACGTTGCCGACCGTGTGTGCAGTCCAAGGGCGGTGATGTCATCATGCCATGCCCGACTTTGCCGACCGTGTGTGCTGTCCAAGGGCAGTGATGTCATTCCACGCCCGACGTCGTCCAACCGTGTGTGCTTCCCAAAAGCATTGATGGCTTGCCACGCCCGACGTCGTTCGACCGTGTGTGCTGCCCAAAGGCGATGATAGCATGCAACGCCCGACATCGTTCGACCGTTTGTGCTACCAAAGGCGATGATGGCATGCCACACCCGACGTCGTTCGACCGTGTGTGTTGTCCAATGGTGGTGATGGCATGTCACGCCTGATGTCGTTCGACTGTGTCTGCCGTCCAAGGGCTTTGAAGGCATGCCACGCCCGCCATCGTTCGACCGTTTGTGTTGCCCAAAGGCGATGATGGCATGCCACGCCTGACGTCATTCGTTGGTGTTTGCAGTCCAAGGGCTATGATGGCAAGCCACACCCGACGTCGTTCGATCGTGTGTGCTGCCCAACGGCGATGATGGCATGCCACGCCCGTCGTCGTTTGAGCGTTTGTGTTGTCCAAAGGCGGCGATGTCATGCCACGCCCGACGTTGCCCGGCCGTGTCTTGACCAAGGCGGTGATGTCATGCCACGCCCGATGTTGCCGACCGTGTGTCTTTGTCTCGGGGTGGTGATGTCATCACACCACGCCCGGCGTTACCCGACCGTTCGTCTTTGTCAAAGCGGAGATGTCATGCCACGCCCGACATCGTCCGACCGTGTGTGCTGCCCAAAGGCGATGATGGCATGTGACGCCCGACGTCGTTCGATCGTGTTTGCTGTCCCATGGCAGTGATGGCATGTCACGCCTGACGTCGTTCGACCGAGTTTGCTGTGCAAGGGCTATGATGGCATCCCACACCCGACGTCGTTCGACCGTTTGGGCAGCCCAAAGGCGATGATTGCATGCGACACCTGACAACGTTTGACCGTGTTTGCCTTGCAAGGGCTATGATTGCATGCCACGCCCGACGTCGTTTGACCGTTTGGGCTATCCAAAGGCGGTGATGGCATGTCACGCTGATGTCATTCGGCCGTGTTTCTTTGTCAAAGGGCTATGATGGCATGCCACGCACGACATCGTTCGACCGTTTGTGCTGCCCAAAAGCGATGATGGCATTCCACGCCTTACTTTGTTCGACCATGTTTATCGTCCAAGGGCTATGATGGCATTCCACGCCCGACGTCATTCGACCGTGTGTGCTGCCCAAAGGCGATGATGGCATGCCACGCCCAACGTCGTCCGACCGTGTGTGCTGTCCAAAGGCGGCGATGTCATGCCACGCCTGACGTTGCCGACCGTGTGTGTTGTCTTAGGGCTATGATGGCATGCAACGCCCGACGCCGTCCGACCGTCTGTGCTGCCCAAAGGCGATGAGGGCAAGCCACGTCCGACGTCGTTCGACCGTGTGTGCTACCCAAAGGAGATGATGGCATGCCACGCCCGACAATGTTCGACCGTGTGTGATGTCAAAAGGCGGTGATAGCATGCCACACATGAAGTCGTTCGACCGTGTTTGACGTCCAAAGGGCTATGATGGCATGCCACGCCCGACGTCGTCTGGCCGTGTCTTTGCTAAAAGCGATGATGGCATTACCCACGCCCGATGTTGTTCGACCGTGTGTGCTGCCTTAAGCGATTATGGAATGCCACGCCCGACGTCGTTCGACTGTGTGTGCTGGTGAAAGGCGATGATGGCATGCAACGCCTAACGCCGTTCGACCGTCTGTGCTGCCCAAAGGCAATGATGGCATGCCACGCCCGACGTCGTTCGAGCATGTTTGCCGTCCAAGGAAGATGATGGCATGCCACGCTCGATGTCATTTGACCGTGTGTGCTACCCAAAGGCGATGATGGCATGCCACGCCTGTCGTCGTTCGACCATTTGTGCTGCCCAAAGGCGATGAGGGCATACCACGCCCGACGTTGTTCGACCGTGTGTGCTGTCCAAAGGCGGTGATGGCATATCACTCCTGACGTCGTTCGACCGTGTTTACCGTCCAAGGGCTATGATGGCATGCCACGCCCGACATCGTTCGATCATTTATGCTGCCCAAAGGCGATGATGGCATGCCACGCCTGACGTCGTTCGAGGGTGTTTGTCATCCAAGGGCTATGATGGCATGCCACGCCCGACGTCATTCGACCGTGTGTGCTGCCCAAAGGTGATGATGGCATGCCACGCTCGACGTCGTTCGACTGTGTGTGTTGTCCAAGGGCGGTGATGTCATGCCACGCCCGACGTTGCCGACCGTGTGTGCTGTCGAAGGGCTGTGATGTCATGCCACGCCCGACGTTGCCGACCGTGTGTGTTGTCCAAGGAAAGTGATGTCATCATGCCACACCCGACGTTGCTGACCGTGTGTGCTGTCGAAGGGCTGTGATGGTCATGCCACGCCCGACGTTGCCGACCGTGTGTGTTGTCCAAGGTCTGTGATGTCATGCCACGCCCGAAGTTGCCGACCGTGTGTGCTATCCAAGGGCGGTGATATCATCATGCCACGCCCGACGTTGCCGACCGTGTGTGCTGTCCAAGGGCGGTGATGTCATGCCACGCCCGACATCGTCCGACTGTGTGTACAGCCCAAAGGCGATGATGGCATGTGACGCCCGACGTCGTTCGATCGTGTTTGCTGTCCCAAGGCGGTGATGGCATGTCACGCCTGACGTCGTTCAACCGTGTTTGCTGTGCAAGGGCTATGATGGCATGCCACGCCCGACGTTCGACCGTTTGGGGTGCCCAAAGGCGATGATTGCATGCCACGCCTGACAACGTTTGACCGTGTTTGCCGTGCAAGGGCTATGATGGCATGTCACGCCCGACGTCGTTCGACCGTTTGTGTTGCCCAAAGGCGATGATGGCAAGCCACGCCCGACGTCATCCGACTGTGTGTGCTGTCCAAAGGCGGCGATGTCATGCTACGCGTGACGTTGCCGACCGTGTGTGCTGTCCAAGGGCGGTGATGCAATGTGACGCCCGACATCGTTCGACCGTGTGTGCTGTCCCAAAGCGGTGATGGCATGTCACGCCTGATGTCATTCGACCATGTTTGCTGTCAAAGGGCTATGATGGCATGCCACGCACGACGTCGTTCGACCGTTTGTGCTGCCCAAAGGCGATGATTGCATTGCCACGCCCGACGTCGTCTAAGTGTGTGTGCTGTCCAAAGGCGGCGATGTCATGCCACGCCCGAGGTTGCCGACCGTGTGTGCTGTCCAAGGGAGGTGATGTCATGCCATGCCCGACGTTGCCGACCGTGTGTGCAGTCCAAGGGCAGTGATGTCATACCATGCCCAACGTTGATGACCATGTGTGCTGTCCAAGGGCGGTGATGTCATGCCACGCCCGGCGTTGCCCGGCGTGTGTGCGATCTAAGGGTGGTGATGTCATCATACCACGCCCGATGTTATCGACCATTCGTCTTGTCAAAGCGATGATGTCATGCCACGCCCGACATCGGTTGACCGTGTGTGCTTCAAAGCGATGATGGCATGTACGCCCGGCGTCGTTCGGCCGTGTTCTTTGTCTCAAGGCGGTGATGGCATGTCACGCGTGATGTTGTTCGACCGTGTTTGCTGTGCAAGGGCTATGATGGCATGCCACGCCCGACGTCGTTCGACCGTTTGGGCTGCCCAAAGGCGATGATTGCATGCCACGCCTGACGTCGTTTGACCATGTTTGCCGTCCAAGGGGTATGATGGCATGCCACGCTCGACGTTGCCGAGCGTGTGTGCTGTCCAAGGGTAGTGAAGTCATAATGCCACGCCCGATGTTGCCGACCGTGTGTGCTGTCCAAGGGTTCTGATGTCATGCCACGCCAGACGTTGCCGACCGTCTGTGTTGTCCAAGGTCGGTGATGTCATGCCAGGCCCGACGTTGCCGACCGTGTGTGCTGTCCATGGCGGTGATATCATCATGCCACGCCCGATGTTGCCGACCGTGTGTGCTGCCCAAAGGCGATGACAGCATGCCACGCCCGATGTTGTTCGACCGTGTGTGCTGCCTTAAGGCGATTATGGAATGCCACGCCCGACGTTGTTCGACTGTGTGTGCTGGCGAAAAGCAATGATGGCATGCAACGTCTGACGCCGTCCGACCGTCTGTGCTGCCCAAAGGCGATGATGGCATGCCACGCTTGACGTCGTTCGAGCATGTTTGCCATCCAAGGAAGATGATGGCATGCCACGCCTGACGTCGTTCGATCATTTGTGCTGCCCAAAGGCGATGATGGCATGCCACGCCTGACGTCGTTCGATCATTTGTGCTGCCCAAAGGCGATGATGGCTTGCCACGCCTGACGTCGTTCGACAGTGTATGTCGTTCAAGGGCTATGATGGCATGCCACGCCTGACGATGTTCGACTATGTGTGCTGCCCAAAGGTGATGATGGCATGACACGCTCGATGTCGTTCGACTGTGTGTGCTGGTGAAAGGCGATGATGGCATGCAACGCCCGACGCGGTTTAAACGTCTGTGCTGCCCAAAGGCGATGAGGGCAAGCCACGCCTGAAGTCGTTCGAGCATGTTTGCTATCCAAGGAAGATGATGGCATGCCACGCCTGACGTTGTTCGACCGTGTGTGCTACCCAAAGGCGATGATGGCATGCCACGCCTGACGTCGTTCGACCGTTTGTGCTGCCCAAAGGCGATGATGGCATGCCACGCCCGACGTTGCCTACCGTGTGTTTTGTCCAAGGTCGGTGATGTCATGCCACGCCCGAAGTTGCCGACCGTGTGTGCTGTCCAAGGGCGGTGATGTCCTTCGACTCTCGACGTTGTTCGACTGTATGTGCTGCCCAAAGGCGATGATGGCATACCACGCCCGACGTCGTTCGACCGTGTGTGCTGTCCAAAGGCGGTGATGACATGTCACTCCTGACGTTGTTCGACCGTGTTTGCCGTCCAAGGGCTTTGATGGCATGCCACGCCCGACATCGTTCGATCGTTTATGCTGCCCAAAGGCTATGATGGCATGCCACGCCTGATGTCATTCGACCGTGTTTGCTGTCAAAGGGCTATGATGGCATGCCACGCTCGACGTCGTTCGACCGTGTGTGCTGTCCAGGGCAGTGATGTCATCATGCCACGCCCGATGTTGCCGACCGTATGTGCTGTCCAAGTGCTGTGATGTCATGCCACGCCAGACGTTGCCGACCGTGTGTGTTGTCCAAGGTCGGTGATGTCATTCCACGCCCGACATTGCTGACCGTGTGCGCTATCCATGGGCGGTGATGTCATCATGCCACGCCCGACGTTGACGACCGTGTGTGTTGTCCAAGGGCGGTGATGTCATGCCACGCCCGACGTCGTTCGACAGTGTGTGCTGCCCAAAGGTTATGATGGCATGCCATGCCTTACGTCGTTCGACCGTGTGTGCTGTCCAAGGGCAGTGATGTCATGCCACGCCCGACGTTGCCGAGCGTGTGTGCTGTCCAAGGGCAGTGATGTCATAATGCCACGCCCGACGTTGCCGAGCTTGTGTGCTGTCCAAGGGCAGTGATGTCATAATGCCACGCCCGACGTTGCCGACCGTATGTGCAGTCAAAGGGCTGTGATGTCAAGCCACGCCTGACGTTGCCGACCGTGTGTGCTTTCCAAGGTCGGTGATGTCATCATGCCACGCTTGACGTTGCCAACCGTGTGTGTTGTCCAAGGGTGGTGATGTCATGCAACGCCCGACGTCGTCCGACCGTGTGTGCTGCCCAAAGGCGATGATGGCATGCCACGCCCGACGTCGTTCGACCGTGTGTGCTGCCCAAAGGCGATTATGGCATGCCACGCCTGACGCTGTTTGACCGTCTGTGCTGCCCAAAGGCGATGATGTTATGCCACGCCTGACATCGTTCAACCGTGTGTGCTGTCCAAAGGCGGTGATGGCATGTCACTCCAGACGTCGTTCGACCGTGTTTGCCATCCAAGGGCTATGATGGCATGCCACGCCCGACATCGTTCGATCGTTTATGCTGCCCAAAGGCAAGATGGCATGTCACGCTTGACGCCGTTCGACGTCGTTTGACGTCCAAGGGCTATGATTGCATGCGACGCCTGACGTCGTTCGATTGTGTGTGCTGCCCAAAGGCGATGATGGCATGCCATGCCCGACGTCGTTCGACCGTGTGTGCTACCCAAAGGCGATGATGGCATGCCACGCCCGACGTCATTCGACTGTGTGTGCTAGCAAAAGGCGATGATGGCATGCAACGACCGACGTTGTCCTACCGTCTGTGCTACACAAAGGTGATGACGGCATGCCACGCCCGACGTCGTTCAACCATGTTTGCCATCCAAGGGCGATGATGGCATGCCATGCTTGACGTCGTCCGACTTTGTCAGCTAGTCCAAAGGCGATGATGGCATGCCACGCCCGACGTCGTTCGACCGTGTGTGCTGCCCAAAAGCGATGATGGCATGCAACGCCCGACGTTGTTTGACCGTTTGTGCTTCCCAAAGGCGATGATGGCATGCCACGCCCGACGTCGTTCGATCGTGTGTGCGGTCCAAAGGTGGTGATGGCATGTCACACCTGACGTCGTTCGACCGTGTTTGCCGTCCAAGGGCTTTGATGGCATGCCACGCCTGACATCGTTCGACCATTTGTGTTGCCCAAAGGCGATGATGGCATGCCACGCCTGACATCGTTCGACGGTGTTTGCCGTCCAAGGGCTATGATGGCATTCCACGCCCGACGTCGTTCGACCGTGTGTGTTGCCCAAAGGCGATGATGGCATGCCACGACCGACGTCGTCCGACCGTGTGTGTTGTCCAAAGGCTGCGATGTCATGCCACGCCTGACGTTGCCGACCGTGTGTGCTGTCCAAGGGCGGTGATGGCATGTGACGCCCGACGTCGTCCGACCGTGTGTGCTGTCCAAGGGCGGTGATGGCAAGTGACGCCCGACGTCGTTCGACCGTGTGTGCTGTCCCAAGGCGGTGATGGCATGTCACGCCTGATGTCATTCGACCGTGTTTGCTGTCAAAGGGCTATGATGGCATGCCACGCACGAAGTCGTTCGACCGTTTGTGCTGCCCGAAGGCGATGATGGCATTCCACGCCCGACGTCGTGCAACCGTGTGTGCTGCCCAAAGACGATGATGGCATGCCACGCCCGACGTCGTTCGATCGTGTGTGCTGTCCAAAGGTGGTGATGGCATGTCACTCCAAACGTCGTTCGACCGTGTTTGCCGTCCAAGGGCTATGATGGCATGCCACGCCCGACGTCATTCAACTGTTTGTGCTGCCCATAGGCGATGATGGCATGCCAGGCCTGACAACGTTCAACCGTGTTTGCCGTCCAAAGGCGATGATGGCATGTCACGCCCAACATCATCCGACCGTCTGTGCTGTCCAAAGGTGGCGATGTCATGCCACGCCCGACGTTGCCGACCGTGTGTGCAGTCCAAGGGCAGTGATGGCATGCCACGCGTGACGTCGTTCGACGATGTTCGACGTATAAGGGCTATGATGGCATGCCACACCCGACGTCGTTCGACTGTGTGTGCTGGCAAAAGGCGATGATGGCATGCACCGCCGTCCAACCGTCTGTGCTGCCCAAAGGTGATGATGGCATGCCACGCCGACGTCGTTCGACCATGTTTGCTGGCAAAAGGCGATGATCGCATGCCATGCCCGACGTCGTTTTAACGTGTGTGCTGCCCAAAGGCGATGATGGCATGCCACGCCCGTCGTCGTCTGAGCATGTGTGCTGTCCAATGGCGGCGATGTCATGCCACGCCCGATGTTGTCGACCGTGTGTTCTATCCAAGGGCGGTGATGTCATGCCACGCCCGACGTTGCCGACCGTGTGTGCAGTCCAAGGGCACTGATGTCATACCATGCCCAACGTTCATGACCGTGTGTGCTGACCAAGGGCGGTGATGTCATGCCACGCCCGACGTCGCCGACCATGTGTGTTGTCTCAGGGTGGTGATGTCATACCACACCCGACATCGTCCGACCGTGTGTGCAGCCCAAAGGCGATGATGGCATGTGACGCCCGACGTCGTTCGACCGTGTTTGCTGTCCCAAGGCGGTGATGGCATGTCACGCCTGACGTCGTTCGATCGTGTTTGCTGTGCAAGGGCTATGATGGCATGCCACGCCTGACGTTGTTCGACCGTTTGGGGTGCCCAAAGGCGATGATTGCATGCCACGCCTGACAACGTTTGACCGTGTTTGCCGTGCAAGGGCTAAGATGGCATGTCACGCCCGACGTCGTTCGACCGTTTGTGTTGCCCAAAGGCGATGATGGCATGCCACGCCCGACGTCATCCGACTGTGTGTGCTGTCCAAAGGCGGCGATGTCATGCTACGCGTGACGTTGCCGACCGTGTGTGCTGTCCAAGGGCGGTGATAGCATGTGACGCCCAACGTCGTTCGACCGTGTGTGCTGTCCCGAAGCGGTGATGGCATGTCACGCCTGATGTCATTCGACCATGTTTGCTGTCAAAGGGCTATGATGGCATGCCACGCACGACGTCATTCGACCGTTTGTGCTGCCCAAAGGCGATGATTGCATTCCACGCCTTACTTTGTTCGACAATGTTTACCATCCAAGGGCTATGATGGCATTCCACGCCCGACGTCGTTCGACCGTGTGTGCTGCCAAAAGGCGATGATGGCATGCCATGCACAACGTCGTCCGATCGTGTGTGCTGTCCAAAGGCGGCGATGTCATGCCACGCCTGACGTTGCCGACCGTGTGTGCTGTCCAAGGGCGGTGATGGCATGTGACGTCCGACGTCGTTCGACCATGTGTGCTGTCCCAAGGCGGTGATGGCATGTCACGCGTGATGTCGTTCAACTGTGTGTGCTGCCCAAAGGTGATGATGTCATGCCAAGCCCGACGTCGTCCGACCGTGTGTGCTGTCCGAAGGCGGCGATGTCATGCCACGCCCGACATTGCTGACCGTGTGTGCTGTCCAATGGCGGTGATGTCATGCTACGCCCGACGTTGCCGACCATGTATGCAGTCCAAGGGCTATGATGGCATGCCACGCCCGACAACGGCCGACCGTCTGTGCTGTCCAAGGGCGATGATGGCACGCGACTCCTGACGTCGTCCGACCGACTGTGCTGCTTAGGGGCGATGATGGCATGCCACGCCCGACGCCGTGCGACTGTCTATGCTGCCCAAAGGCGATGATGGCATGCCACGCCTGACGTCGTTCGACCGTGTTTGCCGTCCAAGGGCGATGATGGCATGCAACGCCCAACGCCGTCCGACTGTGTCAGCTAGTGCAAAGGCGATGATGGCATGCCACGCCCGACGTTGTTCGACCGTGTGTGCTGCCCAAAGGCGATGATGGCATGCCACGTCCGACGTCATTCGACCGTGAGTGCTTCCCAAATGCGATGATGGCATACTACGCCCGATGTCGTTCGACCGTGTGTGCTGCCCTAAGGCGATGATGGCATGCCACGCCCGACGTCGTTCGACGGTGTTTGCTGCCCAAAGGCGATGATGGCATGCCACGCCCAACGCTGTTTGACCGTCTGTGCTTCCCAAAGGCGATGATGGCATGCCACGCCTTACATTATTCGACCATGTTTACCGTCAAAAGGGCTATGATGGCATTCCACGCCTGACGTTGTTCGACCGTGTGTGCTACCCAAAGGCGATGATGTCATGCCACGCCCAACGTTGTCGATTGTGTGTGCTGTCCAAGGGCGGTGATGTCATGACATGCCCGACGTTGCCGACCGTGTTTGCAGGCCTAGGGCGATGATGTCATGCCACGCGCTACGTTGCCGACAGTGTGTGCTGTCCAAGGGCGGTGACTTCATGCCACGCCCGACGTTTCAAACCGTGTGTGCAGTCCAAGGGCGGTGATGTCATGCCACGCCCGACGTTGCCGACCGTGTGTGCAGTCCAAGGGCGGTGATGTCATCATGCCATGCCCGACTTTGCCGACCGTGTGTGCAGTCCAAGGGCGGTGATGTCAACATGCCATGCCCGACTTTGGCGACCGTGTGTGCTGTCCAAGGGCAGTGATGTCATTCCACGCCCGACGTCATCCAATCGTGTGTGCTTCCCAAAAGCATTGATGGCATGCCACGCCAGACGTCGTTCGACCGTGTGTGCTGCCCAAAGGTGATGATAGCATGCAACGCCCGACATCGTTCGACCGTTTGTGCTACCCAAAGGCGATGATGGCATGCCACACCCGACGTCGTTCGACCGTGTGTGTTGTCCAAAGGTGGTGATGGCATGTCACGCCTGATGTCGTTCGATCGTGTCTGCCGTCCAAGGGCTTTGATGGCATGCCACGCCCGCCATCGTTCGACCGTTTGTGTTGCCCAAAGGCGATGATGGCATGCCACGCCCGACGTTGTTCGACCGTGTGTGCTGCCCAAAGGCGATGATGGCATGCCACGTCCGACGTCATTCGACCGTGAGTGCTTCCCAAATGCGATGATGGCATACTACGCCCGATGTCGTTCGACCGTGTGTGCTGCCCTAAGGCGATGATGGCATGCCACGCCCGACGTCGTTCGACGGTGTTTGCTGCCCAAAGGCGATGATGGCATGCCACGCCCAACGCTGTTTGACCGTCTGTGCTTCCCAAAGGCGATGATGGCATGCCACGCCTTACATTATTCGACCATGTTTACCGTCAAAAGGGCTATGATGGCATTCCACGCCTGACGTTGTTCGACCGTGTGTGCTACCCAAAGGCGATGATGTCATGCCACGCCCAACGTTGTCGATTGTGTGTGCTGTCCAAGGGCGGTGATGTCATGACATGCCCGACGTTGCCGACCGTGTTTGCAGTCCTAGGGCGATGATGTCATGCCACGCGCTACGTTGCCGACAGTGTGTGCTGTCCAAGGGCGGTGATGTCATGCCACGCCCGACGTTTCCAACCGTGTGTGCAGTCCAAGGGCGGTGATGTCATGCCACGCCCGACGTTGCCGACCGTGTGTGCAGTCCAAGGGAAGTGATGTCATCATGCCATGCCCGACTTTGCCGACCGTGTGTGCAGTCCAAGGGCGGTGATGTCATCATGCCATGCCCGACTTTGCCGACCGTGTGTGCTGTCCAAGGGTAGTGATGTCATTCCACGCCCGACGTCGTCCAATCGTGTGTGCTTCCCAAAAGCATTGATGGCATGCCACGCCAGACGTCGTTCGACCGTGTGTGCTGCCCAAAGGCGATGATAGCATGCAACGCCCGACATCGTTCGACCGTTTGTGCTACCCAAAGGCGATGATGGCATGCCACACCCGACGTCATTCGACCGTGGGTGTTGTCCAAAGGTGGTGATGGCATGTCACGCCTGATGTCGTTCGACCGTGTCTGCCGTCCAAGGGCTTTGATGGCATGCCACGCCCGCCATCGTTCGACCGTTTGTGTTGCCCAAAGGCGATGATGGCATGCCTCTCCTGACGTCGTTCGTTGGTGTTTGCAGTCCAAGGGCTATGATGGCAAGCCACACCCGACGTCGTTCGACCGTGTGTGCTGCCCAACGGCGATGATGGCATGCCACGCCCGTTGTCGTCTGAGCGTTTGTGTTGTCCAAAGGCGGCGATGTCATGCCACGCCCGACGTTGCCGACCGTGTGTGCTGACCAAGGGCGGTGATGTCATGCCACGCCCGATGTTGCCGACCGTGTGTGCTGTCTCAGGGTGGTGATGTCATCACACCACGCCCAACGTTGCCGACCGTTCGTGCTGTCCAAGGGCGGAGATGTCATGCCACGCCCGACATCGTCCGACCGTGTGTGCTGCCCAAAGGCGATGATGGCATGTGACGCCCGACGTCGTTCGACCGTGTTTGCTGTCCCATGGCAGTGATGGCATGTCACGCCTGACGTCGTTCGACCGAGTTTGCTATGCAAGGGCTATGATGGCATCCCACACCCGACGTCGTTCGACCGTTTGGGCAGCCCAAAGGCGATGATTGCATGTCACACCTGACAACGTTTGACCGTGTTTGCCTTGCAAGGGCTATGATGGCATGCCACGCCCGACGTCGTTTGATCGTTTGGGCTATCCAAAGGCGGTGATGGCATGTCACGCCTGATGTCATTCGACCGTGTTTGCTGTCAAAGGGCTATGATGGCATGCCACGCACGACGTCGTTCGACCGTTTGTGCTGCCCAAAAGCGATGATGGCATTCCACGCCTTACTTTGTTCGACCATGTTTATCGTCCAAGGGCTATGATGGCATTCCACGCCCGACGTCGTTCGACCGTGTGTGCTGCCCAAAGGCGATGATGGCATGCCACGCCCGACGTCGTCCGACCGTGTGTGCTGTCCAAAGGCGGCGATGTCATGCCACGCCTGACGTTGCCGACCGTGTGTGTTGTCTTAGGGCCATGATGGCATGCAACGCCCGACGCCGTCCGACCGTCTGTGCTGCCCAAAGGCGATGAGGGCAAGCCACGTCCGACGTCGTTCGAGCATGTTTGCTGTCCAAGGAAGATGATGGCATGCCACGCCTGACGTCGTTCGACCGTGTGTGCTACCCAAAGGCGATGATGGCATGCCACGCCCGACATCGTTCGACCGTGTGTGATGTCAAAAGGCGGTGATAGCATGCCACACCTGAAGTCGTTCGATCGTGTTTGACGTCCAAAGGGCTATGATGGCATGCCACGCCCGACGTCGTCCGACCGTGTGTGCTGCCTAAAGGCGATGATGGCATGCCACGCCCGATGTTGTTCGACCGTGTGTGCTGCCCAAAGGCGATTATGGAATGCCACGCCCGACGTCGTTTGACTGTGTGTGCTGGTGAAAGGCGATGATGGCATGCAACCCCCGTCGCCGTCCGACCATCTGTCCTTCCCAATGGCGATGAGGGCAAGCCACGCCCGACGTCGTTCGAGCATGTTTGCTGTCCAAGGAAGATGATGGCATGCCACGCTTGACGTTGTTCGACCGTGTGTGCTACCCAAAGCCGATGATGGCATACCACGCCTGACGTCGTTCGACCGTTTGTGCTGCCCAAAGGCGATGATGGCATGCCACGCCCGACGTTGCCGACTGTGTGTGTTGTCCAAGGTCGGTGATGTCATACCACGCCCGAAGTTGCCGACCGTGTGTACTGTCCGAGGGCGGTGATGTCCTTCGACTCCCGACGTTGTTCGACCGCATGTGCTGCCCAAAGGGGATGATGGCATACCACTCCCGACGTCGTTCGACCGTGTGTGCTGTCCAAAGCCGATGATGGCATACCACGCCTGTCGTCGTTCGACCATTTGTGCTGCCCAAAGGCGATGAGGGCATACCACGCCCGACGTTATTCGACCGTTTGTGTTGTCCAAAGGCGGTGATGGCATATCACTCCTGACGTCGTTCGACCGTGTTTGCCGTCCAAGGGCTATGATGGCATGCCACGCCCGACATCGTTCGATCGTTTATGTTGCCCAAAGGCGATGATGGCATGCCACGCCTGACGTCGTTCGAGGGTGTTTGTCATCCAAGGGCTATGATGGCATGCCACGCCTAACGTCGTTCGACTGTGTGTGCTGCCCAAAGGTGTTGATGGCATGCCACGCTCGATGTCGTTCGACAGTGTGTGTTGTCCAAGTGCGGTGATGTCATGCCACGCCCGACGTTGCCGACCGTGTGTGCTGTCGAAGGGATGTGATGTCATGCCACGCCCGACATTGCCGACCGTGTGTGTTGTCCAAGGAAAGTGATGTCATCATGCCACACCCGACGTTGCTGACCGTGTGTGCTGTCGAAGGGCTGTGATGGTCATGCCACGCCCGACGTTGCCGACCGTGTGTGTTGTCCAAGGTCTGTGATGTCATGCCACGCCCGAAGTTGCCGACCGTGTGTGCTATCCAAGGGCGGTGATATCATCATGCCACGCCCGACGTTGCCGACCGTGTGTGTTGTCCAAGGGCGGTGATGTCATGCCACGCCCGACGTCGTCCGACTGTATATGCTGCCCAAAGGCGATGATGGCATGCCACGCCCGACGTCGTTCGACCGTGTGTGCTGCCCAAAGGCGATTATGGCATGCCACGCCTGACGTCGTTCGACTGTGTGTGCTGGTGAAAGGCGATGATGGCATGCAACCCCCGACGCCGTCCGACCATCTGTCCTGCCCAAAGGCGATGAGGGCAAGCCACGCCCGACGTCGTTCGAGCATGTTTGCTGTCCAAGGAAGATGATGGCATGCCACGCTTGACGTCGTTCGACCGTGTGTGCTACCCAAAGCCGATGATGGCATACCACGCCTGACGTCGTTCGACCGTTTGTGCTGCCCAAAGGCAATAATGGCATGCCACTCCCAACGTCGTTCGACTGTGTGTGATGTCAAAAGGCAGTGGTGGCATGTCACACCTGAAGTCGTTCGACCGTGTTTGACGTCCAAGGGCTATGATGGCATGCCACGCCCGACGTCGTTCGATCATGTGTGCTGCCCAAAGGCGATGATGGCATGCCACGCCCGACGTCGTTCGACCGTGTGTGCTGCCCAAAGGCAATGATGGCATGCCACGCCCGATGTCGTTCGACCGTTTGTGCTGCCCAAAGGCAATGATGGCATGCCACGCCCGACGTCGTTCGACCGTGTGTGCTGTCCAAAGGCGGTGATGACATGTCACTCCTGACGTTGTTCGACCGTGTTTGCCGTCCAAGGGCTTTGATGGCATGCCACGCTCGACATCGTTCGATCGTTTATGCTGCCCAAAGGCGATGATGGCATGCCACGCCTTACGTCGTTCGACGGTGTTTGTCTCCCAAGGGCTATGATGGCATACCACGCCTAACGTCGTTCGACTGTGTGTGCTGCCCAAAGGTGTTGATGGCATGCCACGCTCGACGTCGTTCGACCGTGTGTGCTGTCCAAGGGCGGTGATGTCATGCCACGCCCGACGTTGCCGAGCGTGTGTGCTGTCCAAGGGCAGTGATGTCATCATGCCACGCCCGACGTTGCCTACCGTGTGTGCCGTCGAAGGGCTGTGATGTCATGCCACGCCCGACGTTGCCGACCGTGTGTGTTGTCCAAGGTCAGTGATGTCATGCCACGCCCGAAGTTGCCGACCGTGTGTGCTGTCCAAGGGCGGTGATGTCATCATGCCACGCCTGACGTTGCCTTCCGTGTGTGTTGTCCAAGGGCGGTGATGTCATGCCACGCCCGACGTCGTCCGACTGTGTGTGCTGCCCAAAGGCGATGATGGCATGCCACGCTCGACGTTGTTCGACCGTGTGTGCTGCCCAAAGGCGATTATGGCATGCCACGCACGACGTCGTTCGACTGTGTGTGCTGGTAAAAGGCGATGATGGCATGCAACGCCCGACGCCGTCCGAACGTCTGTGTTTCCCAAAGGCGATGAGGGCAAGCCACGCCCGAAGTCGTTCGAGTATGTTTGCTGTCCAAGGAAGATGATGGCATGCCACACCTGACGTTGTTCGACCGTGTGTGCTACCCAAAGGCGATGATGGCATGCCATGCCTGACGTCGTTCAACCGTTTGTGCTGCCCAAAGGCGATGATGGCATGCCATGCCCGACGTTGCCGACTGTGTGTGTTGTCTAAGGTCGGTGATGTCATACCACGCCCGAAGTTGCCGACCGTGTGTACTGTCCAAGGGCGGTTATGTCCTTCGACTCCCGACGTTGTTCGACCGCATGTGCTGCCCAAAGGGAATGATGGCATACCACTCCCGACGTCGTTCGACCGTGTGTGCTGTCCAAAGGCGGTGATGGCATGTCACTCCTGACCTTGTTCGACCGTGTTTGTCGTCCAAGGGCTTTGATGGCATGCCACGCCCAACATCGTTCGATCGTTTATGCTGCCCAAAGGCGATGATGGCATGCCACGCCCGACGTCGTTCGTCGGTGTTTGTCGCCCAAGGGCTATGATGGCACGCCACGCCTAACGTCGTTCAACCGTGTGTGCTGCCCAAAGGTGATGATGGCATGCCACGCTCGACGTCGTTCGACCGTGTGTGCTGTTCTAGGGCGGTGATGTCATGCCACGCCCGACGTTGCCGAGCGTGTGTGCTGTCCAAGGGCAGTGATGTCATCATGCCACGCCCGATGTTGCCGATTGTGTGTGCTGTCGAAGGGCTGTGATGTCATGCCACGCCCGACGTTGCCAACCGTGTGTGTTGTCTAAGGTCGGTGATGTCATGCCACGCCCGATGTTGCCGACCATGTGTGCTGTCCAAGGGCGGTGATGTCACCATGCCACGCCTGACATTGCCGACCGTGTGTGTTGTCCAAGGGCGGTGATGTCATGCCACGCCCGACGTCATCCGACCGTGTGTGCTGCCCAAAGGCGATGATGGCATGCCACGCCCGACGTCGTTCGACCGTGTGTGCTGCCCAAAGGCGATTATGGCATGCCACGCCTGACGTCGTTCGACTGTTTGTGCTGGTGAAAGGCGATGATGGCATGCAACGCCCAACGCCGTCCGACCATCTGTGCTGCCCAATGGCGATGAGGGCAAGCCACGCCTGACGTCGTTCGAGCATGTTTGCTGTCCAAGGAAGATGATGGCATACCACGCCTAACGTCGTTCGACCGTTTGTGCTGCCCAAAGGCAATAATGGCATGCCACTCCCAACGTCGCTCGACCGTGTGTGATGTCAAAAGGCAGTGGTGGCATGTCACACCTGAAGTCGTTCTACCGTGTTTGACGTCCAAGGGCTATGATGGCATGCCACGCCCGACGTCGTTCGATCGTGTGTGCTGCCCAAAAGCGATGATGGCATGCCACGCCCGAAGTCGTTCGACCGTGTGTGCAGCCCAAAGGCAATGATGGCATGCCACGCCCGATGTCGTTCGACTGTGTGTGCTGGCAAAAGGCGTTGATGGCATGCAACGGCCGACGCCATCAGACCGTTTGTGATGCCCAAAGGTGATGATGGCATGCCACGCTCGACGTCGTTCGACCATGTTTGTCGTCCAAGGGCGATGATGTCATGCCACGCCCTACACCATTCGACTGTGTCAGCTAGACCAAAGGTGATGATGGCATGCCACGCCCGACGTCGTTCGACCGTGTGTGCTGCCCAAAAGCGATGATGGCATGCAACGCCCGACGTCGTTCGACCGTTTGTGCTACCCAAAGGCGATGATGGCATGCAATGCCCGATGTCGTTCGACCGTTTGTGCTGCCCAAAGGCGATGATAGCATGCCATACCCGACGTCGTTCGACCGTGTGTTCTGTCCAAAGGTGGTGATGGCATGTCACGCCTACCGTCGTTCGACCGTGTTTGCCGTCCAAGGGCTTTGATGGCATGCCACGCCCAACATCGTTGGACGGTTTGTGTTGCCCAAAGGCGATGATGGCATGCCACGCCTGACGTCATTCGACGGTGTTTGCCGTCCTAGGGCTATGATTGCAAGCCACACCAGACGTCGTTCGACCCTGTGTGCTGCCAAAAGGCGATGATGGAATGCCACGCCTGACATCGTCCGAGTGTGTGTGTTGTCCAAAGGTGGCGATGTCATAACACGCCCGACGTTGCCGACCGTGTGTGCTGTCCAAGGGCGGTGATGTCATGCCACGCCCGACGTTGCCGACCGTGTGTGCAGTCCAAGGGCAGTGATGTCATACCATGCCCAACGTTGATGATCGTGTGTGCTTTCCAAGGGCGGTGATGTCATGCCACGCCCAACGTTGCCGACCGTGTGTGCAGTCCAAGGGCGGTGATGTCATGCCACGCCCGAAGTTGCCGACCATGTGTGCTGTCCAAGGGCGGTGCTGTCATCATGCCACGCCCGACGTTGCCGACCGTGTGTGTTGTCTAAGGGCGGTGATTTCATGCCACGCACGACGTCGTCCGACCGTGTGTGCTGCCCAAAGGCGATGATGGCATGCCACGCCTGACGTCGTTCGAGGGTGTTTGTTATCAAAGGGCTATGATGGCATGCCACGCCCGACGTCGTTCGACCGTGTGTGCTGCCCAAAGGTGATGACGGCATGCCACGCTCGATGTCGTTCGACCGTGTGTGCTGTCCAAGGGCGGTGATGTCATGCCACGCCCGACGTTGCCGAGCTTGTGTACTGTCCAAGGGCAGTGATGTCATCATGCCACGCTCGACGTTGCCGATCGTGTGTGCTATCGAAGGGCTGTGATGTCATGCCACGCCCGATGTTGCCAACCGTGTGTGTTGTCCAAGGTCGGTGATGTTATTCCACGCCCGAAGTTGCCGACTGTGTGTGCTGTCCAACGGCGGTGATGTCATGCCACGCCCGACGTTGCAGACCGTGTGTGCAGTCCAAGGGCAGTGATGTCATACCATGCCCAACGTTGATGACCATGTGTGCTGTCCAAGGGCGGTGATGTCATGCCACGCCCGACGTTGCCGACCGTGTGTGTTGTCCAAGGTCAGTGATGTCATGCCACGCCCGAAGTTGCCGACCGTGTGTGCTGTCCAAGGGCGGTGATGTCATCATGCCACGCCTGACGTTGCCTTCCGTGTGTGTTATCCAAGGGCGGTGATGTCATTCCACGCCCGACATCATCCGACCTTGTGTGCTGCCCAAAGGCGATGATGTCATGTGACGCCCGACGTCGTTCGACCGTGTTTGCTGTCCCATGGCAGTGATGGCATGTCACGCCTGACGTCGTTCGACCGAGTTTGCTGTGCAAGGGCAATGATGGCATCCCACACCCGACGTCGTTCGACTGTTTGGGCTATCCAAAGGCGGTGATGGCATGTCACGCCTGATGTCATTCGACCGTGTTTGCTGTCAAAGGGCTATAATGGCATGCCACGCACGACGTCGTTCGACCGTTTGTGCTGCCCAAAAGCGATGATGGCATTCCACGCCTTATTTTGTTCGACCATGTTTATCGTCCAAAGGCGATGATGGCATGCCACGCTCGACGTCGTTCGACCGTGTGTTTTGCCCAAAGGCGATTATATCATGCCACGCCGGATGTCGTTTGACTATGTGTGCTGGTGTAAGGCGATGATGGCATGCAACGCCTGACGCCGTCTGACCGTCTGTGCTGCCCAAAGGCGTTGAGGGCAAGCCACGCCCGAAGTCGTTCGAGCATGTTTGCTGTCCAAGGAAGATGATGGCATGCCACGCCTGGCGTCGTTCGACCGTGTGTGCTACCCAAAGGCGATGATGGCATGCCACGCCTGACGTCGTTCGACCGTTTATGCTGCCCAAAAGCGATGATGGCATGCCACGCCCGACATTGTCGATCGGGTGTGTTGTCCAAGGTCAGTGATGTCATGCCACATCAAAAGTTAGTGACCGTGTGTGCTGTCCAAGGGCGGTGATGTCATCATGCCACGCCCGACGTTGTCGACCGTGTGTGTTGTCCAGGCAATGATGTCATGCAACGCCCGACGTCGTCTGACCGTGTGTGCTGCCCAAAGGCGATAATGGCACGCCACACCCGATGTCGTTCGACCATGTGTGCTGCCCAAGGGCGATTATGGCATGCCACGCCTGACGTCGTTCGACTGTGGGTGCTGGTGAAAGGCGATGATGGCATGTAACGCCCGATGCCGTCCAACCGTCTGTGCTGCCCAAAGGCGATGAGGGCAAGCCACGCCCGACGTTGTTCGAGCATGTTTGCTGTCCAAGGAAGATGATGGCATGCCACGCCTGACGTCGTTCGAACATGTGCACTACCCAAAGGCGATGATGGCATGCCACGCCTGACATCGTTCGACCGTTTGTGCTGCCCAATGGCGATGATGGAATGCCACGCACGACGTCGTTCGGTCGTGTGTGATGTCAAAAAGCGGTGATATCATGTCACTTCTGAAGTCGTTCGACCGTGTTTGACGTCTTAGGTATATGATGGCATGCCATGCCCGACGTCGTTCGACCGTGTGTGCTGCCCAAAGACGATGATGGTATGCCACGCCTGATGTCGTTCGACTGTGCGTGCTGGCAAAAGACGATGATGGCATGCAACGGCCAACGCCGTCCGACCGTCTGTGCTGCCCAAAGGTGATGATTGCATGCCACGCCCGATGTCGTTCGACCACGTTTGCCGTCCAAGGGCGATGATGGCATGCCACGCCCGACGCCATTCGACTGTGTCAGCTAGCCCAAAGGTGATGATGTTATGCCACGCCTGACGTCGTTCGACCGTGTGTGCTGCCCAAAAGCGATGATGGCATGCAACACCCGACGTCATTTGACCGTTTGTGCTGCCCAATGGAGATGATGGCATGCAACGCCCGACGTCGTTCAACCGTTTGTGCTGCTCAAAGGTGATGATGGCATGCCACACCCGACGTCGTTCGACCGTGTGTGTTGTCCAAAGGTGGTGATGGCATGTCACGCCTAACGTCGTTCGACCGTGTTTGCCGTCCAAGGGTTTTGATGGCATGCCACGCCTGACATCGTTGGACCGTTTGTGTGGCCCAAAGGCG
Organism: Solanum arcanum; assembly: GCA_027789145.1. Lineage (NCBI taxonomy): Eukaryota > Viridiplantae > Streptophyta > Magnoliopsida > Solanales > Solanaceae > Solanum > Solanum arcanum. The sequence continues at coordinate 43,502,399 of CM050939.1, read as the reverse complement.
ATGTTGGCATGCCACGCCTGAAGTCGTTCGACGGTGTTTGCCGTCCTAGGGCTGTGATGGCAAGCCACACCCGACGTTGTTCGACCGTGTGTGCTGCCCAAAGGCGATGATGGAATGCCACGCCCGACGTCGTCCGAGTGTGTGTGCTGTCCAAAGGCGGCGATGTCATGCCACGCCCGACGTTGCCGACTGTGTGTGCTGTCCAAGGGTGGTGATGTCATGCCACGCCCGACGTTGCAGACCGTGTGTGCAGTCCAAGGGCAGTGATGGCATGTCACGCCTGATGTCATTCGACCGTGTTTGCTGTCAAAGGGCTATGATGGCATGCCACGCACGACGTCGTTCGATCGTTTGTGCTGCCCAAAAGCGATGATGGCATTCCACGCCTTATTTTGTTCGACCATGTTTATCGTCCAAGGGCTATGATGGCATTCCACGCCCGACGTCGTTCGACCGTGTGTGCTGCCCAAAGGCGATGATGGCATGCCACGCCCGACGTCGTCCGACCGTGTGTGCTGTCCAAAGGCGGCGATGTCATGCCACGCCTGACGTTGCCGACCGTGTGTGTTGTCTTAGGGCTATGATGGCATGCAACGCCCGACGCCGTCCGACCGTCTGTGCTGCCCAAAGGCGATGAGGGCAAGCCACGTCCGACGTCGTTCGAGCATGTTTGCTGTCCAAGGAAGATGATGGCATGCCACGCCTGACGTCGTTCGACCGTGTGTGCTACCCAAAGGCGATGATGGCATGCCACGCCCGACATCGTTCGACCGTGTGTGATGTCAAAAGGCGGTGATAGCATGCCACACCTGAAGTCGTTCGACCGTGTTTGACGTCCAAAGGGCTATGATGGCATGCCACGCCCGACGTCGTCCGACCGTGTGTGCTGCCTAAAGGCGATGATGGCATGCCACGCCCGATGTTGTTCGACCGTGTGTGCTGCCCAAAGGCGATTATGGAATGCCACGCCCGACGTCGTTTGACTGTGTGTGCTGGTGAAAGGCGATGATGCCATGCAATGCCTGACGCCGTTCGACCGTCTGTGCTGCCCAAAGGCGATGATGGCATGCCACGCCCGACGTCGTTCGAGCATGTTTGCCGTCCAAGGAAGATGATGGCATGCCACGCTCGACGTCGTTTGACCGTGTGTGCTACCCAAAGGCGATGATGGCATGCCACGCCTGTCGTCGTTCGACCATTTGTGCTGCCCAAAGGCGATGAGGGCATACCACGCCCGATGTTATTCGACCGTTTGTGTTGTCCAAAGGCGGTGATGGCATATCACTCCTGACGTCGTTCGACTGTGTTTGCCGTCCAAGGGCTATGATGGCTTGCCACGCCCGACATCGTTCGATCGTTTATGCTGCACAAAGGTGATGAAGGCGTGCCACGCCTGACGTCGTTCGAGGGTGGTTGTCATCGAGGCTATGATGGCATGCCACGCCCGACGTCATTCGACCGTGTGTGCTGCCCAAAGGTGATGATGGCATGCCACACTCGACGTCGTTCGACTGTGTGTGTTGTCCAAGTGCGGTGATGTCATGCCAGGCCCGACGCGTTGCCCGGCCGTGTGTGCTGTCGAAGGGCTGTGATGTCATGCCACGCCCGACGTTGCCGACCGTGTGTGTTGTCCAAGGAAAGTGATGTCATCATGCCACACCCGACGTTGCTGACCGTGTGTGCTGTCGAAGGGCTGTGATGGTCATGCCACGCCCGACGTTGCCGACCGTGTGTGTTGTCCAAGGTCTGTGATGTCATGCCACGCCCGAAGTTGCCGACCGTGTGTGCTATCCAAGGGCGGTGATATCATCATGCCACGCCCGACGTTGCCGACCGTGTGTGTTGTCCAAGGGCGGAGATGTCATGCCACGCCCGACGTCGTCCGATCGTGTGTGCTGCCCAAAGGCGTTGATGGCATTCCACGCTCGATGTCGTTCGACCGTGTGTGCTGCCCAAAGGCGATTATGGAATGCCATGCCCGACGTCGTTCGACTGTGTGTGCTGGTGAAAGGCGATGATGGAATGCAACGCACGACGCCGTCCGACCGTCTGTGCTACCCAAAGGCGATGATGGCATGCCACGCCTGAAGTCGTTCGAGCATGTTTCTTTGTCAAGGAAGATGATGGCATGCCACGCCTGGCGTCGTTCCAGCGTGTGTGCTACCCAAAGGCGATGATGGCATGCCACGCCTGACATCGTTTGACCGTTTGTGCTGCCCAAAGGCGATAATGGCATGCCACGCCCGACGTTGCCGACCGTGTGCGTTGTCCAAGGTTGGTGATGTCATGCCACGCCTGAAGTTGCTTATCGTGTTTGCTGTCCAAGGGCGGTGATATCATCATGCCATGCCCGACGTTGCCGACCGTGTGTGTTGTCCAAGGGCGGTAATGTCATGCCATGCCCGACGTCGTCCGACCGTTTGTGCTGCCCAAAGGCGATGATGGCATGCCACGCCTGACGTCGTTTGACCGTGTGTGCTGCCCAAAGGCTATTATGGCATGCCACGCCCGACGTCGTTCGACTATGTGTGCTGGTGAAAGGCGACGATGGCATACAACGCCTGACGTCGTTCAAGCATGTTTGCTAACTTAGGAAGATTATGGCATGCCACGCCTGACGTCGTTCGATCGTGTGTTCCACCCAAAGGCGATGATGGCATGCCACGCCTGACGTGTTCGACCGTTTGTGTTGCCCAAAGGCGATGATGGCATGCCACGCCCGACGTCGTTCGACCGTGTGTGATGTCAAAAGGCGGTAATGGCATGTCACTCCTGAAGTCGTTCGATCATGTTTGACGTCCAAGGGCTATGATGGCATGCCACGCCCGACGTCGTTCGATCGTGTGTGCTGCCCAAAGGCTATGATGGCATGCCGCGCCCGACGTCGTTCGACCGTGTGTGCTGCCCAAAGGCGATGATGGCATGCCACGCCCGATGTTGTTCAACTGTGCGTGCTGGCAAAAGGCGATGATGGCATGCAACGGCCGACGCCGTCCGATCGTCTGTGCTGCCCAAAGGTGATGATGGCATGCCACGCCCGATGTCGTTCGACCAAGTTTGCCGTCCAAGGGCGATGAGGGCATACCACGCCCGACGCCGTTGGACTGTGTTAGCTAACCCAAAGGTGATGATGGCATGCCACGCCCGACGTCGTTCGACCGTGTGTGCTGCCCAAAAGCGATGATGGCATGCAACGCCCGACGTCGTTCGACCGTTTATGCGGCCCAAAGTCGATGATGGCATGCAACGCCCGACGTCGTTCGACCGTTTGTGCTGCCCAAAGGCGATGATGGCATGCCACATTCGACGTCGTTCGACCGTGTGTGCTGTCCAAAGGTGGTGATGGCATTTCACGCTTAATGTCGTACGACAGTGTTTGCCGTCCTAGGGCTATGATGGCAAGCCACACCCGACGTCGTTCGACCGTGTGTGCTGCCCAAAGGCGATGATGGAATGCCACGCCCGACGTCGTCTGAGTGTGTGTGCTGTCCAAAGGCGGCGATGTCATGCCACGCCCGAGGTTGCCGACCGTGTGTCGGTCAAAGCGGTGATGTCATGCCACGCCCGGCGTTGCCCGGCCGTGTGTGCGATCAAAGCGGTGATGTCATACCATGCCCAACGTTGATGACCATGTGTGCTGTCCAAGGGCGGTGATGTCATGCCACGCCCGACGTTGCCGACTGTGTGTGCAGTCTAAGGGTGGTGATGTCATCATACCACGCCCGATGTTGTCGACCATTCGTGCTGTCCAAGGGCAGTGATGTCATGCCACGCCCGACATCGGTTGACCGTGTGTGCTTCCCAAAGGCGATGATGGCATGTACGCCCGACGTCATTCGACCGTGTTTGCTGTCCCAAGGCGGTGATGGCATGTCACGCGTGATGTTGTTCGACCGTGTTTCCTGTGCAAGGGCTATGATGGCATGCCACGCCCGACGTCGTTCGACCGTTTGGGCTGCCCAAAGGCGATGATTGCATGCCACGCCTGACGTCGTTTGACCGTGTTTGCCGTCCAAGGGGTATGATGGCATGCCACGCCCGACGTTGCCGAGCGTGTGTGCTGTCCAAGGGTAGTGAAGTCATAATGCCACGCCCGATGTTGCCGACCGTGTGTGCTGTCCAAGGGTTCTGATGTCATGCCACGCCAGACGTTGCCGACCGTCTGTGTTGTCCAAGGTCGGTGATGTCATGCCAGGCCCGACGTTGCCGACAGTGTGTGCTGTCCATGGCGGTGATATCATTCAACTGTGTGTGCTGCCCAAAGGCGATGATGGCATGCCACGTCCGACGTTATTCGACCGTGAGTGCTTCCCAAATGCGATGATGGCATACTACGCCCGATGTCGTTCGACCGTGTGTGCTGCCCTAAGGCGATGATGGCATGCCACGCCCGACGTCGTTCGACGGTGTTTGCTGCCCAAAGGCGATGATGGCATGCCGCGCCCAACGCTATTTGACCGTCTGTGCTTCCCAAAGGCGATGATGGCATGCCACGCCTTACATTATTCGACAATGTTTACCGTCAAAAGGGCTATGATGGCATTCCACGCCTGACGTTGTTCGACCGTGTGTGCTACCCAAAGGCGATGATGTCATGCCACGCCCAACGTTGTCGATTGTGTGTGCTGTCCAAGGGCGGTGATGTCATAACACGCCCGACGTTGCCGACCGTGTTTGCAGTCCTAGGGCGATGATGTCATGCCACGCCCTACGTTGCCGACAGTGTGTGCTGTCCAAGGGCGGTGATGTCATGCCACGCCCGACGTTTCCAACCGTGTGTGCAGTCCAAGGGCGGTGATGTCATGCCACGCCCGACGTTGCCGACCGTGTGTGCAGTCCAAGGGCGGTGATGTCATCATGCCATGCCCGACTTTGCCGACCGTGTGTGCTGTCCAAGGGCAGTGATGTCATTCCACGCCCGACGTCGTCCAATCGTGTGTGCTTCCCAAAAGCATTGATGGCATGCCACGCCCGACGTCGTTCGACCGTGTGTGCTGCCCAAAGGCGATGATAGCATGCAACGCCCGACATCGTTCGACCGTTTGGGCTACCCAAAGGCGATGATGGCATGCCACACCCGACGTCGTTCGACAGTGTGTGTTGTCCAAAGGTGGTGATGGCATGTCACGCCTGATGTCGTTCGACCGTGTCTGCCGTCCAAGGGCTTTGATGGCATGCCACGCCCGCCATCGTTCGACCGTTTGTGTTGCCCAAAGGCGATGATGGCATGCCGCGCCTGACGTCGTTCGTTTGTGTTTGCAGTCCAGGGGCTATGATGGCAAGCCACACCCGACGTCGTTCGATCGTGTGTGCTGCCCAACAACGATGATGGCATGCCACGCCCGTTGTCGTCTGAGCGTTTGTGTTGTCCAAAGGCCGCGATGTCATGCCACACCCGACGTTGCCGACCGTGTGTGCTGACCAAGGTCGGTGATGTCATGCCACGCCCGATGTTGCCGACCGTGTGTGCTGTCTCAGGGTGGTGATGTCATCACACCACGCCCGACGTTGCCGACCGTTCGTGCTGTCCAAGGGCGGAGATGTCATGCCACGCCCGACATCGTCCGACCGTGTGTGCTGCCCAAAGGCGATGATGGCATGTGACGCCCGACGTCGTTCGACCGTGTTTGCTGTCCCATGGCAGTGATGGCATGTCACGCCTGACGTCGTTCGACCGAGTTTGCTGTGCAAGGGCTATGATGGCATCCCACACCCGACGTAGTTCAACCGTTTGGGCAGCCCAAAGGCGATGATTGCATGCCACACCTGACAACGTTTGACCGTGTTTGCCTTGCCAGGTCTATGATGGCATGCCACGACCGACGTCGTTTGACCGTTTGGGCTATCCAAAGGCGCTGATGGCATGTCACGCCTGATGTCATTCGACCGTGTTTGATGTCAAAGGGCTATGATGGCATGCCACGCACGACGTCGTTAGACCGTTTGTGCTGCCCAAAAGCGATGATGGCATTCCACGCCTTACTTTGTTCGACCATGTTTATCGTCCAAGGGCTATGATGGCATTCCACGCCCGACGTCGTTCGACCGTGTGTGCTGCCCAAAGGCGATGATGGAATGCCACGCCCGACGTCGTTCGACCGTGTGTGCTGTCCAAAGGCGGCGATGTCATGCCACGCCTGACGTTGCCGACCGTGTGTGTTGTCTTAGGGCTATGATGGCATGCAACGCCCGACGCCGTCCGACCGTCTGTGCTGCCCAAAGGCGATGAGGGCAAGCCACGTCCGACGTCGTTCGAGCATGTTTGCTGTCCAAGGAAGATGATGGCATGCCACGCCTGACGTCGTTCGACCGTGTGTGCTACCCAAAGGCGAAGATGGCATGCCACGCCCGACATCGTTCGACCTTGTGTGATGTCAAAAGGCGGTGATAACATGCCACACCTGAAGTCGTTCGACCGTGTTTGACGTCCAAAGGGCTATTATGGCAAGCCACGCCCGACGTCGTCCGACTGTGTGTGCTGCCTAAAGGCGATGATGGCATGCCACGCCCGATGTTGTTCGACCGTGTGTGCTGCCCAAAGGCGATTATGGAATGCCACGCCCGACGTCGTTCGACTGTGTGTGCTGGTGAAAGGCGATGATGCCATGCAACGCCTGACGCCGTTCGACTGTCTGTGCTGCCCAAAGGCGATGATGGCATGCCACGCCTGACGTCGTTCGAGCATGTTTGCTGTCCAAGGAAGATGATGGCATGCCACGCCTGACGTCGTTCGAACATGTGCACTACCCAAAGGCGATGATGGCATGCCACGCCTGACATCGTTCGACCGTTTGTGCTGCCCAAAGGCGATGATGGAATGCCACGCACGACGTCGTTCGGCCGTGTGTGATGTCAAAAAGCGGTGATATCATGTCACTTCTGAAGTCGTTCGACCGTGTTTGACGTCCAAGGGCTATGATGGCATGCCATGCCCGACGTCGTTCGATCGTGTGTGCTGCCCAAAGGCGATGATGGCATGCCACGCCCGACGTCGTTCGACCGTGTGTGCTGCCCAAAGACGATGATGGTATGCCACGCCTGATGTCGTTCGACTGTGCGTGCTGGCAAAAGACGATGATGGCATGCAACGGCCAACGCCGTCCGACTGTCTGTGCTTCCCAAAGGTGATGATTGCATGCCACGCCCGATGTCGTTCGACCACGTTTGTCGTCCAAGGGCGATGATGGCATGCCATGCCCGACGCCATTCGACTGTGTCAGCTAGCCCAAAGGTGATGATGTTATGCCACGCCTGACGTCGTTCGACCGTGTGTGCTGCCCAAAAGCGATGATGGCATGCAACACCTGACGTCGTTCGACCGTTTGTGCTGCCCAAATGAGATGATGGCATGCAACGCCCGACGTCGTTCAACCGTTTGTGCTGCTCAAAGGCGATGATGGCATGCCACACCCGACGTCGTTCGACCGTGTGTGTTGTCCAAAGGTGGTGATGGCATGTCACGCCTAACGTCGTTCGACCGTGTTTGCCGTCCAAGGGTTTTGATGGCATGCCACGCCTGACATCGTTGGACCGTTTGTGTTGCCCAAAGGCGATGTTGGCATGCCACGCCTGACGTCGTTCGACGGTGTTTGCCGTCCTAGGGCTGTGATGGCAAGCCACACCTGACGTCGTTCGACCGTGTGTGCTGCCCAAAGGCGATGATGGAATGCCACGCCCGACGTCGTCCGAGTGTGAGTGCTGTCAAAAGGCGGCAATGTCATGCCACGCCCGACGTTGCCGACCGTGTGTCTTGTCAAAGCGGTGATGTCATGCCACGCCCAACGTTGCGGACCGTGTGTGCGATCAAAGCGATGATATCATACCATGCCCAACGTTGATGACCGTGTGTGCTGTCCAAGGGCGGTGATGTCATGCCACGCCCGACGTTGCCGACCGTGTGTGCAGTCCAAGGGCGGTGATGTCATGCAACGCCCGAAGTTGCCGACCGTGTGTGCTGTCCAAGGGCGGTGATGTCATCATGCCACGCCTGATGTTGCCAACCGTGTGTGTTGTCCAAGGGCGGTGATGTCATGCCACGCCCGACGTTGTCCGACCGTGTGTGCTGCCCAAAGGCGATGATGGCATGCCACGCCCGACCTCGTTCGACCGTGTGTGCTGCCAAATGCCGATGATTGCATGCCACGCCTGACGTTGTCCGACCGTGTGTGCTGTCCAAAGGCGGCGATGTCATGCCACGCCTGACGTTGCTGACCGTGTGTGCTGTCCAAGGGCGGTGATATCATGCCTTGCCCGACGTTACCGACCGTGTGTGCAGTCCAGGTGTGGTGATGTCATGCCACGCCCGACATTGATGACTGTGTGTGCTGTCCAAGAGAGGTGATGTCATGCCATGCCCGACGTTGCCGAGCGTGTGTGCTGTCCAAGGGCAGTGATGTCATAATTCCACGCCCGACGTTGCCGACCGTGTGTGCTGTCCAAGGGTTCTGATGTCATGCCACCCCAGACGTTGCCGACCGTGTGTGTTGTCCAAGGTCGGTGATGTCATGCCACGCCCGACGTTGCCGACCGTGTGTGCTGTCCATGGGCGGTGATATCATCATGCCACTCCCGACGTTGCCGACCGTGTGTGTTGTCCAAGTGCGGTGATGTCATGCCATGCCCAACGTCGTCCGACCGTGTGTGCTGCCCAAAGGTGATGATGGCATGCCACGCCCAATGTTGTTCGAGCGTGTGAGCTGCCCAATGGCGAATATGGAATGCCACGCCCGACGTCGTTCGACTGTGTGTGCTGGTGAAAGGCGATGATGGCATGCAACGCCTGACGCCGTCCGACCGTCTGTGCTGCCCAAAGGCGATGATGGCATGCCACGCTCGACGTCGTTTGAGCATGTTTGCCGTCCAAGGAAGATGATGGCATGCCATGCCTGACGTCGTTCGACCGTGTGTGCTGCCCAAAGGCGATTATGGAATGCCACGCCTGACGTCGTTCGACTGTGTGTGCTGGTGAAAGGTGATGATGGCATGCAACACCTGACGCCGTCCGACCGTCTGTGCTGCCCAAAGGCGATGATGGCATGCCACGGCCGACGTCGTTCGAGCATGTTTGCCATCCAAGGAAGATGATGGCATGCCACGCCTGACGTCGTTCGACCGTGTGTGCTACCCAGAGGCGATGATGGCATGCCACGCCTGACGTCGTTCGATCATTTGTGCTGCCCAAAGGCGATGATGGCATACCACGCCCGACGTTGCCGACCGTGTGTGCAGTCCAAGGGCGGTGATGTCATGCCACGCCCGAAGTTGCCGACCGTGTGTGCTGTCTAAGGGCGGTGATGTCAACATGCCACGCCTGACGTTTCCGACCGTGTGTGTTGTCTAAGGGCGGAGATGTCATGCCACGCCCGACGTTGTCCAACCATGTGTGCTGCCCAAAGGCGATGATGGCATGCCACGCCCGACGTCGTTCGACCGTGTGTGCTGTCCAAAGGCGGCGATGTCATGCAACGCCTGACGTTGCTGACCGTGTGTGCTGTCCAAGGGCGGTGATGTCATGCCACGCCCGACGCCATTCGACTGTGTCAGCTAGCCCAAAGGTGATGATGTTATGCCACGCCTGACGTCGTTCGACCGTGTGTGCTGCCCAAAAGCGATGATGGCATGCAACACCCGACGTCATTTGACCGTTTGTGCTGCCCAATGGAGATGATGGCATGCAACGCCCGACGTCGTTCAACCGTTTGTGCTGCTCAAAGGTGATGATGGCATGCCACACCCGACGTCGTTCGACCGTGTGTGTTGTCCAAAGGTGGTGATGGCATGTCACGCCTAACGTCGTTCGACCGTGTTTGTCGTCCAAGGGTTTTGATGGCATGCCACGCCTGACATCGTTGGACCGTTTGTGTTGCCCAAAGGCGATGTTGGCATGCCACGCCTAACGTCGTTCGACGATGTTTGCCGTCCTAGGGCTGTGATGGCAAGACACACCCGACGTCGTTCGACCCTGTGTGCTACCCAAAGGCGATGATGGAATGCCACGCCCGACGTCGTCCGAGTGTGTGTGCTGTCCAAAGGCGGCGATGTCATGCCACGCCCGACGTTGCCGACCGTGTGTGTTGTCCAAGGGCGGTGATGTCATGCCACGCCCGACGTTGCAGATCGTGTGTGCAGTCCAAGGGTAGTGATGTCATACCATGCCCAACGTTGATGACCGTGTGTGCTGTCCAAGGGCGGTGATGTCATGCCACGCCCGACGTTACCCGGCGTGTGTGCGATCAAGGCGGTGATGTCATGCCACGCCTGAAGTTGCTGACCGTGTGTGCTGTCCAAGGGCGGTGATGTCATCATGCCACGCCTGATGTTGCCAACCGTGTGTGTTGTCCAAGGGCGGTGATGTCATGCCACGCTCGACGTTGTCCGACCGTGTGTGCATCCCAATGGCGATGATGGCATGCCACGCCCGACCTCGTTCGACCGTGTGTGCTGCCAAATGCCGATGATTGCATGCCACGCCTGACGTTGTCCGACCGTGTGTGCTGTCCAAAGGCGGCGATGTCATGCCACGCTGGCGTTCTTGGCCGTGTGTCTTTGTCGAAGCGGTGATGTCATGCCTTGCCCGACGTTACCGACCGTGTGTGCAGTCCAACTGTGGTGATGTCATGCCATGCCCGACATTGATGACTGTGTGTTCTGTCCAAGGGAGGTGATGTCATGCCACGCCCGACGTTGCCGAGCGTGTGTGCTGTCCAAGGGCAATGATGTCATAATGCCACGCCCGACGTTGCCGACCGTGTGTGCTGTCCAAGGGTTCTGATGTCATGCCACCCCAGACGTTGCCGACCGTGTGTGTTGTCCAAGGTCGGTGATGTCATGCCACGCCCGACGTTGTCGACCGTGTGTGCTGTCCATGGGCGGTGATATCATCATGCCACTCCCGACGTTGCCGACCGTGTGTGTTGTCCAAGTGCGGTGATGTCATGCCATGCCCAACGTCGTTTGACCGTGTGTGCTGCCCAAAGGCGATGATGGCATGCCACGCCCAATGTTGTTCGAGCGTGTGTGCTGCCCAATGGCGAATATGGAATGCCACGCCCGACGTCGTTCGACTGTGTGTGCTGGTGAAAGGCGATGATGGCATGCAACGCCTGACGCCGTCCGACCGTCTGTGCTGCCCAAAGGCGATGATGGCATGCCACGCTCGACGTCGTTTGAGCATGTTTGCCGTCCAAGGAAGATGATGGCATGCCATGCCTGACGTCGTTCGACCGTGTGTGCTGCCCAAAGGCGATTATGGAATGCCACGCCTGACGTTGTTCGACTGTGTGTGCTGGTGAAAGGCGATGATGGCATGCAACACCTGACGCCGTCCGACCGTCTGTGCTGCCCAAAGGCGATGATGGCATGCCACGGCCGACGTCGTTCGACCGTGTGTGCTACCCAGAGGCGATGATGGCATGCCACGCCTGACGTCGTTCGATCATCTGTGCTGCCCAAAGGCGATGATGGCATACCACGCCCGACGTTGCCGACCGTGTGTGCAGTCCAAGGGCGGTGATGTCATGCCACGCCCGAAGTTGCCGACCGTGTGTGCTGTCTAAGGGCGGTGATGTCAACATGCCACGCCTGACGTTTCCGACCGTGTGTGTTGTCCAAGGGCGGAGATGTCATGCCACGCCCGACGTTGTCCAACCATGTGTGCTGCCCAAAGGCGATGATGGCATGCCACGCCCGACGTCGTGCGACCGTGTGTGCTGTCCAAAGGCGGCGATGTCATGCCACGCCTGACGTTGCTGACCGTGTGTGCTGTCCAAGGGTGGTGATGTCATGCCTTGCCCGACGTTGCCGACCGTGTGTGATGTCCAAGGGTGGTGATGTCATGTCACGCCCGACATTGATGACTGTGTGTGCTGTTCAAGGGAGGTGATGTCATGCCACGCCCGATGTTGCCGAGCGTGTGTGCTGTCCAGGGGAAGTGATGTCATAATGCCACGCTCGATGTTGCCGACCGTGTGTGCTGTCGAAGGGTTCTGATGTCATGCCACGCCAGACGTTGCCGACCGTGTGTGTTGTCCTAGGTCGGTGATGTCATGCCACGCCCGACGTTGCCGACCGTGTGTGTTGTCCTAGGTCGGTGATGTCATGCCACGCCCGACGTTGCTGACCGTGTGTGCTGTCCATGGGCGGTGATATCATCATGCCACGCCCGACGTTGCCGACCGTGTGTGTTGTCCAAGGGCGGTGATGTCATGCCATGCTCGACGTCGTCCGACCGTGTGTGCTGCCCAAAGGCGATGATGGCATGCCATGACCGATGTTGTTTGACCGTGTGTGCTGCCCAATGGCGATTATGGAAAGCCACGCCCGACGTCGTTCGACTATGTGTGCTGGTGAAAGGCGATGATGGCATGCAACGCCTGACGCCGTGCGACCGTCTGTGCTTCCCAAAGGCGATGATGACTTGCCACGCTCGACGTCGTTCGAGCGTGTTTGCCATCCAAGGAAGATGATGGCATGCCACGCCTGACGTCGTTCGATCGTGTGTGCTATCCAAAGGCGATGATGGAATGCCACGCCTGACGTCGTTCAACCGTTTGTGCTGCCCAAAGGCGATGATGGCATACCATGCCCGACATCGTTCGACTGTGTGTGCTGTCCAAAGGCGGTGATGTTATGTCGCTCGTGACGTCGTTCGACTATGAGTGCTGCCCAAAGGTGATGATGGCATGCCACGGCTGACGTCGTTCGATGGTGTTTGTCATCCAAGAGCTCTGATGGCATGCCACGCCCGACGTCGTTCGACTGTGTGTGATGCCCAAAGGTGATGATGGCATGCCACGCTCGACGTCGTTCGACCATGTGTGCTGTACAAGGGCGGTGATGTCATGCCACGCCCGACGTTGCCGAGCGTGTGTGCTGTCCAAGGGCAGTGATGTCATCATGCCACGCCCGACGTTGCCGACCGTGTGTGCTGTCGAAGGGCTGTGATGTCATGCCACACCCGACGTTACCGACCGTGTGTGTTGTCCAAGGTCGGTGATGTCATGCCACGTCCGAAGTTGCCGACCGTGTGTGTTATCCAAGTGCGATGATGTCATCATGCCACGCCCGATGTTGCCGGCCGTGTGTGTTGTCAAAGGGCGGTGATGTCATGCCACGACCGACGTCGTCCGACCGTGTGTGCTGCCCAAAGGCGATGATGGCATGCCACGTTCGACCTCGTTCGACCGTGTGTGCTGCCAAATGCCGATGATTGCATGCCACGCCCGACGTTGTCCGACCGTGTGTGCTGTCCAAGGGTGGTGATGTCATGCCACACCTGACATTGATGACTGTGTGTGCTGTCCAAGGGAGGTGATGTCATGCCACGCCCGACGTTGCCGAGCGTGTGTGCTGTCCAAGGGTAGTGATGTCATAATGCCACGCCCGACGTTGCCGACCGTGTGTGCTATCCAAGGGTTCTGATGTCATGCCACCCAGACGTTGCCGACCGTGTGTGTTGTCCAAGGTCGGTGATGTCATGCCACGCCCGACGTTGTCCAACCATGTGTACTGCCCAAAGGCGATGATGGCATGCCACGCCCGACGTCGTGCGACCGTGTGTGCTGTCCAAAGGCGGCGATGTCATGCCACGCTGGCGTTCTTGGCCGTGTGTGCGTCCAAGCGGTGATGTCATGCCTTGCCCGGCGTTGCCCGGCCGTGTGTGTGATGTCCAAGGGTGGTGATGTCATATCACGCCCGACATTGATATTGTGTCTTTGTTCCGGAGGTGATGTCATGCCACGCCCGATGTTGCCGAGCGTGTGTGCTGTCCAGGGGAAGTGATGTCATAATGCCACGCTCGATGTTGCCGACCGTGTGTGCTTTCGAAGGGTTCTGATGTCATGCCACGCCAGACGTTGCCGACCGTGTGTGTTGTCCTAGGTCAGTGATGTCATGCCACGCCCGACGTTGCCGACCGTGTGTGCTGTCCATGGGCGGTGATATCATCATGCCACGCCCGACGTTGCCGACCGTGTGTGTTGTCCAAGGGCGGTGATGTCATGCCATGCTCGACGTCGTCCGACCGTGTGTGCTGCCCAAAGGCGATGATGGCATGCCATGACCGATGTTGTTTGACCGTGTGTGCTGCCCAATGGCGATTATGGAAAGCCACGCCCGACGTCGTTCGACTGTGTGTGCTGGTGAAAGGCGATGATGGCATGCAACGCCTGACGCCGTGCGACCGTCTGTGCTTCCCAAAGGCGATGATGACTTGCCACGCTCGACGTCGTTCGAGCGTGTTTGCCATCCAAGGAAGATGATGGCATGCCACGCCTGACGTCGTTCGACCGTGTGTGCTATCCAAAGGCGATGATGGCATGCCACGCCTGACGTCGTTCAACCGTTTGTGCTGCCCAAAGGCGATGATGGCATACCACGCCCGACATCGTTCTACTGTGTGTGCTGTCCAAAGGCAGTGATGGCATGTCACTCGTGACGTCGTTCGACTGTGAGTGCTGCCCAAAGGTGATGATGGCATGCCACGGCTGACGTCGTTCGATGGTGTTTGTCATCCAAGAGCTCTGATGGCATGCCACGCCCGACGTCGTTCGACTGTGTGTGATGCCCAAAGGTGATGATGGCATGCCACGCTCGACGTCGTTCGACCATGTGTGCTGTACAAGGGCGGTGATGTCATGCCACGCCTGACGTTGCGGCGTGTGTCGTCAAAGCGATGATGTCATCATGCCACGCCCAACGTTGCCGACCGTGTGTGCTGTCGAAGGGCTGTGATGTCATGCCACACCCGACGTTACCGACCGTGTGTGTTGTCCAAGGTCGGTGATGTCATGCCACGTCCGAAGTTGCTGACCGTGTGTGTTATCCAAGTGCGATAATGTCATCATGCCACGCTCGATGTTGCCGGCCGTGTGTGTTGTCAAAGGGCGGTGATGTCATGCCACGACCGACGTCGTCCGACCGTGTGTGCTGCCCAAAGGCGATGATGGCATGCCACGTTCGACCTCGTTCGACCGTGTGTGCTGCCAAATGCCGATGATTGCATGCCACGCCCGACGTTGTCCGACCGTGTGTGCTGTCCAAGGGTGGTGATGTCATGCCACACCCGACATTGATGACTGTGTGTGCTGTCCAAGGGAGGTGATGTCATGCCACGCCCGACGTTGCCGAGCGTGTGTGCTGTCCAAGGGTAGTGATGTCATAATGCCACGCCCGACGTTGCCGACCGTGTGTGCTATCCAAGGGTTCTGATGTCATGCCACCCAGACGTTGCCGACCGTGTGTGTTGTCCAAGGTCGATGATGTCATGCCACGCCCGACGTTGCCGACCATGTGTGCTGTCCATGGGCGGTGATATCATCATGCCACTCCTGACGTTGCCGACCGTGTGTGTTGTCCAAGTGCGGTGAAGTCATGCCATGCCCAACGTCGTCCAACCGTGTGTGCTGCCCAAAGGCGATGATGGCATGCCACGCCCAATGTTGTTCGACCGTGTGTGCTGCCCAATGGCGATTATGGAATGCCACGCCTGACGTCGTTCGACTGTGTGTGCTGGTGAAAGGCGATGATGGCATGCAACGCCTGACGCCGTCCGACCGTCTGTGCTGCCCAAAGGCGATGATGGCATGCCACGCTCGACGTCGTTTGAGCATGTTTGCCGTCCAAGGAAGATGATGGCATGACACGCCTGACGTCGTTCGACTGTGTGTGCTGGTGAAAGGCGATGATGGCATGCAACACCTGATGCCGTCCGACCGTCTGTGCTGCCCAAAGGCGATGATGGCATGCCACGGCCGACGTCGTTCGAGCATGTTTGCCATCCAAGGAAGATGATGGCATGCCACGCCTGACGTCGTTCGATCGTGTGTGCTACCCAGAGGCGATGATGGCATGCCACGCCTGACGTCGTTCGATCGTTTGTGCTGCCCAAAGGCGATGATGGCATACCACGCCCGACGTTGCCGACCGTGTGTGCAGTCCAAGGGCGGTGATGTCATGCCACGCCCGAAGTTGCCGACCGTGTGTGCTGTCCAAAGGCGATGATGGCATGGCATGGCCGACGTCGTTCGACCGTGTGTGTTGCCCAAAGGCGATGATGGCATACCACGCATGACGTCGTTCGACCGTGTGTGCTGTCCAATGGCGGTGATGGCATGTCACTCCTGAAGTCGTTCGACCGTGTTTGACATCCAAGGGCTATGATGGCATGCTACGCCCGACGTTGTTCGATCGTGTGTGCTGCCCAAAGGCGATGATGGCATGGCACGCCCGACGTCGTTCGACCGTGTGTGTTGCCCAATGGCGATGATGGCATGCCACACCCGATGTCTTTCGACTGTGCGTGCTAGCAAAAGGCGATGATGGCATGCAACAGCCGACGCCGTCCAACCGTTTGTGTTGCCCAAAGGTGATGATGGCATGCCACGCCCGAAGTCGTTCGACCATGTTTGCCGTCCAAGGGTGATGATGGCATGCCACGCCCGACCGCGTTCGACTGTGTCAGCTAGCCCAAAGGTGATGATGGCATGCCACGCCTGACGTTGTTCGACCGTGTGTGCTCCCTAAAAGCGATGATGGCATGCAACGCCCGACGTCGTTCGACCATTTGTGCTGCCCAAAAGAGATGATGGCATGCAACGCCTGACGTCGTTCGACCGTTTGTGTTGCTCAAAGGCGATGATGGCATGCCACACCCGACGTTGTTCGACCCTGTGTGCTGTCCAAAGGCGGCGATGTCATGCCACGCCTAACATTGCTGACCGTGTGTGCTGTCCAATGGCGGTGATGTCATGCCTTGCCCGACGTTGCCGACCGTGTGTGCAGTCCAAGGGTTGTGATGTCATGCCACGCCCGATGTTGCCGAGCATGTGTGTTGTCCAAGGGCAGTGATGTCATAATGCCACGCCCGACGTTGCCAGCGTGTGTGCTGTCCATGGGTTCTGATGTCATTCCACGCCAGATGTTCCCGACCGTGTATGTTGTCCAAGGGCTATGATGGCATGCCATGCCCGACGTCGTTCGATCGTGTGTGCTGTTCAAAGGCGATGATGGCATGCCACGGCCGACGTCGTTCGAGCATGTTTGCCATCCAAGGAAGATGATGGCATGCCACGCCCGACGTCGTTCGATCGTGTGTGCTGCCCAAAGGCGATGATGGCATGCCACGCCCGACGTCGTTCGATCGTGTGTGCTGCCCAAAGGCGATGATGGCATACCACGCCCGATGTCGTTCGACTGTGTGTGCTGGCAAAAGGCGTTGATGGCATGCAACGGCCGACGCCGTCCGACCGTCTGTGCTGCCCAAAGGTGATGATGGCATGCCACGCCCGACGTCGTTCGACCATGTTTGTCGTCCAAGGGCGATGATGTCATGCCACGCCCGACACCGTTCGACTGTGTCAGCTAGCCCAAAGGTGATGATGGCATGCCACGCTTGACGTCGTTCGACCGTGTGTGCTGCCCAAAAGCGATGATGACATGTAACGCCCGACGTTGTTCGACCGTTTGTGCTACCCTAAGGCGATGATGGCATGCAACGGCCGATGTCGTTCGACCGTTTGTGCTGCCCAAAGGCGATGATAGCATGCCACACTCGACTTCGTTCGCCCGTGTGTTCTGTCCAAAGGTGGTGATGGCATGTCACGCCTAACGTCGTTCGACCGTGTTTGCCGTCCAAGGGCATTGATGGCATGCCACGCCCGACATCGTTGGACGGTTTGAGTTGCCCAAAGGCCATGATGGCATGCCACGCCTGACGTCATTCGACGGTGTTTGCCGTACAAGGGCTATGAATGCAAGCCACACCAGACGTCGTTCGACCGTGTGAGCTGCCTAAAGGCGATGAAGGAATGCCATGCCTGACGTCGTCCGAGTGTGTGTGCTGTCCAAAGGCGGCAATGTCATGCCACACCCGAAGTTGCCGACCGTGTGTGCAGTCCAAGGGCAGTGATGTCATACCATGCCCAACATTGATGATCGTGTGTGCTGTCCAAGGGCGGTGATGTCATGCCACGCCCGACGTTGCCGACCGTGTGTGCAGTCCAAGGGCGGTGATGTCATGCCACGCCCGAAGTTGCCGACCATGTGTGCTGTCCAAGGGCGGTGCTGTCATCATGCCACGCCCGACGTTGTTGACCGTGTGTGTTGTGTAAGGGCGGTGATGTCATGCCACGCCCGACGTCGTCCGACCGTGTGTGCTACCCAAAGGCGATGATGGCATGCCACGCCTGACGTCGTTCGAGGGTGTTTGTCATCAAAGGGCTATGATGGTATGCCACGCCCGACGTCGTTCCACCGTGTGTGCTGCCCAAAGGTGATGATGGCATGTCACGCTCGACGTCGTTCGACCGTTTGTGCTGTCCAAGGGCGGTGATGTCATGCCACGCCTGACGTTGCCGAGCGTGTGTGCTGTCCAAGGGCAGTTATGTCATCATGCCACGCCCGACGTTGCCGACCGTGTGTGCAGTCGAAGGGCTGTGATGTCATGCCACGCCCGACGTTGCCGACCGTGTGTGTTGTCCAAGGTTGGTGATGTCATTCCACGCCCGAAGTTGCCGACAATGTGTGTTGTCCAACGGCGGTGATGTCATCATGCCACGCCCGACGTTGCCGACCGTGTGTGTTGTCCAAGGGCAGTGATGTCATGCCACGCCCGACGTAGTCTAATCGTGTGTGCTGCCCAAAGGCGATGATGGCATGCCACGCTCGACGTCGTTCGACCGTGTGTTCTATCCAAAGGCGATTATATCATGCCACGCCCGACGTCGTTTGACTATGTGTGCTGGTGAAAGGCGATGATGGCATGCAACGCCCAACGCCGTCTGACCGTCTGTGCTGCCCAAAGGCGTTGAGGGCAAGCCACGCCCGAAGTCGTTCGAGCATGTTTGGTGTCCAAGGAAGATGATGGCATGCCAGGCCTAGCGTCGTTCGACTGTGTGTGCTACCCAAAGGCGATAATGGCATGCCACGTCTGACGTCATTGGACCGTTTGTGCTGCCCAAAAGCGATGTCGGCATGCCACGCCCGACATTGCTGACCGTGTGTGTTGTCCAAGGTCGGTGATGTCATGCCATGCCCAAAGTTACCGACCGTGTGTGCTGTCCAAGGGCGGTGATGTCATCATGCCACGCCCGACGTTGTCGAGCGTGTGTGTTGTTCAGGGCGGTTATGTCATAATGCCACGCCCGACGTTGCCAACCGTGTGTGCTGTCCAAGGGTTCTGATGTCATGCCACGCCAGACGTTGCCGACCGTGTGTGTTGTCCAAGGTCGGTGATGTCATGCCACACCCGACGTTGCCGACCGTGTGTGTTGTCCATGGGCGGTGATATCATCATGCCACTCCTGACGTTGCCGACCATGTGTGTTGTCCAAGTGCGGTGATGTCTTGCCATGCCCGACGTCGTCCGACCATGTGTGCTGCCCAAAGGCGATGATGGCATGCCACGCCCAATGTTGTTCGACCGTGTGTGCTGCCTAATGGCGATTATGGAATGCCACGGCCGACGTCGTACGACTGTGTGTGCTGGTGAAAGGCGATGATGGCATGCAACGCCTGACGCCGTCCGACCGTCTGTGCTGCCCAAAGGAGATAATGGCATGCCACGCTCGACGTCGTTTGAGCATGTTTGCCGTCCAAGGAAGATGATGGCATGCCATGCCTGACGTCGTTCGACTGTGTGTGCTTCCCAAAGGCGATTATGGAATGCCACGCCTGACGTCGTTCGACTGTGTGTGCTGGTGAAAGGCGATGATGGCATGCAATGCCTGACGCCGTCCGACCGTCTGTGCTAGCCAAAGGCGATGATGGTAGGCCACGCCCGACGTCGTTCGAGCATGTTTTCCATCCAAGGAAGATGATGGCATGCCACGCCTAACGTCGTTCGACCGTGTGTGCTACCCAGAGGTGATGATGGCATGCCACGCCTGACGTCGTTCGATCGTTTGTGCTGCCCAAAGGCGATGATGGCATACCACGCCCGACGTCGTTAGACCGTGTGTGCTGTCCAAAGGCGATGATGGCATGTAATGCCCGACGCCGTCCGACCATCTGTGCTGCCCAAAGGCGGTGAGGGCAAGCCACGCCTGACGTCGTTCGAGCATGTTTGCTGTCCAAGGAAGATGATGGCATGCCACGCCTGACGTCGTTCGAACGTGTGCGCTACCCAAAGGCGATGATGGCATGCCACGCCTGACATCGTTCGACTGTTTGTGCTGCCCAAAGGCGATGATGGAATGCCACACACGATGTCGTTCGACCGTGTGTGATGTCAAAAGGCGGTGATAGCATGTCACTCCTGAAGTCGTTCGACCGTGTTTGACGTCCAAGTGCTATGATGGCATGCCACGCCCGACGTCATTTGATCGTGTGTGCTGCCCAAAGGCGATGATGGCATGCCACGCCCGATGTCATTCGACCGTGTGTGCTGCCCAGAGACGATGATGGTATGCCACGCCTGATGTCGTTCGATTGTGCGTGCTGGCAAAAGGCGATGATGGCATGCAACGGCCAACGCCGTTCGACCGTCTGTGCTGCCCAAAGGTGATGATTCCACGCCCGATGTCGTTCGACCACGTTTTCTGTCCAAGGGCGATGATGGCATGCCACTCCTGACGCCATTCGACTGTGTCAGCTAGCCCAAAGGTGATGATGTTATGCCACACTTGACGTCGTTCGACCGTGTGTGCTGCCCAAAAGCGATGATGGCATGCAACACCCGACGTCGTTGGACCGTTTGTGCTGCCCAAAGGAGATGATGGCATGCAACGCCCGATGTCGTTCAACCATTTGTGCTGCTCAAAGGCGATGATGGCATGCCACACCCGACGTCGTTCAACCGTGTGTGCTGTCCAAAGGTGGTGATGGCATGTCACACCTAACGTCGTTCGACCGTGTTTTCCGTCCAAGGGCTTTGATGGCATGCCACGCCTGACATCGTTGGATCGTTTGTGTTTCCCAAAGGCGATGTTGGCATGCCACGCCTGACGTCGTTCGACGGTGTTTGCTGTCCTAGGGCTATGATGGCAAGCCACACCCGACGTCGTTCGACAGTGTGTGCTGCCCAAAGGCGATGATGGAATGCCACGCCCGACGTCGTCCGAGTGTGTGTGATGTCCAAAGGCGGCGATGTCATGCCACGCCCGACGTTGCCGACCGTGTGTGCGGTCCAAGGGCGGCAATGTCATGCCACGCCCGACGTTGCCGACCGTTCGTGTTGTCCAAGGGCGGAGATATCATGCGACGCCTGACATCGTTCGACCATTTGTGCTGCCCAAAGGCGATGATGGCATGTGACGCCTGATGTCGTTCGACCGTGTTTGCTGTCCCATGGCAGTGATGGCATCACGCCTGACGTCGTTCGACCGTGTTTGCTGTGCAA
This sequence comes from Solanum arcanum, assembly GCA_027789145.1. Classification (NCBI taxonomy): domain Eukaryota; kingdom Viridiplantae; phylum Streptophyta; class Magnoliopsida; order Solanales; family Solanaceae; genus Solanum; species Solanum arcanum. The sequence goes on along the minus strand of CM050939.1, from coordinate 43,481,065 downwards.
GGGCTATGATGGCATCCCACGCCCGACATCGTTTGACCGTTTGGGCAGCCCAGAGGCGATGATTGCATGCCACGCCTGAAAACGTTTGACCGTGTATGCCTTGCAAGGGCTATGATGGCATACCACGCCCGACGTCGTTTGACCGTTTGGGCTATCCAAAGGCGATGATGGCATGTCACGCCTGATGTCATTCGACCGTGTTTGCTGTCAAAGGGCTATGATGGCATGCCATGCACGACGTCGTTCGACCATTGTGCTGCCCAAAGGCGATGATGGCATTCCACTCCTTACTTTGTTCGACCATGTTTATCGTCCAAGGGCTATGATGGCATTCCACGTCCGACGTCGTTCGACCGTGTGTGCTGCCCAAAGGCGATGATGGCATGCCACGACTGACGTTGCCGACCGTGTGTGTTGTCTTAGGGCTATGATGGCATGCAAACCCCGACGCCGTCCGACCGTCTGTGCTGCCCAAAGGCGATGAGGGCAAGCCAAGCCCGACGTCGTTCGAGTATGTTTCCTGTCCAAGGAAGATGATGGCATGCCACGCCTAACGTCGTTCGACCGTGTGTGCTACCCAAAGGCGATGATGGCATGCCATGCCCGACATCGTTCGACCGTGTGTGATGTCAAAAGGCGGTGATGGCATGCCACACCTGAAGTCGTTCGACCGTTTTTGACGTCCAAGGGCTATGATGGCATGCCACGCCCGACGTCGTTCGACCGTGTGTGCTGCCTAAAGGCGATGATGGCATGCCACGCCCGATGTTGTTCGACCGTGTGTGCTGCCCAAAGGCGATTATGGAATGCCACGCCCGACGTCGTTCGACTGTGTGTGCTGGTGAAAGGCGATGATGGCATTCAACGCCTAACGCCGTTCGACCGTCTGTGCTTCCCAAAGGCGATGATGGCATGCCACACCCGACGTCGTTCGAGCATGTTTGCCGTCCAAGGAAGATGATGGCATGCCACGCTCGACGTCGTTTGACCGTGTGTGCTACCCAAAGGCGATGATGGCATGCCACGCCTGTCGTCGTTCGACCGTTTGTGCTGCCCAAAGGCGATGAGGGCATACCACGCCCGACGTTGTTCGACCGTGTGTGCTGTCCAAAGGCGGTGATGGCATATCACTCCTGACGTCGTTCGACCGTGTTTGCCGTCCAAGGGCTATGATGGCATGCCACGCCCGACATCGTTCGATCGTTTATGCTGCCCAAAGGCGATGATGGCATGCCACGCCTGACGTCGTTCGAGGGTGTTTGTCATCCAAGGGCTATGATGGCATGCCACGCCCGACGTCATTCGACCGTGTGTGCTGCCCAAAGGTGATGATGGCATGCCACGCTCGACGTCGTTCGACTGTGTGTGTTGTCCAAGGGCGGTGATGTCATGCCACGCCCGACGTTGCCGACCGTGTGTGCTGTCGAAGGGCTGTGATGTCATGCCACACTCGACGTTGCCGACCGTGTGTGTTGTACAAGGGAAGTGATGTCATCATGCCACGCCCGACGTTGCCGACCGTGATGTAATGCCACGCCCGACGTTGCCGACCGTATGTGCTGTCCAAGGTCGGTGATGTCATGCCACGCCCGAATTTGCCGACCGTGTGTGCTATCCAAGGGCGGTGAGGGCAAGCCACGCCCGAAGTCATTCGAGCATGTTTGCTGTCCAAAGAAGATGATGGCATGCCACGCCTGGCGTCGTTCGACCGTGTGTGCTACCCAAAGGCGATGATGGCATGCCACGCCTGACGTCGTTCGACCGTTTGTGCTGCCCAAAAGCGATGATGGCATGCCACGCCCGACATTACCGACCGTGTGTGTTGTCCAAGGTCGGTGATGTCCTGCCACGCCCGAAGTTGCCGACCGTGTGTGCTATCCAAGGGCGGTGATTTCATCATGCCACGCCCGACGTTAACGACCGTGTGTGTTGTCCAGGGCGATGATGTCATGCCACGCCTGACATCGTCCGACCGTGTGTGCTGCCCAATGGCGATGATGGCATGCCACACCAGACGTCGTTCGACCATGTGTGCTGCCCAAAGGCGATTATGGTCTGCCGCGCCCGATGTCGTTTGACTGTGTGTGCTGGTGAAGGGCGATGATGGCAAGCAACGCCCCGACGCCGTCCGACCGTCTGGGCTGCCCAAAGGCGATGAGGGCAAGCCACGCCTGACGTCGTTCGAGCATGTTTGCTGTCCAAGGAAGATGATGGCATGCCACGCCTGACATCGTTTGAACGTGTGCGCTACCCAAAGGCGATGATGGCATGCCACGCCTGACATCGTTCGACCGTTTGTGCTGCCCAAAGGCGATTATGGAATGCCACGCACGACGTCGTTCGTCCGTGTGTGATGTCAAAAGGCGGTGATAGCATGTCACTCCTGAAGTCGTTCGACCGTGTTTGACGTCCAAGGGCTATGATGACATGCCACGCCCGATGTCGTTCGATCGTGTGTGCTGCCCAAAGGCAATGATGGCATGCCACGCCCGACGTCGTTCGACCGTGTGTGCTGCCCAAAGACGATGATGGCATGCCACGCCCGATGTCGTTCGACTGTGCGTGCTGGCAAAAGGAGATGATGGCATGCAACGGCCAACGTCGTCCGACCGTCTGTGCTGCCCAAAGGTGATGATGGCATGCCACGCCAGACGTCGTTCGACCACGTTTGCCGTCCAAGGGCGATGATGGCATGCCACGCCCGACGCCATTCGACTGTGTCAGCTAGCCCAAAGGTGATGATGGCATGCCACGCCTGACGTCGTTCGACCGTGTGTGATGCCCAAAAGCGATGATGGCATGCAACACCCAACGCCGTTCGACCGTTTGTGCTGCCCAATGGAGATGATGGCATGCAACGCCCGACGTCGTTCAACCGTTTATGCTGCTCTAAGGCGATGATGGCATGCCACACCCGACGTCGTTTTACCGTGTTTGCCGTCCAAGGGCTTTGATGGCATGCCACGCCTGACATCGTTGGACCGTTTGTGTTGCCCAAAGGCGATGAGGGCATGCCACGCCTGATGTCGTTCGACGGTGTTTGCCGTCCTAGGGCTATGATGGCAAGCCACGCCCGACGTCGTCCGAGTGTGTGTGCTGTCCAAAGGCGGCGATGTCATGCCACGCCCGACGTTGCCGACCATGTGTGCTGTCCAAGGGCGGTGATGTCATGCCATGCCCGACGTTGCCGACCGTGTTTGGAGTCCAAGGGCAGTGATGTCATACCATGCCCAACGTTGATGACTGTGTGTGCTGTCCAAGGGCGGTGATGTCATGCCATGCCCGACGTTGCCGACCGTGTGTGCAGTCCAAGGGCGGTGATGTCATGCCGCGCTGGAAGTTGCCGACCGTGTGTGCTGTCCAAGGGCGGTGATGTCATCATTCCACGCCTGACGTTGCCGACCGTGTGTGTTGTCCAAGGGGGGTGATGTCATGCCACGCCCGACGATGTACGACCGTGTGTGCTGCCCAAAGGCAATGAAGGCATGCCACGCCCGACGTTGTTCGACCGTGTGTGCTGCCCAATGCCGATGATTGCATGCCATGCCCGTTGTCATCCGACCGTGTGTGCTGTCCAAAGGCGGCGATGTCATGCCACGCCTGACGTTGCTGACCGTGTGTGCTGTCCAAGGGCGGTGATGTCATGCCTTGCCCGACGTTGCCGACCGTGTGTGCAGTCCAAGGGTGGTGATGTCATGTCACGCCCGACATTGATGACTGTGTGTGCTATTCAAGGGAGGTGATGTCATGTCACGCGCGACGTTGCCGAGCGTGTGTGTTGTCCAAGGGCAGTAATGTCATAATACCAAGCTCGACGTTGCCGACCGTGTGTGCTGTCCAAGGGTTCTGATGTCATGCGCCGCCAAACGTTGCCGACCGTGTGTGTTGTCCAAGGTCGGTGATGTCATGCCACGCCCGACGTTGCCGACCGTGTGTGTTGTCCAAGGGCGGTGATGTCATGCCATGCCCGACGTCGTCCGACCGTGTGTGCTGCCCAAAGGCGATGATGGCATGCCACGCCCAATGTTGTTCGACCGTGTGTGCTGCCCAATGGCGATTATGGAATGCCACGCCCGACGTCGTTCGACTGTGTGTGCTGGTGAAAGGCGATGATGGCATGCAACGCCTGACGCCATCCGACCGTCTGTGCTGCCCAAAGGCGATGATGGCATGCCACGCTCGACGTCGTTCGAGCATGTTTTCCATCCAAGGAAGATGATGGCATGCCACGCCTGTTGTCGTTCGACCGTGTGTGCTACCCAAAGGCGATGATGGCATGCCACGCCTGACGTCGTTCGACCGTTTGTGCTGCCCAAAGGCGATGATGGCTTACCACGCCCGACGTCATTCGACCGTGTGTGCTGTCCAAAGGCGGTGATGGCATGTCACTCTTGACGTCGTTCGACCGTGATTGCTGCCCAAAGATGATGATGGCATGCCATGGCTGACGTCGTTCGATGGTGTTTGTCATCCAAGGGCTATGATGGCATGCCACGCCCGACGTTGCCGACCGTGTGTGCTTTCGAAGAGCTGTGATGTCATGCCACGCCTGACGTTACCGACCGTGTGTGTTATCCAAGGTCGGTGATGTCATGCCACGTCCGAAGTTGCCGACCGTGTGTGTTGTCCAAGGGCGGTGATGTCATCATGCCACGCCCGACGTTGATGCCCGTGTGTGTTGTCCAAGGGCGGTGATGTCATGCCACGCCCAACGTCGTCCGACCGTGTGTGCTGCCCAAAGGCGATGATGACATGCCACACTGGACATCGTTCGACCGTGTGTGCTGCCGAAAGGCGATTATGGCATGCCACGCCCGATGTCGTTCGACTATGTGTGCTGGTGAAAGGCGATGATGGCATGCAACGCCCGATGCCGTTCGACCGTCTGTGCTGCCCAAAGGCGATGAGGGCAAGCCACGCCCGAAGTCATTCGAGCATGTTTGCTGTCCAAGGAAGATGACGGCATGCCACGCCTGACGTCGTTCGACCGTGTGTCCTACCCAAAGGCGATGATGGCATGCCACGCCTGACGTCGTTCGACCGTTTGTGAAGCCCAAAGGCGATGATGGCATGCCACGCCTGACGTTGCCGACCGTGTGTGTTGTCCAAGGTCGGTTATGTCATGCCACACCCGACGTTGCAGACCGTGTGTGTTGTCCAAGGGTGGTGATGTCATGCCACGCCCGACGTCGTCCGACCGTGTGTGCTGCCCAAAGGCGATTATGACATGCCACGCCCGATGTCGTTCGACTGTGTGTGCTGGTGAAAGGCGATGATGGCATGCAACGCCCGACGCCGTCCGACTGCCTGTGCTGCCCAAAGGCGATGAGGGCAAGCCACGCCCGACGTCATTCGAGCATGTTTGTTGTCCAAGGAAGATGATGGCATGCCACGCCTGACGTCGTTCGAACGTGTGTGCTACCCTAAGGCGATGATGGCATGCCACGCCTGACGTCGTTCAAGACCGTTTGTGCTGCCCAAAGGCGATGATGGCATGCAACGGCCGACGTCGTTCGACCGTGTGTGATGTCAAAAGGCGGTAATAGCAGGTCACTCCTGACGTCGTTCGATCGTGTGTGCTGCCCAAAGGCGATGATGGCATGGCACGCTCGACGTCGTTCGACCGTGTGTGCTGCCCAAAGGCGATGATGGCATGCCACGCCCGATGTCGTTCGACTGTGCGTGCTGGAAAAAGGCGATGATGGCATGCAACGGCCGAAGCCGTCCGACCGTCTGTGCTGCCCAAAGGTGATGATGGCATGCCACGCCTGACGTTGTTCGACCATGTTTGCAGTCCAAGGGCGATGATGGCATGCCACGCCCGACCCCGTTCGACTGTGTCAGCTAGCCCAAAGGTGATGATGGCATGCCACGCCTGACGACGTTCGACCGTGTGTGCCGCCCAAAAGCGATGATGGCATGCAACGCCCGACGTCGTTCGACCGTTTGTGCTGCCCAAAGGAGATGATGGCATGCAACATCCGACGTTGTTCGACCGTTTGTACTGCTCAAAGGCGATGATGGCATGCCACACCCGACGTTGTTCGACCGTGTGTGCTGTCCAAAGGTGGCGATGTCATGCCACGCCTGACGTTGCTGACCGTGTGTGCTTTCCAAGGGCGGTGATGTCATGCCTTGCCCGATGTTGCCGACCGTGTGTGCAGTCAAAGGGTTGTGATGTCATGCCACGCCCGAAGTTGCCGAGCGTGTGTGCTGTCCAAGGGCAATGATGTCATAATGCCACGCCCGACGTTGCCAACCGTGTGTGCTGTCCAAGGGTTCTGATGTCATCCCACATAAGACGTTGTCGACCATGTGTTTTGTCCAAGGGCGGTGATGTCATGCCACGCCCGATGTCGTCCGACTGTGTGTGCTGCCAAAAGGCGATGATGGCATGACACGCCCAACGTCGTTCGATCGTGTGAGCTGCCCAAAGCCAATGATTGCATGCCACGCCTGACGTCGTCCGACCGTGTGTGCTGTCCAAAGGCGGCGATGTCATGCCACGCCTGACGTTGCTGACCGTGTGTGCTGTCCAAGGGCGGAGATGTCATGCCTTGCCCGACGTTGCCGACCGTGTGTGCAGTCCAAGGGTGGTGATGTCATGCCACGCCCGACATTGATGACCGTGTATGCTGTCTAAGGGAGGTAATGTTATGCCACGCTCGACGTTGCCGAGCGTGTGTGCTGTCCAAGGGCATTGATGTCATAATGCCACGCCCGATGTTGCCAACCGTGTGTGCTGTCCAAGGGTTCTGATGTCATTCCACGCCAGATGTTGCCGACCATGTGTGTTGTCCAAGGTCGGTGATGTCATGCCACGCCCGATGTTGCCGACCGTGTGTGCTGTCCATGGGCGGTGATATCATCATGCCACGCCCGACGTTGCCGACCGTATGTGTTGTCCAAGGGAGATGATGTCATGCCATGCCCGACGTCGTCCGACCGTGTGTGCTGCCCAAAGGCGATGATGGCATGCCACGCCTGATGTTGTTCGACCGTGTGTGCTACCCAAAGGCGATTATGGAATGCCATGCCCGAAGTCGTTCGACTGTGTGTGCTGGTGAAAGGTGATGATGGCATGCAACGCCTAACGCCGTCAGACCGTCTGTGCTGCCCAAAGGCGATGATGGCATGCCACGCCCGACGTCGCTCGAGCATGTTTGCCGTCTAAGGAAGATGATGGCTTGCCACGCCTGACGTCGTTCGATCGTCTGTGCTACCCAAAGGCGATGATGGCATACCACGCCTGACGTCGTTCGACCGTTTGTGCTGCCCAAAAGCGATGATGGCATACCACGCCCAACGTCGTTCGACCGTGTGTGCTGTCCAAAGGCGGTGATGGCATGTCACTCCTGACGTCGTTCGATCGTGTTTGCCGTCCAAGGGCTATAATGGCATGCCACGCCCGACATCGTTCCATCATTTATGCTGCCCAAAGGCGATAATGGCATGCCACGCCTGACGTCGTTCAACGGTGTTTGTCGGCCAAGGGCTATGATGGCATGCCACACGCGACGTCGTTGGACCGTGAGTGCTTCCCAAAGGTGATGATTGCATGCCACGCTCGACGTCGTTCGACTGTGTGTGCTATCCAAGGGCGGTGATGTCATGATACGCCCGACGTTGCCGAGCGTGTGTGTTGTCCAAGGGCAGTGATGTCATCATGCCACGCCCGACGTTGCCGACCGTGTGTGCTGTCGAAGGGCTGTGATGTCATGCCGCGCCCGACGTTGCAGACCGTGTGTGTTGTCCAAGGTCGGTGATGTCATACCACGCCTGAAGTTGCCGACCGTGTGTGCTGTCCAAGGGAGGTGATGTCATCATGCCACGCCCGAACTTGCCAACCGTTTGTGTTGTCCAAGGGCGGTGATGTCATTCCATGCCCGACGTCGTCCGACTGTGTGTGCTGCCCAAAGGCGATGATGGCATGCCACGCTTGACGTCGTTCGACCGTGTGTGCTGCCCAAAGGCAATTATGGCATGCCACGCCCGACGACATTTGACTTTGTGTGCTAGTGAATGGCGATGATGGCATGCAACGCCCGACGCCGTCTGACCGTCTGTGCTTCCCAAAGGCGATGAGGGCAAGCCACGTCCGAAGTCGTTCGAGCATGTTTGCTGTCCAAGGAAGATGATGGCATGCCACGCCTGACGTCGTTCGACTGTGTGTGCTACCCAAAGGCGATGATGGCATGCCACGCTTGACGTCGTTCGACTGTTTGTGCTGCCCAAAGGCGATGATGGCATGCCACGCCCGACGTTGCCGACCGTGTGCGTTGTCCAAGGTTGGTCATGTCATGCCACGCCCGAAGTTGCTTATCGAGTGTGCTGTCCAAGGGCGGTGGTGTCATCATGCCACGCCCGACGTTGCCGACCGTGTGTGTTGTCCAAGGGCGGTGATGTCATGCCACGCCCGACGTCGTCCGACCGTGTGTGCTGCCCAAAGGCGATGATGGCATGCCACGCTCGACGTCGTTCGACCGTGTGTGCTGGTGAAAGGCGATGATGGCATGCAACGCCCGACGCCGTCCGACCGTCTGTGCTACCCAAAGGCGATGAGGGCAAGCCACGCCCGACAACGTTCGAGCATGTTTACTGTCCAAGGAAGATGATGGCATGCCACGCCTAACGTGGTTCGATCGTGTGTTCTGCCCAAAGGCGATGATGGCATGCCACGCCTGACGTGTTAGACCGTTTGTGCTGCCCAAAGGCGATGATGGCATGCCACGCCCGACGTCATTCGACCGTGTGTGATGTCAAAAGGCGGTGATGGCATGTCACTCCTGAAGTCGTTCCACCGTGTTTGACGTCCAAGGGCTATGATGGCATGCCACGCCCGACGTCGTTCGATCGTGTGTGCTGCACAAAGGCTATGATGGCATGCCACGCCCGACGTCGTTCGACCGTGTGTGCTGCCCAATGGCGATGATGGCATGCCACGCCCGATGTCGTTCGACTGTGCGTGCTGGAAAAAGGCAATGATGGCATGCAACGGTCGACGCCGTCCGACCGTACTTGCTGCCCAAAGGTGATGATGGCATGCCACGCCCGACGTCGTTCGACCATGTTTGCCATCCAAGGGCGATGAGGGCATGCCACGCCCGATGCCGTTCGACTGTGTCAGATAGCCCAAAGGTGATGATGGCATGCCACGCCCGACGTCGTTCGACCGTGTGTGCTGCCCAAAAGCGATGATGGCATGCAACACCCGACGTCGTTCGACCGTTTGTGCTGCCCAAAGGCGATGATGGCATGCAATGCCCGACGTCGTTCGACCATTTGTGCTGCCCAAAGGCGATGATGGCATACCACACCCGACGTCGTTCGACCGTGTGTGCTGTCCAAAGGTGGTGATGGAATGTCACGCCTAACGTCGTTCGACCGTGTTTGCCGTCCAAGGGCTTTGATGGCATGCCACGCCCGACATCGTTGGACCGTTTGTGTTGCCCAAAGGCGATGATGGCATGCCACGCCTGACGTCGTTCGACGATGTTTGCCGTCCTAGGGCTATGATGGCAAGCCACACCCGACGTCGTTCGATCGTGTGTGCTGCCCAAAGGCGATGATGGAATGCCACGCCCGACGTCGTCTGAGTGTGTGTGTTTTCCAAAGGCGGCGATGTCATGCCACGCCCGAGGTTGCCGACCGTGTGTGCATTCCAAGGGCAGTGATGTCATACCATGCCCAACGTTGATGACCGTGTGTGCTGTCCAAGGGCGGTGATGTCATGTTACGCCCGACGTTGCTGACCGTGTATGCAGTCCAAGGGCAGTGATGTCATCATACCACGCCCGATGTTGTCGACCATTCGTGCTGTCCAAGGGAGGTGATGTCATGCCACGCCCGACATCGTCCGACCGTGTGTGCTTCCCAAAGGCGATGATGACATGTACACCTGACGTTGTTCGACCGTGTTTGCTGTCCCAAGGAGGTGATGGCATGTCACGCGTGACGTTGTTCGACCGTGTTTGCCGTGCAAGGGCTATGATGGCATGCCACGCCCGACGTCGTTCGACCGTTATAGCTGCCCAAAGGCGATGATTGCATGCCACGCCAGACGTCGTTTGACCGTGTTTGCCGTCCAAGGGCTATGATGGCATGCCACGCCCGACGTCGTTCGACTGTGTGTGCTGCCCAAAGGCGATGATGGCATGCCAAGCCCGACGTCGTTCGACCGTGTGTGCTGTCCAAAGGCGACAATGTCATGCCACGCCCGACGTTGCCGACCGTGTGTTCTGTCAAACAGCGGTGATGTCATGCTACGCCCAACATTGCTGACCGTGTGTACAGTCCAAGGGCGGTGATGTCATGCCACGCCCGACGTTGCCGACCGTGTGTGCTGTCCAAGGGCGGTGATGTCATGCCACGCCCGACGTTGCAGACCGTGTGTGCAGTCCAAGGGCAGTGATGTCATACCATGCCCGACGTTGATGACCATGTGTGCTGTCCAAGGGCGGTGATGTCATGCAACGCCCGACGTTGCCGACCGTGTGTGTTGTCCAAGGTCAGTGATGTCATGCCAAGCCCGAAGTTGCCGACCGTGTGTACTGTCCAAGGGCGGTGATGTCATCATGCCACGCCTGACGTTGCCTTCCGTGTGTGTTGTCCAAGGGCGGTGATGTCATGCCACGCCCGACATCGTCCGACCTTGTGTGCTGCCCAAAGGCGATGATGGCATGTGACGCCCGACGTCGTTCGACCGTGTTTGCTGTCCCATGGCAGTGATGGCATGTCACGCCTGACGTCGTTCGACCGAGTTTGCTGTGCAAGGGCTATGATGGCATCCCACACCCGACGTCGTTCGACCGTTTGGGCAGCCCAAAGGCGATGATTGCATGCCACACCTGACAACGTTTGACCGTGTTTGCCTTGCAAGGGCTATGATGGCATGCCACGCCCGACGTCGTTTGACCGTTTGGGCTATCCAAAGGCGGTGATGGCATGTCACGCCTGATGTCATTCGACCGTGTTTGCTGTCAAAGGGCTATGATGGCATGCCACGCACGACGTCGTTCGACCGTTTGTGCTGCCCAAAAGCGATGATGGCATTCCACGCCTTACTTTGTTCGACCATGTTTATCGTCCAAGGGCTATGATGGCATTCCACGCCCGACGTCGTTCGACCGTGTGTGCTGCCCAAAGGCGATGATGGCATGCCACGCCCGACGTCGTCCGACCGTGTGTGCTGTCCAAAGGCGGCGATGTCATGCCACGCCTGACGTTGCCGACCGTGTGTGTTGTCTTAGGGCTATGATGGCATGCAACGCCCGACGCCGTCCGACCATCTGTGCTGCCCAATGGCGATGAGGGCAAGCCACGTCCGACGTTGTTCGACCGTGTGTGCTACCAAAAGGCGATGATGGCATGCCACGCCCGACATCGTTCGACCGTGTGTGATGTCAAAAGGCGGTGATAGCATGCCACACCTGAAGTCGTTCGACCGTGTTTGACGTCCAAAGGGCTATGATGGCATGCCACGCCCGACGTCGTCCGACCGTGTGTGCTGCCTAAAGGCGATGATGGCATGCCACGCCCGATGTTGTTCGACCGTGTGTGCTGCCCAAAGGCGATTATGGAATGCCACGCCCGACGTCGTTCGACTGTGTGTGCTGGTGAAAGGCGATGATGGCATGCAACGCCTAACGCCGTTCGACCGTCTGTGCTGCCCAAAGGCGATGATGGCATGCCACGCCCGACGTCGTTCGAGCATGTTTGCCGTCCAAGGAAGATGATGGCATGCCACGCTCGACGTCGTTTGACCGTGTGTGCTACCCAAAGGCGATGATGGCATGCCACGCCTGTCGTCGTTCGACCGTTTGTGCTGCCCAAAGGCGATGAGGGCATACCACGCCCGACGTTGTTGGACCGTGTGTGCTGTCCAAAGGCGGTGATGGCATATCACTCCTGACGTCGTTCGACTGTGTTTGCCGTCCAAGGGCTATGATGGCATGCCACGCCCGACATCGTTCGATCGTTTATGCTGCCCAAAGGCGATGATGGCATGTCACGCCTGACGTCGTTCTAGGGTGTTTGTCATCCAAGGGCTATGATGGCATGCCACGCCCGACGTCATTCGACCGTGTGTGCTGCCCAAAGGTGATGATGGCATGCCACGCTCGACGTCGTTCGACTGTGTGTGTTGTCCAAGGGCGGTGATGTCATGCCACGCCCGACGTTGCCCGGCCGTGTGTCTTTGTCGAAGGGCTGTGATGTCATGCCACGCCCGACGTTGCCGACCGTGTGTGTTGTCCAAGGAAAGTGATGTCATCATGCCACACCCGACGTTGCTGACCGTGTGTGCTGTCGAAGGGCTGTGATGGTCATGCCACGCCCGACGTTGCCGACCGTGTGTGTTGTCCAAGGTCTGTGATGTCATGCCACGCCCGAAGTTGCCGACCGTGTGTGCTATCCAAGGGCGGTGATATCATCAAGCCACGCCCGACGTTGCCGACCGTGTGTTTTGTCCAAGGGCGGAGATGTCATGCCACGCCCGACGTCGTCCGATCGTGTGTGCTGCCCAAAGGCGATGATGGCATGCCACGCTCGACGTCGTTCGACCGTGTGTGCTGCCCAAAGGCGATTATGGAATGCCATGCCCGACGTCGTTCGACTGTGTGTGCTGGTGAAAGGCGATGATGGCATGCAACGCCCGACGCCGTCCGACCGTCTGTGCTGCCCAAAGGCGATGAGGGCAAGCCACGCCCGAAGTCGTTCGAGCATGTTTGCTGTCCAAGGAAGATGATGGCATGCCACGCCTGACGTCGTTCGACTGTGTGTGCTACCCAAAGGCGATGATGGCATGCCACGCCTGACGTCGTTTGACCGTTTGTGCTGCCCAAAGGCGATGATGGCATGCCACGCCCGACGTTGCCGACCGTGTGCGTTGTCCAAGGTTGGTGATGTCATGCCACGCCCGAAGTTGCTTATCGTGTTTGCTGTCCAAGGGCGGTGATGTCATCATGCCACGCCCGACGTTGCCGACCGTGTGTGTTGTCCAAGGGCGGTGATGTCATGCCACGCCCGACGTCGTCCGACCGTTTGTGCTGCCCAAAGGCGATGATGGCATGCCACGCCTGACGTCGTTCGACCGTGTGTGCTGCCCAAAGGCTATTATGGCATGCCACGCCCGACGTCGTTCGACTGTGTGTGCTGGTGAAAGGCGACGATGGCATACAACGCCTGACGCCGTCCGACCGTCTGTGCTACCCAAAGGCGATGAGGGCAAGCCACGCCCGACGTCGTTCAAGCATGTTTGCTAACTAAGGAAGATTATGGCATGCCACGCCTGACGTCGTTCGATCGTGTGTTCCACCCAAAGGCGATGATGGCATGCCACGCCTGACGTGTTCGACCGTTTGTGTTGCCCAAAGGCGATGATGGCATGCCACGCCCGACGTCGTTCGACCGTGTGTGATGTCAAAAGGCGGTAATGGCATGTCACTCCTGAAGTCGTTCGATCATGTTTGACGTCCAAGGGCTATGATGGCATGCCACGCCCGACGTCGTTCGATCGTGTGTGCTTCCCAAAGGCTATGATGGCATGCCGCGCCCGACGTTGTTCGACCGTGTGTGCTGCCCAAAGGCGTTGATGGCATGCCACGCCCGATGTTGTTCAACTGTGCGTGCTGGCAAAAGGCGATGATGGCATGCAACGGCCGACGCCGTCCGATCGTCTGTGCTGCCAAAAGTTGATGATGGCATGCCACGCCCGATGTCGTTCGACCAAGTTTGCCGTCCAAGGGCGATGAGGGCATACCACGCCCGACGCCGTTGGACTGTGTTAGCTAACCCAAAGGTGGTGATGGCATGCCACGCCCGACGTCGTTCGACCGTGTGTGCTGCCCAAAAGCGATGATGGCATGCAACGCTCCACGTCGTTCGACCGTTTATGCGGCCCAAAGTCGATGATGGCATGCAACGCCTGACGTCGTTCGACCGTTTGTGCTGCCCAAAGGCGATGATGGCATGCCACATTCGACGTCGTTCGACCGTGTGTGCTGTCCAAAGGTGGTGATGGCATTTCACGCTTAATGTCGTACGACAGTGTTTGCCGTCCTAGGGCTATGATGGCAAGCCACACCCGACGTCGTTCGACCGTGTGTGCTGCCCAAAGGCGATGATGGAATGCCACGCCCGACGTCGTCTGAGTGTGTGTGCTGTCCAAAGGCGGCGATGTCATGCCACGCCCGAGGTTGCCGACCGTGTGTGCTGTCCAAGGGCGGTGATGTCATGCCACGCCCGACGTTGCCGACCGTGTGTGCAGTCCAAGGGCAGTGATGTCATACCATGCCCAACGTTGATGACCATGTGTGCTGTCCAAGGGCGGTGATGTCATGCCACGCCCGACGTTGCCGACTGTGTGTGCAGTCTAAGGGTGGTGATGTCATCATACCACGCCCGATGTTGTCGACCATTCGTGCTGTCCAAGGGCAGTGATGTCATGCCACGCCCGACATCGGTTGACCGTGTGTGCTTCCCAAAGGCGATGATGGCATGTACGCCCGATGTCGTTCGACCGTGTTTGCTGTCCCAAGGCGGTGATGGCATGTCACGCGTGATGTTGTTCGACCGTGTTTGCTGTGCAAGGGCTATGATGGCATGCCACGCCCGACGTCGTTCGACCGTTTGGGCTGCCCAAAGGCGATGATTGCATGCCACGCCTGACGTCGTTTGACCGTGTTTGCCGTCCAAGGGGTATGATGGCATGCCACGCCCGACGTTGCCGAGCGTGTGTGCTGTCCAAGGGTAGTGAAGTCATAATGCCACGCCCGATGTTGCCGACCGTGTGTGCTGTCCAAGGGTTCTGATGTCATGCCACGCCAGACGTTGCCGACCGTCTGTGTTGTCCAAGGTCGGTGATGTCATGCCAGGCCCGACGTTGCCGACTGTGCGTGCTGTCCATGGCGGTGATATCATTCAACTGTGTGTGCTGCCCAAAGGCGATGATGGCATGCCACGTCCGACGTCATTCGACCGTGAGTGCTTCCCAAATGCGATGATGGCATACTACGCCCGATGTCGTTCGACCGTGTGTGCTGCCCTAAGGCGATGATGGCATGCCACGCCCGACGTCGTTCGACGGTGTTTGCTGCCCAAAGGCGATGATGGCATGCCACGCCCAACGCTGTTTGACCGTCTGTGCTTCCCAAAGGCGATGATGGCATGCCACGCCTTACATTATTCGACCATGTTTACCGTCAAAAGGGCTATGATGGCATTCCACGCCTGACGTTGTTCGACCGTGTGTGCTACCCAAAGGCGATGATGTCATGCCACGCCCAACGTTGTCGATTGTGTGTGCTGTCCAAGGGCGGTGATGTCATGACACGCCCGACGTTGCCGACCGTGTTTGCAGTCCTAGGGCGATGATGTCATGCCACGCCCTACGTTGCCGACAGTGTGTGCTGTCCAAGGGCGGTGATGTCATGCCACGCCCGACGTTTCCAACCGTGTGTGCAGTCCAAGGGCGGTGATGTCATCATGCCATGCCCGACTTTGCCGACCGTGTGTGCTGTCCAAGGGCAGTGATGTCATTCCACGCCCGACGTCGTCCAATCGTGTGTGCTTCCCAAAAGCATTGATGGCATGCCACGCCCGACGTCGTTCGACCGTGTGTGCTGCCCAAAGGCGATGATAGCATGCAACGCCCGACATCGTTCGACCGTTTGTGCTACCCAAAGGCGATGATGGCATGCCACACCCGACGTCGTTCGACGGTGTGTGTTGTCCAAAGGTGGTGATGGCATGTCACGCCTGATGTCGTTCGACCGTGTCTGCCGTCCAAGGGCTTTGATGGCATGCCACGCCCGCCATCGTTCGACCGTTTGTGTTGCCCAAAGGCGATGATGGCATGCCGCGCCTGACGTCGTTCGTTGGTGTTTGCAGTCCAAGGGCTATGATGGCAAGCCACACCCGACGTCGTTCGACCGTGTGTGCTGCCCAACGGCGATGATGGCATGCCACGCCCGTTGTCGTCTGAGCGTTTGTGTTGTCCAAAGGCGGCGATGTCATGCCACGCCCGACGTTGCCGACCGTGTGTGCTGACCAAGGGCGGTGATGTCATGCCACGCCCGATGTTGCCGACCGTGTGTGCTGTCTCAGGGTGGTGATGTCATCACACCACGCCCGACGTTGCCGACCGTTCGTGCTGTCCAAGGGCGGAGATGTCATGCCACGCCCGACATCGTCCGACCGTGTGTGCTGCCCAAAGGCGATGATGGCATGTGACGCCCGACGTCGTTCGACCGTGTTTGCTGTCCCATGGCAGTGATGGCATGTCACGCCTGATGTCGTTCGATCGAGTTTGCTGTGCAAGGGCTATGATGGCATCCCACACCCGACGTCGTTCGACCGTTTGGGCAGCCCAAAGGCGATGATTGCATGCCACACCTGACAACGTTTGACCGTGTTTGCCCTGCAAGGTCTCTGATGGCATGCCACGACCGACGTTGTTTGACCGTTTGGGCTATCCAAAGGCGCTGATGGCATGTCACGCCTGATGTCATTCGACCGTGTTTGCTGTCAAAGGGCTATGATGGCATGCCACGCACGACGTCGTTAGACCGTTTGTGCTACCCAAAAGCGATGATGGCATTCCACGCCTTACTTTGTTCGACCATGTTTATCGTCCAAGGGCTATGATGGCATTCCACGCCCGACGTCGTTCGACCGTGTGTGCTGCCCAAAGGCGATGATGGCATGCCACGCCCGACGTCGTCCGACCGTGTGTGCTGTCCAAAGGCGGCGATGTCATGCCACGCCTGACGTTGCCGACCGTGTGTGTTGTCTTAGGGCTATGATGGCATGCAACGCCCGACGCCGTCCGACCGTCTGTGCTGCCCAAAGGCGATGAGGGCAAGCCACGTCCGACGTCGTTCGAGCATGTTTGCTGTCCAAGGAAGATGATGGCATGCCATGCCTGACGTCGTTTGACCGTGTGTGCTACCTAAAGGCGATGATGGCATGCCACGCCCGACATCGTTCGACCGTGTGTTATGTCAAAAGGCGGTGATAACATGCCACACCTGAAGTCGTTCGACCGTGTTTGACGTCCAAAGGGCTATTATGGCAAGCCACGCCCGACGTCGTCCGACTGTGTGTGCTGCCTAAAGGCGATGATGGCATGCCACGCCCGATGTTGTTCGACCGTGTGTGCTGCCCAAAGGCGATTATGGAATGCGACGCCCGACGTCGTTTGACTGTGTGTGCTGGTGAAAGGCGATGATGCCATGCAACGCCTGACGCCGTTCGACTGTCTGTGCTGCCCAAAGGCGATGATGGCATGCCACGCCTGACGTCGTTCGAGCATGTTTGCCGTCCAAGGAAGATGATGGTATGCCACGCTCGACGTCGTTTGACCGTGTGTGCTACCCAAAGGCGATGATGGCATGCCACGCCTGTCGTCTTTCGACCGTTTGTGCTGCCCAAAGGAGATGAGGGCATACCACGCCCGACGTTGTTCGACCGTGTGTGCTGTCCAAAGGCGGTGATGGCATATCACTCCTGACGTCGTTCGACCGTGTTTGCCGTCCAAGGGCTATGATGGCATGCCACGCCCGACATCGTTCGATCGTTTATGTTGCCCAAAGGCGATGATGGCATGCCACGCCTAACGTCGTTCGAGGGTGTTTGTCATCCAAGGGCTATGATGGCATGCCACGCCCGATGTCATTCGACCGTGTGTGCTGCCCAAAGGTGATGATGGCATGCCACGCTTGACGTCGTTCGACTGTGTGTGTTGTCCAAGGGCGGTGATGTCATGCCACGCCCGACGTTGCCGACCGTGTGTGCTGTCGAAGGGCTGTGATGTCATGCCACGCCCGACATTGCCGACCGTGTGTGTTGTCCAAGGAAAGTGATGTCATCATGCCACACCCGACGTTGCTGACCGTGTGTGCTGCCCTAAGGTGATGATGGCATGCCACGCCCGATGTCGTTCGACCAAGTTTGCCGTCCAAGGGCGATGAGGGCATACCGTGCCCGACGCCGTTGGACTGTGTTAGCTAACCCAAAGGTGATGATGGCATGCCACGCCCGACGTCGTTCGACCGTGTGAGCTGCCCAAAAGCGATGATGGCATGCAACGCCCGACGTCGTTCGATCGTTTATACGGCCCAAAGTCGATGATGGCATGCAACGCCCGACGTTGTTCGACCGTTTGTGCTGCCCAAAGGCGATGATGGCATGCAACATTCGACGTCGTTCGACCGTGTGTGCTGTCCAAAGGTGGTGATGGCATATCACGCCTAACGTCGTACGACAGTGTTTGCCGTCCTAGGGCTATGATGGCAAGCCACACCCGACGTCGTTCGACGGTTTGTGTTGCCCAAAGGAGATGATGGCATGCCACGCCTGACGTCGTTCGACGGTGTTTGCCGTCCTAGGGCTATGATGGCAAGCCACACCCGACGTCGTTCGACCGTGTGTGCTGCCTCAAGGCGATGATGGAATGCCACGCCCGACGTCGTCTGAGTGTGTGTGCTGTCCAAAGGCGGCGATGTCATGCCACGCCCGACGTTGCCGACCGTGTGTGCAGTCCAAGGGCAGTGATGTCATACCATGCCCAACGTTGATGACCATGTGTGCTGTCCAAGGGCGGTGATATCATGCCACGCCCAACGTTGCCGACCGTGTGTGCAGTCCAAGGGCGGTGATGTCATGCCACGCCCGAAGTTGCCGACCATGTGTGCTGTCCAAGGGCGGTGCTGTCATCATGCCACGCCCGACGTTGCCGACCGTGTGTGTTGTCTAAGGGCGGTGATTTCATGCCACGCACGACGTCGTCCGACCGTGTGTGCTGCCCAAAGGCGATGATGGCATGCCACGCCTGACGTCGTTCGAGGGTGTTTGTTATCAAAGGGCTATGATGGCATGCCACGCCCGACGTCGTTCGACCGTGTGTGCTGCCCAAAGGTGATGATGGCATGCCACGCTCGATGTCGTTCGACCGTGTGTGCTGTCCAAGGGCGGTGATGTCATGCCACGCCCGACGTTGCCGAGCTTGTGTGCTGTCCAAGGGCAGTGATGTCATCATGCCACGCTCGACGTTGCCGATCGTGTGTGCTATCGAAGGGCTGTGATGTCATGCCACGCCCGACGTTGCCAACCGTGTGTGTTGTCCAAGGTCGGTGATGTCATTCCACGCCCGAAGTTGCCGACCGTGTGTGCTGTCCAACGGCGGTGATGTCATCAAGCCACGCCCGACGTTGCCAACCGTGTGTGCTGCCTCAAGGCGATGATGGAATGCCACGCCCGACGTCGTCCGAGTGTGTGTGCTGTCCAAAGGCGGCGATGTCATGCCACGCCCGACGTTGCCGACCGAGTGTGCTGTCCAAGGGCGGTGATGTCATGCCACGCCCGACGTTGCAGACCGTGTGTGCAGTCCAAG
This sequence comes from Solanum arcanum, assembly GCA_027789145.1. Lineage (NCBI taxonomy): Eukaryota > Viridiplantae > Streptophyta > Magnoliopsida > Solanales > Solanaceae > Solanum > Solanum arcanum. The sequence goes on along the minus strand of CM050939.1, from coordinate 43,461,675 downwards.
GGCAGTGATGTCATACCATGCCCAACGTTGATGACCGTGTGTGCTGTCCAAGGGCGGTGATGTCATGCCACGCCCGACGTTGCCGACCGTGTGTGCAGTCCAAGGGCGGTGATGTCATGCCACGCCTGAAGTTGCCGACCGTGTGTGCTGTCCAAGGGCGGTGATGTCATCATGCCACGCCTGATGTTGCCAACCGTGTGTGTTGTCCAAGGGCGGTGATGTCATGCCACACCCGACGTTGTCCGACCGTGTGTGCTGCCCAAAGGCGATGATGGCATGCCACGCCCGACCTCGTTCGACCGTGTGTGCTGCCAAATGCCGATGATTGATTCCACGCCTGACGTTGTCCGACCATGTGTGCTGTCCAAAGGCGGCGATGTCATGCCACGCCTGACGTTGCTGACCGTGTGTGCTGTCCAAGGGCGGTGATGTCATGCCTTGCCCGACGTTACCAACCGTGTGTGCAGTCCAAGTGTGGTGATGTCATGCCACGCCCGACATTGATGACTGTGTGTGCTGTCCAAGGGAGGTGATGTCATGCCACGCCCGACGTTGCAGAGCGTGTGTGCTGTCCAAGGGCAATGATGTCATAATGCCACGCCCGACGTTGCCGACCGTGTGTGCTGTCCAAGGGTTCTGATGTCATGCCACCCCAGACGTTGCTGACCGTGTGTGTTGTCCAAGGTCGGTGATGTCATGCCACGCCCGACGTTGCCGACCGTGTGTGCTGTCCATGGGCGGTGATATCATCATGCCACTCCCGACGTTGCCGACCGTGTGTGTTGTCCAAGTGCGGTGATGTCATGCCATGCCCAACGTCGTCCGACCGTGTGTGCTTCCCTAAGGCGATGATGGCATGCCACGCCCAATGTTGTTCGAGCGTGTGTGCTGCCCAATGGCGAATATGGAATGCCACGCCCGACGTCGTTCGACTGTGTGTGCTGGTGAAAGGCGATGATGGCATGCAACGCCTGACGCCGTCCGACCGTCTGTGCTGCCCAAAGGCGATGATGGCATGCCACGCTCGACGTCGTTTGAGCATGTTTGCCGTCCAAGGAAGATGATGGCATGCCATGCCTGACGTCGTTCGATCGTGTGTGCTGCCCAAAGGCGATTATGGAATGCCACGCCTGACGTTGTTCGACTGTGTGTGCTGGTGAAAGGCGATGATGGCATGCAACACCTGACGCCGTCCGACCGTCTATGCTGCCCAAAGGCGATGATGGCATGCCACGGCCGACGTCGTTCGAGCATGTTTGCGATCCAAGGAAGATGATGGCATGCCACGCCTGACGTCGTTCGACCGTGTGTGCTTCCCAGAGGCGATGATGGCATGCCACGCCTGACGTCGTTCGATCATCTGTGCTGCCCAAAGGCGATGATGGCATACCACGCCCGACGTTGCCGACCGTGTGTGCAGTCCAAGGGCGGTGATGTCATGCCACGCCCGAAGTTGACGACCGTGTGTGCTGTCTTAGGGCGGTGATGTCAACATGCCACGCCTGACGTTTCCGACCGTGTGTGTTGTCCAAGGACGGAGATGTCATGCCACGCCCGACGTTGTCCAACCATGTGTGCTGCCCAAAGGCGATGATGGCATGCCACGCCCGACATCGTTCGACCGTGTGTGCTGTCCAAAGGCGGCGATGTCATGCCACGCCTGACGTTGCTGACCGTGTGTGCTGTCCAAGGGCGGTGATGTCATGCCTTGCCCGACGTTGCCGACCGTGTGTGATGTCCAAGGGTGGTGATGTCATGTCACACCCGACATTGATGACTGTGTGTGCTGTTCAAGGGAGGTGATGTCATGCCACGCCCGATGTTGCCGAGCGTGTGTGCTGTCCAAGGGAAGTGATGTCATAATGCCACGCTCGATGTTGCCGACCGTGTGTGCTGTCGAAGGGTTCTGATGTCATGCCACGCCAGACGTTGCCGACCGTGTGTGTTGTCCTAGGTCGGTGATGTCATGCCACGCCCGACGTTGCCGACCGTGTGTGCTGTCCATGGGCGGTGATATCATCATGCCACGCCCGACGTTGCCGACCGTGTGTATTGTCCAAGGGCGGTGATGTCATGCCATGCCCGACGTCGTCCGACCGTGTGTGCTGCCCAAAGGCGATGATGGCATGCCACGCCCGATGTTGTTTGACCGTGTGTGCTGCCCAATGGCGATTATGGAAAGCCACGCCCGACGTCGTTCGACTGTGTGTGCTGGTGAAAGGCGATGATGGCATGCAACGCCTGACGCCGTGCGACCGTCTGTGCTTCCCAAAGGCGATGATGACTTGCCACGCTCGACGTCGTTCGAGCGTGTTTGCCATCCAAGGAAGATGATGGCATGCCACGCCTGACGTCGTTAGACCGTGTGTGCTATCCAAAGGCGATGATGGCATGCCACGCCTGACGTCGTTCGACCGTTTGTGCTGCCCAAAGGCGATGATGGCATACCACGCCCGACATCGTTCGACTGTGTGTGCTGTCCAAAGGCGGTGATGGCATGTCACTCTTGACGTCGTTCGACTGTGAGTGCTGCCCAAAGGTGATGATGGCATGCCACGGCTGACGTCGTTCGATGGTGTTTGTCATCCAAGAGCTATGATGGCATGCCACGCTCGACGTCGTTCGACTGTGTGTGATGCCCAAAGGTGATGATGGCATGCCACGCTCGACGTCGTTCGACCATGTGTGCTGTACAAGGGCGGTGATGTCATGCCACGCCCGACGTTGTCGAGCGTGTGTGCTGTCCAAGGGCAGTGATGTCATCATGCCACGCCTGACGTTGCCGACCGTGTGTGCTGTCGAAGGGCTGTGATGTCATGCCACGCCCGACGTTACCGACCGTGTGTGTTGTCCAAGGTCGGTGATGTCATGCCACGTCCTAAGTTGCCGATCGGGTGTGTTATCCAAGTGCGATGATGTCATCATGCCACGCCCGATGTTGCCGGCCGTGTGTGTTGTCCAAGGGCGGTGATGTCATGCCACGACCGACGTCGTCCGACCGTGTGTGCTGCCCAAAGGCGATGATGGCATGCCACGTTCGACCTCGTTCGACCGTGTGTGCTGCCAAATGCCGATGATTGCATGCCACGCCCGACGTTGTCCGACCGTGTGTGCTGTCCAAAGGCGGCGATGTCATGCCACGCTGGCGTTCGCGACCGTGTGTCTTGTCCAAAGCGGTGATGTCATGCCTTGCCCGACGTTACCGATCGTGTGTGCAGTCCAAGTGTGGTGATGTCATGCCACGCCCGACATTGATGACTGTGTGTCTGTCAAGGAGGTGATGTCATGCCACGCCCGGCGTTGCCCGGCGTGTGTCTTTGTCCAAGGGTAGTGATGTCATAATGCCACACCCGGCGTTGCCCGGCGTGTGTCTTTGTCAAGGGTTACGATGTCATGCCACCCAGGCGTTGCCCGGCCGTGTGTGTTGTCCAAGGTCGGTGATGTCATGCCACGCCCGACGTTGCCGGCCGTGTCTCTGTCCATGGGCGGTGATATCATCATGCCACTCCTGACGTTGCCGACCGTGTGTGTTGTCCAAGTGCGGTGATGTCATGCCATGCCCAACGTCGTCCGACCGTGTGTGCTGCCCAAAGGCGATGATGGCATGCCACGCCCAATGTTGTTCGACCGTGTGTGCTGCCCAATGGCGATTATGGAATGCCACGCCCGACGTCGTTCGACTGTGTGTGCTGGTGAAAGGCGATGATGGCATGCAACATCTGACGCCGTCCGACCGTCTGTCTTGCCAAAAGCGATGATGGCATGCCCCGCTCGTCGTCGATTGAGCATGTTTGTCGTCCAGGGAAGATGATGTCATGACACGCCTGGCGTCGTTCGACTGTGTGTGGTGGTGAAAGGGGGTGATGGCATGCAACACCTGACGCCGTCCGACCGTCTGTGCTGCCCAAAGGCGATGATGGCATGCCACGGCCGACGTCGTTCGAGCATGTTTGCCATCCAAGGAAGATGATGGCATGCCACGCCTGACGTCGTTCGACCGTGTGTGCTACCCAGAGGCGATGATGGCATGCCACGCCTGACGTCGTTCGATCGTTTGTGCTGCCCAAAGGCGATGATGGCATACCACGCCCGACGTTGCCGACCGTGTGTGCAGTCCAAGGGCGGTGATGTCATGCCACGCCCGAAGTTGCCGACCGTGTGTGCTGTCCAAGGGCGATGATGTCAACATGCCACGCCTGACGTTGCCGACCGTGTGTGTTGTCCAAGGGCGGAGATGTCATGCCACCCCCGACGTTGTCCGACCATGTGTGCTGCCCAAAGGCGATGATGGCATGCCACGCCCGACGTCGTTTGACCGTGTGTGCTGCCCAATGCCGATGATTGCATGCCACGCCCGACGTTGTTCGACCGTGTGTGCTGTCCAAAGGCGGCGATGTCATGCCACGCCTGACGTTGCTGACCGTGTATGCTGTCAAAGGGCAGTAATGTCATGTCTTGCCCGACGTTGCCGACCGTGTGTGCAGTCCAAGGGTGGTGATTTCATGTCACGCCCGACATTGATGACTGTGTGTGCTGTTCAAGGGAGGTGATGTCATGCCACGCCCGACGTTGCCGAGCGTGTGTGCTGTCCAAGTGCAGTGATGTCATAATGCCACGCTCGATGTTGCCGACCGTGTGTGCTGTCCAAGGGTTCGGATGTCATGCCACGCTAGACGTTGCCGACCGTGTGTGTTGTCCAAGGTCGGTGATGTCATGCCACGCCCGACGTTGCCGACCGTGTGTGCTGTCCATGGGCGGTGATATCATCATGCCACGCCCGACGTTGCCGATCGTGTGTTTTGTCCAAGGGCGGTGATGTCATGCCATGCCCGACGTCGTCCGACCGTGTGTGCTGCCCAAAGGTGATGATGGCATGCCACGCCCGATGTTGTTTTACCGTGTGTGCTGCCCAATGGCGATTATGGAAAGCCACGCCCGACGTCGTTCGACTGTGTGTGCTGGTGAAAGGCGATGATGGCATGCAACGCCTGACGCCGTGCGACCGTCTGTGCTGCCCAAAGGCGATGATGACTTGCCACGCTCGACGTCGTTCGAGCATGATTGCCATCCAAGGAAGATGATGGCATGCCACGCCTGACGTCGTTCGACCGTGTGTGCTACCCAAAGGCGATGATGGCATGCCACGCCTGACGTTGTTCGACCGTTTGTGCTGCCCAAAGGCGATGATGGCATACCACCCCTGACATCGTTCGACTGTGTGTGCTGTCCAAAGGCGGTGATGGGATGTCACTCTGGACGTCGTTCGACTTTTAGTGCTGCCCAAAGGCGATGATGGCATGCCAGGACTGACGTCGTTCGATGGTGTTTGTCATCCAAGAGCTATGATGGCAGGCCACGCCCGACGTCGTTCGACTGTGTGTGATGCCCAAAGGTGATGATGGCATGCCACGCTCGACGTCGTTCGACCATGTGTGCTGTATAAGGGCGGTGATGTCATGCCACGCCCGACGTTGCCGAGCGTGTGTGCTGTCCAAGGGCAGTGATGTCATCATGCCACGCCCGACGTTGCCGACCGTGTGTGCTGTCGAAAGGCTGTGATGTCATGCCACGCCCGACGTTACCGACCGTGTGTGTTGTCCAAGTTCGGTGATGTCATGCCACGTCCGAAGTTGCCGACCGTGTGTGTTGTCCAAGTGCGATGATGTCATCATGCCACGCCCGATGTTGCCGGGCGTGTGTGTTGTCCAAGGGCGGTGATGTCATGCCACGACCGACATCGTCCGATCGTGTGTGCTGCCCAAAGGCGATGATGGCATGCCTTGCTCGACGTTGTTCGACCGTGTGTGCTGCACAAAGGCGATTATGGCATGCCACGCCTGACGTCGTTCGACTATGTGTGCTGGTGAAAGGCGATGATGGCATGCAACGCTTGACGCCGTTCGACCGTCTGTGCTGCCCAAAGGCGATGAGGGCAAGCCACGCCCAAAGTCATTCGAGCATGTTTGTTGTCCAAGGAAGATGATGGCATGCCACGCCTGACGTCGTTCGACCGTGTGTCCTACCCAAAGGCGATGATGGCATGCCATGCCTGACGTCGTTCGACCATTTCTGATGCCCAAAGGCGATGATGGCATTCCACGCCCGACGTTGCTGACCGTGTGTGTTGTCCAAGGTCGGTTATGTCATCCCACACCCGACGTTGCCGACCGTGTGTGTTGTCCAAGGGCGGTGAGGTCATGCCACGCCCGACGTCGTCCGGCCGTGTGTGCTGCCCAAAGGCGATTATGGCATGCCACGCCCGACGTCGTTCGACTGTGTGTGCTGGTGAAAGGCGATGATGGCATGCGACGCCCGACGCCGTCCGACCGCCTATGCTGCTCAAAGGCGATGAGGGCAAGCCATGCCCGACGTCATTCGAGCATGTTTATTGTCCAAGGAAGATGATGGCATGCCACGCCCGACATCATTCGATCGTGTGTGCTGCCCAAAGGCGATGATGGCATGGCATGGCCGACGTCGTTCGACCGTGTGTGTTGCCCAAAGGCGATGATGGCATACCACGCATGACGTCGTTCGACCGTGTGTGCTGTCCAATGGCGGTGATGGCATGTCACTCCTGAAGTCGTTCGACCGTGTTTGACGTCCAAGGGCTATGATGGCATGCTACGCCCGACGTCGTTCGATCGTGTGTGCTGCCCAAAGGCGATGATGGCATGGCACGCCCGACGTCGTTCGACCGTGTGTGTTGCCCAATGGCGATGATGGCATGCCACGCTCGATGTCTTTCGACTGTGCGTGCTAGCAAAAGGCGATGATGGCATGCAACAGCCGACGCCGTCCGACCGTCTGTGTTGCCCAAAGGTGATGATGGCATGCCACGCCCGAAGTCGTTCGACCATGTTTGCCGTCCAAGGGTGATGATGGCATGCCACGCCCGACCGCGTTGTTTGTGTCAGCTAGCCCAAAGGTGATGATGGCATGCCACGCCTGACGTTGTTCGACCGTGTGTGCTCCCCAAAAGCGATGATGGCATGCAACGCCCGACGTCGTTCGACCATTTGTGCTGCCCAAAAGAGATGATGGCATGCAACGCCTGACGTCGTTCGACCGTTTGTGTTGCTCAAAGGCGATGATGGCATGCCACACCCGACGTTGTTCGACCCCGTGTGCTGTCCAAAGGCGGCAATGTCATGCCACGCCTAACATTGTTGACCCTGTGTGCTGTCCAATGGCGGTGATGTCATGCCTTGCCCGATGTTGCCGACCGTGTGTGCAGTCCAAGGGTTGTGATGTCATGCCACGCCCGATGTTGCCGAGCATGTGTGTTGTCCAAGGGCAGTGATGTCATAATGCCACGCCCGACGTTGCCAACGTGTGTCTGTCCATAGGATCGATGTCGATCCACGCTAGATGTTGCCGACCGTGTATGTTGTCCAAGGGCGGTGATGTCATGCCGGCCCGATGTCGTCCGATCGTGTGTGCGGCCGAAAGGCGATGATGGCATGCCACACCCGACGTCGTTCGATCGTGTGTGCTGCCCAAAGCCGATGATTGCATGCCACGCCCGGCGTCAGACGACCGTGTGTCTGTCCAAAGGCGGCGATGTCATGCCACGCTGGCGTTCTTGACCGTGTGTGCTGTCCAAGGCGGTGATGTCATGCCACGCCCGGCGTTGTCGGCGTGTGTCTGTCAAGGCGATGATGTCATCATGCCACGCCTGGCGTTACCCGGCCGTGTGTCTTTGTCGAAGGCTGTGATGTCATGCCACGCCTGACGTTACCGACCGTGTGTGTTGTCCAAGGTCGGTGATGTCATGCCACGTCCTAAGTTGCCGACCGTGTGTGTTATCCAAGTGCGATGATGTCATCATGCCACGCCCGATGTTGCCGGCCGTGTGTGTTGTCCAAGGGCGGTGATGTCATGCCACGACCGACGTCGTCCGACCGTGTGTGCTGCCCAAAGGCGATGATGGCATGCCACGTTCGACCTCGTTCGACCGTGTGTGCTGCCAAATGCCGATGATTGCATGCCACGCCCGACGTTGTCCGACCGTGTGTGCTGTCCAAAGGCGGCGATGTCATGCCACGCCTGACGTTGCTGACCGTGTGTGCTGTCCAAGGGCGGTGATGTCATGCCTTGCCCGACGTTACCGATCGTGTGTGCAGTCCAAGTGTGGTGATGTCATGCCACGCCCGACATTGATGACTGTGTGTGCTGTCCAAGGGAGGTGATGTCATGCCACGCCCGACGTTGCCGAGCGTGTGTGCTGTCCAAGGGTAGTGATGTCATAATGCCACACCCGACGTTGCCGACTGTGTGTGCTGTCCAAGGGTTCTGATGTCATGCCACCCAGACGTTGCCGACCGTGTGTGTTGTCCAAGGTTGGTGATGTCATGCCACGCCCGACGTTGCCGACCGTGTGTGCTGTCCATGGGCGGTGATATCATCATGCCACTCCTGACGTTGCCGACCGTGTGTGTTGTCCAAGTGCGGTGATGTCATGCCATGCCCAACGTCGTCCGACCGTGTGTGCTGCCCAAAGGCGATGATGCATGCCACGCCCAATGTTGTTCGACCGTGTGTGCTGCCCAATGGCGATTATGGAATGCCACGCCCGACGTCGTTCGGATTGTGTCTTTGGTGAAAGGCGATGATGGCATGCAACGCCTGACGCCGTCCGACCGTCTGTGCTGCCCAAAGGCGATGATGGCATGCCACGCTCGACGTCGTTTGAGCATGTTTGCCGTCCAAGGAAGATGATGGCATGACACGCCTGACGTCGTTCGACTGTGTGTGCTGGTGAAAGGCGATGATGGCATGCAACACCTGACGCCGTCCGACCGTCTGTGCTGCCCAAAGGCGATGATGGCATGCCACGGCCGACGTCGTTCGAGCATGTTTGCCATCCAAGGAAGATGATGGCATGCCACAACTAACGTCGTTCAAAAATGTTTGCTAACTAAGGAAGATGATGGCATGCAACGCCTGACGTCGTTCGATCGTGTGTTCTACCCAAAGGCGATGATGGCATGCCACGCCTGACGTGTTTGACCGTTTGTGCTGCCCAAAGGCGATGATGGCATGCCACGCTCGACGTCGTTCGATCGTGTGTGATGTCAAAAGGCGGTGATGGCATGTCACTCCTGAAGTCGTTCGATCGTGTTTGACGTCCAAGGGCTATGATGGCATGCCATGCCCGACGTTGTTCGATCGTGTGTGCTGTTCAAAGGCTATGATGGCATGCCACGCCCGACGTCGTTCGACCGTGTGTGCTGCCCAAAGGCGATGATGCATGCAACGCCCGACGTCGTTCGACTGTGCGTGCTGGCAAAAGGCGATGTGGCATGCAACGGCCGACGCCGTCCGATCGTATGTGCTGCCCAAAGGTGATGATGGCATGCCACGCCCGACGTCGTTTGACCTTGTTTGCCGTCTAAGGGCGATGAGGGCATACCACGCCCGACGCCGTTGGACTGTGTCAGCTAACCCAAAGGTGATGATGGCATGCCACGCATGACGTCGTTCTTTCGTGTGTGCTGCCCAAAAGCGATGCTGGCATGCAACGCCCGACGTCGTTCGACCGTTTGTGCTGCCCAAAGGCGATGATGCATGCAACGCCCGACGTCGTTCGACCATTTGTGCTGCCCAAAGGCGATGATGGCATGCCACATTCGACGTCGTTCGACCGTGTGTGCTGTCCAAAGGTGGTGATGGCATGTCACGCCTAACGTCGTACGACCGTGTTTGCCGTCCAAGGGCTTTGATGGCATGCCACGCCAGACATCGTTGGACCGTTTGTGTTGCCCAAAGGAGATGATGGCATGCCACGCCTGACGTCGTTGGACAGTGTTTGCCGTCCTAGGGCTATGATGGCAAGCCACACCCGACGTCGTTCGACCGTGTGTGCTGTCCAAAGGCGATGATGGAATGCCACGCCCAACGTCGTCTGAGTGTGTGTGCTCTCCAAAGGCGGCGATGTCATGCCACGCCTGAGGTTGCCGACCGTGTGTGCTGTCCAAGGGCGGTGATGTCATGCCACGCCTGACATTGTCGACCGTGTGTGCAGTCCAAGGGCAGTGATGTCATACCATGCCCAACGTTGATGACCGTGTGTGCTGTCCTAGGGCGGTGATGTCATGCCACGCCCGATGTTACCGACTGTGTGTGCAGTCCAAGGGTGGTGATGTCATCATACCATGCCCGATGTTCTCGACCATTCGTGCTGTCCAAGGGCGGTGATGTCATGCCACGCCCGACATCGTCCGGCCGTGTGGGCTTCCCAAAGGCGATGATGGCATGTACGCCCGACGTCGTTCGACCGTGTTTGCTGTCCCAAGGCGGTGATGGCATGTCACGCGTGACGTTGTTCGACCGTGTTTGCTGTGCAAGGGCTATGATGGCATGCCACGCCCAACATCGTTCGATCGTTTGGGCTGCCCAAAGGCGATGATCGCATGCCACGCCTGACGTCGTTTGACCGTGTTTGCCATCCATGGGCTACGATGGCATGCCACGCCCGACGTTGCCGAGCGTGTGTGCTGTCCAAGGGTAGTGAAGTCATAATGCCACGCCCGATGTTGCCGACCGTGTATGCTGTCCAAGGCTTTCTCATGTCATGCCACGCCAGACGTAGCCGACCGTGTGTGTTGTCCAAGGAAGATGACGGCATGCCACGCCTGACGTCGTTCGACCGTGTGTCCTACCCAAAGGCGATGATGGCATGCCACGCCTGACGTCGTTCGACCGTTTGTGATGCCCAAAGGCGATGATGGCATGCCACGCCTGACGTTGCCGACCGTGTGTGTTGTCCAAGGTCGGTTATGTCATGCCACACCCGACGTTGCAGACCGTGTGTGTTGTCCAAGGGTGGTGATGTCATGCCACGCCCGACGTCGTCTGACCGTTTGTGCTGCCCAAAGGCGATTATGACATGCCACGCCCGATGTCGTTCGACTGTGTGTGCTGGTGAAAGGCGATGATGGCATGCAACGCCCGACGCCGTCCGACTGCCTGTGCTGCCTAAAGGCGATGAGGGCAAGCCACGCCCGACGTCATTCGAGCATGTTTGTTGTCCAAGGAAGATGATGGCTTGCCACGCCTGACGTCGTTCGAACGTGTGTGCTACCCTAAGGCGATGATGGCATGCCACGCCTGACGTCGTTCAAGACCGTTTGTGCTGCCCAAAGGCGATGATGGCATGCCACGCCCGACGTTGCTGACCTTGTGTGCTGCCCAAAGGCGATGATGGCATGGCACGCCCGATGTCGTTCGACTGTGCGTGCTGGAAAAAGGCGATGATGGCATGCAACGGCCGAAGCCGTCCGACCTTCTGTGCTGCCCAAAGGTGATGATGGCATGCCACGCCTGACGTTGTTCGACCATGTTTTCCGTCCAAGGGCGATGATGGCATGCCACGCCCGACCCCGTTCGACTGTGTCAGCTAGCCCAAAGGTGATAATGGCATGCCACGCCTGACGTCGTTCGACCGTGTGTGCCGCCCAAAAGCGATGATGGCATGCAACGCCCGACGTCGTTCGACCGTTTGTGCTGCCCAAAGGAGATGATGGCATGCAACATCCGACGTCGTTCGACCGTTTGTACTGCTCAAAGGCGATGATGGCATGCCACACCCGATGTTGTTCGACCGTGTGTGCTGTCCAAAGGTGGCGATGTCATGCCACGCATGACGTTGCTGACCGTGTGTGCTTTCCAAGGGCGGTAATGTCATGCCTTGCCCGACGTTGCCGACCGTGTGTGCAGTCAAAGGGTTGTGATGTCATGCCACGCCCGAAGTTGCCGAGCGTGTGTGCTGTCCAAGGGCAATGATGTCATAATGCCACGCCCGACGTTGCCAACCGTGTGTGCTGTCCAAGGGTTCTGATGTCATCCCACGTAAGACGTTGTCGACCATGTGTTTTGTCCAAGGGCGGTGATGTCATGCCACGCCCGATGTCGTCCGACTGTGTGTGCTGCCAAAAGGCGATGATGGCATGACACGCCCGACGTCGTTCGATCGTGTGAGCTGCCCAAAGCCGATGATTGCATGCCACGCCCGACGTCGTCCGACCGTGTGTGCTGTCCAAAGGCGGCGATGCCATGCCACGCTGGCGTTCTTGACCGTGTGTCTTTGTCAAAGGCGGAGATGTCATGCCTTGCCCGACGTTGCCGACCGTGTGTGCAGTCCAAGGGTGGTGATGTCATGCCACGCCCGACATTGATGACCGTGTATGCTGTCTAAGGGAGGTGATGTTATGCCACGCTCGACGTTGCCGAGCGTGTGTGCTGTCCAAGGGCAGTGATGTCATATTGCCACGCCCTATGTTGCCAACCGTGTGTGCTGTCCAAGGGTTCTGATGTCATTCCACGCCAGACGTTGCTGACCATTTGTGTTGTCCAAGGTCAGTGATGTCATGCCACGCCCGATGTTGCCGACCGTGTGTGCTGTCCATGGGCGGTGATATCATCATGCCACGCCCGACGTTGCCGACCGTATGTGTTGTCCAAGGGAGGTGATGTCATGCCATGCCCGACGTCGTCCGACCGTGTGCGCTGCCCAAAGGCGATGATGGCATGCCACGCCTGATGTTGTTCGACCGTGTGTGCTACCCAATGGCGATTATGGAATGCCATGCCCGACGTCGTTATTGTGTCTTTGGTGAAAGGTGATGATGGCATGCAACGCCTAACGCCGTCAGACCGTCTGTGCTGCCCAAAGGCGATGATGGCATGCCACGCCCGACGTCGCTCAAGCATGTTTGCCGTCTTAGGAAGATGATGGCTTGCCACGCCTGACGTCGTTCGATCGTCTGTGCTACCCAAAGCGATGATGGCATACCACGCCCGACGCCATTCGACCGCTTTGTGCCGCCCAAAAGCGATGATGGCATACCACGCCGCGTCGTTCGACCGTGTGTCTTTGTCAAAAGCGGTGATGGCATGTCACTTCCTGGACGTCGTTCGATCGTGTTTGCCGTCCAAGGGCTATAATGGCATGCCACGCCCGACATCGTTCCATCATTTATGCTGCCCAAAGGCGATGATGGCATGCCACGCCTGACGTCGTTCAACGGTGTTTGTCGGCCAAGGGCTATGATGGCATGCCACACGCGACGTCGTTGGACCGTGAGTGCTTCCCAAAGGTGATGATGGCATGCCACGCTCGACGTCGTTCGACCGTGTGTGCTATCCATGGGCGGTGATGTCATGTCACGCCCGACGTTGCCGAGCGTGTGTGTTGTCCAAGGGCAGTGATGTCATCATGCCACGCCCGACGTTGCCGACCGTGTGTGCTGTCGAAGGGCTGTGATGTCATGTCGCGCCCGACGTTGCCGACCGTGTGTGTTGTCCGAGGTCGGTGATGTCATACCACACCTGAAGTTGCCGACCGTGTGTGCTGTCCAAGGGCGGTGATGTCATCATGCCACGCCCGAACTTGCCAACCGTTTGTGTTGTCCAAGGGCGGTGATGTCATTCCATGCCCGACGTCGTCCGACCGTGTGTGCTGCCCAAAGGCGATGATGGCATGCCACGCTCGACGTCGTTCGACCGTGTGTGCTGCCCAAAGGCAATTATGGCATGCCACGCCCGACGACATTTGACTTTGTGTGCTAGTGAATGGCGATGATGGCATGCAACGCCCGACGCCGTCGGCCGTCTGTCTTTGCCCAAAGGCGATGAGGGAAAGCCACGCCCCAAGTCGTTCGAGCATGTTTGCTGTCCAAGGAAGATGATGGCATGCCACGCCTGACGTCGTTCGACTGTGTGTGCTACCCAAAGGCGATGATGGCATGCCACGCTTGACGTCGTTCGACTGTTTGTGCTGCCCAAAGGCGATGATGGCATGCCACGCCCGACGTTGCCGACCGTGTGCGTTGTCCAAGGTTGGTCATGTCATGCCACGCCCGAAGTTGCTTATCGAGTGTGCTGTCCAAGGGCGGTGGTGTCATCATGCCACGCCCGACGTTGCCGACCGTGTGTGTTGTCCAAGGGCGGTGATGTCATGCCACGCCCGACATCGTCCGACCGTGTGTGCTGCCCAAAGGCGATGATGGCATGCCACGCTCGACGTCGTTCGACCGTGTGTGCTGGTGAAAGGCGATGATGGCATGCAACGCCCGACGCCGTCCGACCGTCTGTGCTACCCAAAGGCGATGAGGGCAAGCCACGCCCGACGTCGTTCGAGCATGTTTACTGTCCAAGGAAGATGATGGCATGCCACGCCTAACGTGGTTCGATCGTGTGTTCTGCCCAAAGGCGATGATGGCATGCCACGCCTGACGTGTTAGACCGTTTGTGCTGCCCAAAGGCGATGATGGCATGCCACGCCCGACGTCGTTCGACCGTGTGTGATGTCAAAAGGCGGTGATGGCATGTCACTCCTGAAGTCGTTCCACCGTGTTTGACGTCCAAGGGCTATGATGGCATGCCACGCCCGACGTCGTTCGATCGTGTGTGCTGCACAAAGGCTATGATGGCATGCCACGCCCGACGTCATTCGACCGTGTGTGCTGCCCAATGGCGATGATGGCATGCCACGCCTGATAACGTTCGACTGTGCGTGCTGGCAAAAGGCAATGATGGCATGCAACGGTCGACGCCGTCCGACCGTACTTGCTGCCCAAAGGTGATGATGGCATGCCACGCCCGACGTCGTTCGACCATGTTTGCCATCCAAGGGGGATGAGGGGATGCGACGCCGGACGCCGTTCGACTGTGTCAGATAGCCCAAAGGTGATGATGGCATGCCACGCCCGACGTTGTTCGACCGTGTGTGCTGCCCAAAAGCGATGATGGCATGCAATGCCCGACGTCGTTCGACCGTTTGTGCTGCCCAAAGGCGATGATGGCATGCAATGCCCGACGTCGTTCGACCGTTTGTGCTGCCCAAAGGCGATGATGGCAAACCACACCCAACGTCGTTCGACCGTGTGTGCTGTCCAAAGGTGGTGATGGCATGTCACGCCTAACGTCGTACGACCGTGTTTGCCGTCCAAGGGCTTTGATGGCATGCCACGCCAGACATCGTTGGACCGTTTGTGTTGCCCAAAGGAGATGATGGCATGCCACGCCTGACGTCGTTGGACAGTGTTTGCCGTCCTAGGGCTATGATGGCAAGCCACACCCGACGTCGTTCGACCGTGTGTGCTGCCCAAAGGCGATGATGGAATGCCACGCCCGACGTCGTCTGAGTGTGTGTGCTGTCCAAAGGCGGCGATGTCATGCCACGCCCGAGGTTGCCGACCGTGTGTGCATTCAAAGCGATGATGTCATACCATGCCCAGCGTTGATGACCGTGTGTCTTTGTCCAAGGCGGTGATGTCATGTTACGCCCGGCGTTCGCGGCCGTGTATGCGATCAAAGGCGATGATGTCATCATACCACGCCCGATGTTGTCGACCATTCGTGCTGTCCAAGGGAGGTGATGTCATGCCACGCCCGACATCGTCCGACCGTGTGTGCTTCCCAAAGGCGATGATGACATGTACACCTGACGTCGTTCGACCGTGTTTGCTGTCCCAAGGAGGTGATGGCATGTCACGCGTGACGTTGTTCGACCGTGTTTGCCGTGCAAGGGCTATGATGCATGCCACGCCCGACGTCGTTCGACCGTTATGGCTGCCCAAAGGCGATGATTGCATGCCACGCCAGACGTCGTTTGACCGTGTTTGCCGTCCAAGGGCTATGATGGCATGCCACGCCCGACGTCGTTCGACTGTGTGTGCTGCCCAAAGGCGATGATGGCTTGCCAAGCCCGACGTCGTTCGACCGTGTGTGCTGTCCAAAGGCGACGATGTCATGCCACGCCCGACGTTGCCGACCGTGTGTTCTGTCAAACAGCGGTGATGTCATGCTACGCCCAACGTCGCTGACCATGTGTACAGTCCAAGGGCGGTGATGTCATGCCAAGCCCGACGTTGCCGACCGTGTGTGCTGTCCAAGGGCGGTGATGTCATGCCACGCCCGAAGTTGAAGACCGTGTGTGCAGTCCAAGGGCAGTGATGTCATACCATGCCCGACGTTGATGACCATGTGTGTTGTCCAAGGGCGGTGATGTCATGCCACGCCCGACGTTGCCGACCGTGTGTGTTGTCCAAGGTCAGTGATGTCATGCCACGCCCGAAGTTGCCGACCGTGTGTGCTGTCCAAGGGCGGTGATGTCATCATGCCACGCCTGACGTTGCCTTCCGTGTGTGTTGTCCAAGGGCGGTGATGTCATGCCACGCCCGACATCGTCCGACCTTGTGTGCTGCCCAAAGGCGATGATGGCATGTGACGCCCGACGTCGTTCGACCGTGTTTGCTGTCCATGGAAGTGATGGCATGTCACGCCTGACGTCGTTCGACCGAGTTTGCTGTGCAAGGGCTATGATGGCATCCCACACCCGACGTCGTTCGACCGTGTGTGCTACCCAAAGGCGATGATGGCATGCCACGCCCGACGTCGTCCGACCGTGTGTGCTGTCCAAAGGCGGCGATGTCATGCCACGCCTGACGTTGCCGACCGTGTGTGTTGTCTTAGGGCTATGATGGCATGCAACGCCCGACGCCGTCCGACCGTCTGTGCTGCCCAAAGGCGATGAGGGCAAGCCACGTCCGACGTCGTTCGAGCATGTTTGCTGTCCAAGGAAGATGATGGCATGCCACGCCTGACGTCGTTCGACCGTGTGTGCTACCAAAAGGCGATGATGGCATGCCACGCCCGACATCGTTCGACCGTGTGTGATGTCAAAAGGCGGTGATAGCATGCCACACCTGAAGTCGTTCGACCGTGTTTGACGTCCAAAGGGCTATGATGGCATGCCACGCCCGACGTCATCCGACCGTGTGTGCTGCCTAAAGGCGATGATGGCATGACACGCCCGATGTTGTTCGACCGTGTGTGCTGCCCAAAGGCGATTATGGAATGCCACGCCCGACGTCGTTCGACTGTGTGTGCTGGTGAAAGGCGATGATGGCATTCAACGCCTAACGCCGTTCGACCGTCTGTGCTTCCCAAAGGCGATGATGGCATGCCACGCCCGACGTCGTTCGAGCATGTTTGCCGTCCAAGGAAGATGATGGCATGCAACGCCTGACGTCGTTCGATCGTGTGTTCTACCCAAAGGCGATGATGGCATGCCACGCCTGACGTGTTTGACCGTTTGTGCTGCCCAAAGGCGATGATGGCATGCCACGCCCGACGTCGTTCGATCATGTGTGATGTCAAAAGGCGGTGATGGCATGTCACTCCTGAAGTCGTTCGATCGTGTTTGACGTCCAAGGGCTATGATGGCATGCCATGCCCGACGTCGTTCGATCGTGTGTGCTTTTCAAAGGCTATGATGGCATGCCACGCCCGACGTCGTTCGACCGTGTGTGCTGCCCAAAGGCGATGATGGCATGACACGCCCGATGTCGTTCGACTGTGCGTGCTGGCAAAAGGCAATGTGGCATGCAACGGCCGATGCCGTCCGACCGTATGTGCTGCCCAAAGGTGATGATGGCATGCCACGCCCGACGTCGTTTGACCATGTTTGCCGTCTAAGGGCGATGAGGGCATACCACGCCCGACGCCGTTGGACTGTGTCAGCTAACCCAAAGGTGATGATGGCATGCCACGCCCGACGTCGTTCTTCCGTGTGTGCTGCCCTAAAGCGATGCTGGCATGCAATGCCCGACGTCGTTCGACCATTTTTGCTGCCCAAAGGCGATGATGCATGCAACGCCCGACGTCGTTCGACCATTTGTGCTGCCCAAAGGCGATGATGGCATGCCACATTCGACGTCGTTCGACCGTGTGTGCTGTCCAAAGGTGGTGATGGCATGTCACGCCTAACGTCGTACGACCGTGTTTGCCATCCAAGGGCTTTGATGGCATGCCACGCCAGACATCGTTGGACCGTTTGTGTTGCCTAAAGGCGATGATGGCATGCCACGCCTTACGTCGTTCGACGGAGTTTGCCGTCCTAGGGCTATGATGGCAAGCCACACATGACGTCGTTCGACCGTGTGTGCTGCCCAAAGGCGATGATGGAATGCCACGCCCGACGTCGTCTGAGTGTGTGTGCTGTCCAAAGGCGGCGATGTCATGCCACGCCTGAGGTTGCCGACCGTGTGTGCTGTCCAAGGGCGGTGATGTCATGCCACGCCTGACGTTGCCGACCGTGTGTGCGATCGAAGCGGTGATGTCATACCATGCCCAACGTTGATGACCGTGTGTGCTGTCCAAGGGCGGTGATGTCATGCCACGCCCGATGTTACCGACTGTGTGTGCAGTCCAAGGGTGGTGATGTCATCATACCACGCCCGATGTTCTCGACCATTCGTGCTGTCCAAGGGCGGTGATGTCATGCCACGCCCGACATCGTCCGACCGAGTGGGCTTCCCAAAGGCGATGATGGCATGTACGCCCGACGTCGTTCGACCGTGTTTGCTGTCCCAAGGCGGTGATGGAATGTCACGCGTGACGTTGTTCGACCGTGTTTGCTGTGCAAGGGCTATGATGGCATGCCACGCCCGACGTCGTTCGATCGTTTGGGCTGCCCAAAGGCGATGATTGCATGCCACGCCTGACGTCGTTTGACCGTGTTTGCCATCCATGGGCTACGATGGCATGCCACGCCCGACGTTGCCGAGCGTGTGTGCTGTCCAAGGGTAGTGAAGTCATAATGCCACGCCCGATGTTGCCGACCGTGTATGCTGTCCAAGGGTTTCTCATGTCATGCCACGCCAGACGTTGCCGACCGTGTGTGTTGTCCAAGGTCGGTGATGTCATGCCACGCCCGACGTTGCCGACCGTGTGTGCTGTCCATGGGCGATGATATCATCATGCCACGCCCGACGTTGCCGACCGTGTGTGTTGTCCAAGGGCGGTGATGCCATGCCATGCCCGACGTCATCCGACCGTGTGTGCTGCCCAAAGGCGATGATGGCATGCCACGACCGATGTTGTTCGACCGTGTGTGCTGCCCAAAGTCGATTATTGAATGCCACGCCCGACTTCGTTCGACCGTGTGTGCTGTCCAAAGGCGGTGATGACATGTCACTTCTGACGTCGTTCGACCGTGTTTGCCATCCAAGGGCTTTGATGGCATGCCACGCCCGACATCGTTCGATCGTTTATGCTGCCCAAAGGAGATGATGGCATCGCACGCATGACGTCGTTCGACGGTGTTTGTCGCCCAAGGGATATGATGGCATGCCACGCCTAACGTCGTTCGACTGTGTGTGCTGCCCAAAGGTGACGATGGCATGCCACGCTCGATGTCGTTCGACCGTGTGTGCTGTCCAAGGGCGGTGATGTCATGCCACGCCCGACGTTGCCGAGCGTGTGTGCTGTCCAAGGGCAGTGATGTCATCATGCCACGCCCGACGTTGCCGACCGTGTGTGCTGTCGAAGGGCTTTGATGTCATGTCATGCCCGACGTTGCCGACCGTGTGTGTTGTCCAAGGTCGGTTATGTCATGCCACGCCCGACGTTGCCGACCGTGTGTGCTGTCCATGGGCGATGATATCATCATGCCACGCCCGACGTTGCCGACCGTGTGTGTTGTCCAAGGGCGGTGATGCCATGCCATGCCCGACGTCATCCGACCGTGTGTGCTGCCCAAAGGCGATGATGGCATGCCACGACCGATGTTGTTCGACCGTGTGTGCTGCCCAAAGTCGATTATTGAATGCCACGCCCGACATCGTTCGACCGTGTGTGCTGTCCAAAGGCGGTGATGGCATGTCACTCCTGATGTCGTTCAACCGTGTTTGCCATCCAAGGGCTTTGATGGCATGCCACGCCCAACATCGTTCGATCGTTTATGCTGCCCAAAGGCGATGATGGCATGCCACGCCTAACGTCGTTCCACGGTGTTTGTCGTCCAAGGGCTATGATGGCATGCCACGCCTAACATCGTTCGGCCGTGTGTGCTGCCCAAAGGTGATGATGGCATGCCACGCTCGACGTCGTTCGACCATGTGTGCTGTCCAAGGGCGGTGATGTCATGCCACGCCCAACGTTGCCGAGCGTGTGTGCTGTCCAAGGTCGGTGATGTCATGCCACGCCCGAAGTTGCCGACCATGTGTGCTGTCCAAGGGCAGTGATGTCATCATGCCACGCCTGACATTGCCGACCGTGTGTGTTGTCCAAGGGCGGTGATGTCATGCCACGCCCAACGTCGTCCGACCGTGTGTGCTGCCCTAAGGCGATGATGGCATGCCCCGCCCAACGTCGTTCGACCGTGTGTGCTGCCCAAAGGCGATTATGGCATGCCACGCCTGACGTCGTTCGACTGTGTGTGCTGGTGAAAGGCGATGATGGCATGCAACGCCCGACGCCGTTCGACCATCTGTGCTGCCCAAAGGCGATGAGGGCAAGCCACGGCCGACGTCGTTCGAGCATGTTTGCTGTCCAAGGAAGATGATGGCATGCCACGCCTGACGCCGTTCGACCGTGTGTGCTACCAAAAGGCGATGATGGCATGCCACGCCTGATGTCGTTCGACCGTTTTTGACGTCCAAGGGCTATGATGGCATGCCACGCCCGACGTCGTTCGATCGTGTGTGCTGCCCAAAGGCGATGATGGCATGCCACGCCCGACGTCGCTCGACCGCGGTGTGCTTTGCCCAAAGGCGATGACGGCATACCACGCCCGATGTCGCTCGACCGTGGCCGGGCAAAAGGCGTTGATGGCATGCAACAGCCGACGCCGTCCGACCGTCTGTGCTGCCCAAAGGTGATGATGGCATGCCACGCCTGACGTCGTTCGACCATGTTTGTCGTCCAAGGGCGATGATGTCATGCCACGCCCGACACCGTTCGACTGTGTCAGCTAGCCCAAAGGTGATGATGGCATGCCACGCCCGACGTCGTTCGACCGTGTCTGCTGCCCAAAAGCGATGATGACATGTAACGCCCGACGTTGTTCGACCGTTTGTGCTACCCAAAGGCGATGATGGCATGCAACGGCCGATGCCGTTCGACCGTTTGTGCTGCCCAAAGGCGATGATAGCATGCCACACTCGACTTCGTTCGCCCGTGTGTTCTGTCCAAAGGTGGTGATGGCATGTCACGCCTAACGTCGTTCGACCGTGTTTGCCGTCCTAGGGCATTGATGGCATGCCACGCCCGACATCGTTGGACGGTTTGAGTTGCCCAAAGGCGATGATGGCATGCCACGCCTGACGTCATTCGACGGTGTTTGCCATCCTAGGGCTATGAATGCAAGCCACACCAGACGTCGTTCGACCGTGTGAGCTGCCTAAAGGCGATGAAGGAATGCCACGCCCGACGTCGTCCGAGTGTGTGTGCTGTCCAAAGGCGGCAATGTCATGCCACACCCGACGTTGCCGACCGTGTGTGCAGTCCAAGGGCAGTGATGTCATACCATGCCCAACATTGATGATCGTGTGTGCTGTCCAAGGGCGGTGATGTCATGCCACGCCCGACGTTGCCGACCGTGTGTGCAGTCCAAGGGCGGTGATGTCATGCCACGCCCAAAGTTGCCGACCATGTGTGCTGTCCAAGGGCGGTGCTGTCATCATGCCACGCCTGACGTTGTTGACCGTGTGTGTTGTCTAAGGGCGGTGATGTCATGCCACGCCCAACGTCGTCCGACCATGTGTGCTACCCAAAGGCGATGATGGCATGCCACGCCTGACGTCGTTCGAGGGTGTTTGTCATCAAAGGGCTATGATGGTATGCCACGCCCGACGTCGTTCCACCGTGTGTGCTGCCCAAAGGTGATGACGGCATGCCACGCTCGACGTTGTTCGACCGTTTGTGCTGTCCAAGGGCGGTGATGTCATGCCACGCCTGACGTTGCCGAGCGTGTGTGCTGTCCAAGGGCAGTGATGTCATCATGCCACGCCCGACGTTGCCGACCGTGTGTGCAGTCGAAGGGCTGTGATGTCATGCCACGCCTGACGTTGCCGACCGTGTGTGTTGTCCAAGGTCGGTGATGTCATTCCACGCCCGAAGTTGCCGACCGTGTGTGCTGTCCAACGGCGGTGATGTCATCATGCCACGCCCGACGTTGCCGACCGTGTGTGTTGTCCAAGGGCAGTGATGTCATGCCACGCCCGACGTAGTCTGATCGTGTGTGCTGCCCAAAGGCGATGATGGCATGCCACGCTCTACGTCGTTCGACCGTGTGTTCTATCCAAAGGCGATTATATCATGCCACGCCCGACGTCGTTTGACTATGTGTGCTGGTGAAAGGCGATGATGGCATGCAACGCCCAACGCCGTCTGACCGTCTGTGCTGCCCAATGGCGTTGAGGGCAAGCCACGCCCGAAGTCGTTCGAGCATGTTTGGTGTCCAAGGAAGATGATGGCATGCCACGCCTAGCGTCGTTCGACCGTGTGTGCTACCCAAAGGCGATGATGGCATGCCACGCCTGACGTCATTCGACCGTTTGTGCTGCCCAAAAGCGATGTCGGCATGCCACGCCCGACATTGCCGACCGTGTGTGTTGTCCAAGGTCGGTGATGTCATGCCATGCCCAAAGTTACCGACCGTGTGTGCTGTCAAAGGGCAGTGATGTCATCATGCCACGCCTGACGTTGTTGAGCGTGTGTGTTGTTCAGGGCGGTGATGTCATGCCACGCCCGACGTCGTTCGACTGTGTGTGCTGCCCAAAGGCGATGATGGCATGCCACACCCGACGTCGTTCGACCATGTGTGCTGCCCAAAGGCGATTATGGCATGCCACGCCCGACGTCGTTCGACTGTATGTGCTGGTGAAAGGCGATGATGGCATGTAACGCCCGACGCCGTCCGACCGTCTGTGCTGCCCAAAGGCGATGAGGGCAAGCCACGCCCGACGTCGTTCGAGCATGTTTGTTGTCCAAGGAAGATGATGGCATGCCACGCCTGACGTCTTTCGAACGTGTGCGCTACCCAAAGGCGATGATGGCATGCCACGCCTGACATCGTTCGATCGTTTGTGCTGCCCAAAGGCGATGATGGAATGCCACGCACGACGTCGTTCGACCGTGTGTGATGTCAAAAGGAGGTGATAGCATGTCACTCCTGAAGTCGTTCGACCGTGTTTGACGTCCAAGTGCTGTGATGGCATGCCACGCCCGACGTTGTTCGATCGTGTGTGCTGGCCAAAGGCGATGATGGCATGCCACGCCCGACGTCATTCGACCGTGTGTGCTGCCTAGAGACGATGATGGTATGCCACGCCTGATGTCGTTCGACTGTGCGTGCTGGCAAAAGGCGATGATGGCATGCAACGGCCAACGCCGTCCGACCGTCTGTGCTGCCCAAAGGTGATAATTCCACGCCCGACGTCGTTCGACCAGGTTTGCTGTCCAAGGGCGATGATGGCATGCCACTCCTGACGCCATTCGACTGTGTCAGCTAGCCCAAAAGCGATGATGGCATGCAACACCCGACGTCGTTGGATCGTTTGTGCTGCCCAAAGGAGATAATGGCATGCAACGCCTGACGTCATTCAACCATTTGTACTGCTCAAAGGCGATGATGGCATGCCACACCCGATGTCGTTCGACCGTGTGTGCTGTCCAAAGGTGGTGATGGCATGTCACGCCTAACGTCGTTCGACCGTGTTTTCCGTCCAAGGGCTTTGATGGCATGGCACGCCTGACATCGTTGGACCGTTTGTGTTGCCCAAAGGCGATGTTGGCATGCCACGCCTGACGTCGTTCGACGGTGTTTGCCGTCCTAGGGCTATTATGGTAAGCCACACCCAACGTCGATCGACTGTGTGTGCTGCCCAAAGGCGATGATGGAATGCCATGCCCGACGTCGTCTGAGTGTGTGTGCTGTCCAAAGGCGGCGATGTCATGCCACGCCCGACGTTGCCGACCGTGTGTGCTGTCCAAGGGCGGTGATGTCATGCCACGCCCGACATTGCCAACCGTGTGTGCAGTCCAATGGCAGTGATTTCATACCATGCCCAACGTTGATGACCGTGTGTGCTGTCCAAGGGCGGTGATGTCATGCCACGCCCGACGTTGCCGACCGTGTGTGCAGTCCAAGGGCGGTGATGTCAGGGCACGCCCGAAGTTGCCGACCATGTGTGTTGTCCAAGGGCGGTGATGTCATCATGCCACGCCTGATGTTGCCAACCGTGTGTGTTGTCCATGGGCGGTGATTTCATGCCACGCCCGACGTTGTCCGACCGTGTGTGCTGCCCAAAGGCGATGTTGGCATGCCACGCCCGACGTCGTTCGACCGTGTGTGCTGCCAAATACCGATGATTGTATGCCACGCCCGACGTCGTCCGACTGTGTGTGCTGTCCAAAGGCAGCGATGTCATGCCCTGCCTGACGTTGCTGACTGTGTGTGCTGTCCAAGGGCGGTGATGTCATGCCTTGCCCGATGTTACCGACCGTGTGTGCAGTCCAAGTGTGGTGATGTCATGCCACGCCCGACATTGATGACTGTGTGTGCTGTCCAAGGGAGGTGATGTCATGCCACGCCCGACGTTGCCGAGCGTGTGTGCTGTCCAAGGTCAGTGATGTCATAATGCCACGCCCGACGTTGCCGACCGTGTGTGCTGTCCAAGGGTTCTGATGTCATGCCACGCCAGACGTTGCCGATCGTATGTGTTGTCCAAGGTCGGTGATGTCATGCCACACCCGACGTTGCCGACCGTGTGTGTTGTCCATGGGCGGTGATATCATCATGCCACTCCCGACGTTGCCGACCATGTGTGTTGTCCAAGTTCGGTGATGTCATGCCATGCCCGACGTCGTCCGACCATGTGTGCTGCCCAAAGGCTATGATGGCATGCCACGCCTAATGTTGTTCGACCGTGTGTGCTGCCTAATGGCGATTATGGAATGCCACGCCCGACGTCGTACGACTGTGTGCGCTGGTGAAAGGCGATAATGGCATGCAACGCCTGACGTCGTCCGACCGTCTGTGCTGCCCAAAGGCGATAATGGCATGCGACGCTCGACGTCGTTTGAGCATGTTTGCCGTCCAAGGAAGATGATGGCATGCCATGCCTGACGTCGTTCGACTGTGTGTGCTTCCCAAAGGCGATTATGGAATGCCACGCCTGACGTCGTTCGACTGTGTGTGCTGGTGAAAGGCGATGAGGGCGTGCAATGCCTGACGCCGTCCGACCGTCTGTGCTGACCAAAGGCGATGATGGCAGGTCACGCCCGACATCGTTCGAGCATGTTATCCATCCAAGGAAGATGATGGCATGCCACGCCTGACGTTGTTCGACCGTCTGTGCTACCCAGAGGTGATGATGGCATGCCACGCCTGACGTCGTTCGATCGTTTGTGCTGCCCAAAGGCGATGATGGCATACCACGCCCGACGTCGTTAGACCGTGTGTGCTGTCCAAAGGGGATGATGGCATGTAATGCCCGACGCCGTCTGACCATCTGTGCTGCCCAAAGGCGGTGAGGGCAAGCCACGCCTGACGTCGTTCGAGCATGTTTGCTGTCCAAAGAAGATGATGGCATGCCACGCCTGACGTCGTTCGAACGTGTGCGCTACCCAAAGGCGATGATGGCATGCCACGCCTGACATCGTTCGACCGTTTGTGCTGCCCAAAAGCGATGATGGAATGCCACGCACGATGTCGTTCGACGGTGTGTGATGTCAAAAGGCGGTGATAGCATGTCACTTCTGAAGTCGTTCGACCGTGTTTGACGTCCAAGTGCTATGATGGCATGCCACGCCCGACGTCATTTGATCGTGTGTGCTGCCCAAAGGCGATGATGGCATGCCACGCCCGATGTCATTCGACCGTGTGTGCTGCCCAGAGACGATGATGGTATGCCACGCCTGATGTCGTTCGATTGTGCGTGCTGGCAAAAGGCGATGATGGCATGCAACGGCCAACGCCGTTCGACCGTCTGTGCTGCCCAAAGGTGATGATTCCACGCCCGATGTCGTTCGACCTCGTTTACTGTCCAAAGGCGATGATGGCATGCCACTCCTGACGCCATTCGACTATGTCAGCTAGCCCAAAGGTGATGATGTTATGCCACACTTGACGTCGTTCGACCGTGTGTGCTGCCCAAAAGCGATGATGGCATGCAACACCCGACATCGTTGGACCGTTTGTGCTGCACAAAGGAGATGATGGGATGCAACACCCGACGTTGTTCAACCATTTGTGCTGCTCAAAGGCGATGATGGCATGCCACACCCGACGTCGTTCGACCGTGTGTGCTGTCCAAAGGTGGTGATGGCATGTCACACCTAACGTCGTTCGACCGTGTTTTCCGTCCAAGGGCTTTGATGGCATGCCACGCCTGACATCGTTGGACCATTTGTGTTTCCCAAAGGCGATGTTGGCATGCCACGCCTGACGTCGTTCGACGGTGTTTGCCGTCCTAGGGCTATGATGGCAAGCCACACCCGACGTCGTTCGACAGTGTGTCTTGCCCAAAGCGATGATGGAATGCCACGCCCGACGTCGTCCGAGTGTGTGTGCTGTCCAAAGCGGCGATGTCATGCCACGCCCGACGTTGCCGACTGTGTGCGGTCAAGGCGGTGATGTCATGCCACACCCGACGTTTCCGACCGTGTGTGCGATCAAGAGTGTGATTTCATACCATGCCGCGTTGATGACCGTGTGTCTTTGTCCAAGGCGGTGATGTTATGCCACACCCGGCGTTGCCCGGCCGTGTGTGCGATCGAAGCGGTGATGTCGAGCCACGCCCGGATTGCCGACCATGTGTGTTTTCAAAGCGGTGATGTCATCATGCCACGCTGATGTTGCCAACCGTGTGTGTTGTCCATGGCGGTGATGTCATGCCACGCCCGATGTTGTCCGACCGTGTGTGCTGCGCAACGGCGATGTTGGCATGCCACGCCCGACGTCGTTCGACCGTGTGTGCTTCCAAATGCCGATGATTGCATGCCACGCCCGACGTTGTCTGATCGTGTGTGCTGTCCAAAGGCGGCGATGTCATGCCCTGCCTGACGTTGCTGACCGTGTGTGCTGTCCAAGGGCGGTGATGTCATGCCTTGCCCGATTTTACCGACCGTGTGTGCAGTCCAAGTGTGGTGATGTCATGCCACGCCCGACATTGATGACTGTGTGTGCTGTCCAAGGGAGGTGATGTCATGCCACGCCCGACGTTGCCGAGCGCGTGTGCTATCCAAGGGTAGTGATGTCATAATGCCACGCCCGACGTTGCCGACCGTGTGTGCTGTCCAAGGGTTCTGATGTCATGCCACGCCAGACGTTGCCGACCGTGTGTGTTGTCCAAGGTCGGTGATGTCATGCCACGCCCGACGTTGCTGACCGTGTGTGCTGTCCATGGGCGGTGATATCATCATGCCACTCCCGACGTTGCCGACCATGTGTGTTTTCCAAGTGCGGTAATGTCATGCCATGCCTGACGTCGTTCGACCATGTGTGCTGCCCAAAGGCGATGATGGCATGCCACGCCCAATGTTGTTCGACCGTGTGTGCTGCCTAATGGCGATTATGGAATGCCACGCCCGACGTCGTTCGACTGTGTGTGCTGGTGAAAGGCGATGATGGCATGCAACGCCTGACGCCGTCCGACCGTCTGTGCTGCCCAAAGGCGATAATGGCATGCCACGCTCGACGTCGTTTGAGCATGTTTGCCGTCCAAGGAAGATGATGGCATGCCACGCCACGCTGGCGTCGTTCGGCTGTGTGTCGCCCAAAGGCGATTATGGAATGCCACGCCCGGCGTCGTTCGACTATGTGTTTGGTGAAAGCGATGATGGCATGCTACGCCGACGCCGTCCGACCGTCTGTCTGCCCAAGGCGATGATGGCGAGCCACGCCGGCGTCGTTCGAGCATGTTTGCCATCCAAGGAAGATGATGGCATGCCACGCTGGCGTCGTTCGACCGTGTGTGCTACCAGGTGATGATGGCATGCCACGCGCGTGATGTCGTTCGATCGTTTGTCTTTGCCCAAAGGCGATGATGGCATACCGTGCCCGACGTCGTTAGACCGTGTGTGCTGTCCAAAGGCGGTGATGGCATGTCACTCTTGACGTCGTTCGACCGTGTTTGCCGTCCAAGGGTTATGATGGCATGCCATGCCCGACATTGTTCGATCGTTTATGCTGCCCAAAGGCGATGATGGCTTGCCAAGGCGGCGTCGTTCGGCGGTGTTTGTCATCAAGGGCTATGATGGCATGCCACGCCTGGCGTCGTTCGGCCGTGTGCTGCCCAAAAGTGATGATGGCATGCCACGCTCGATGTCGTTCGACCGTGTGTGCTGCCAAAGCGATTATGGCATGCCACGCACGCGGCGTCGTTCGGCGTGTCTTTGGTAAAGGAGATGATGGCATGCAACGCCCGGCGCCGTCGAGCGTCTGTGTTGCCTAAAGCGATGAGGGCAAGCCACGCCGAAGTCGTTCGAGTATGTTTGTTGTCAAGGAAGATGATGGCATGCCACGCCTGGCGTCGTCGACCGTGTGTGCTACCCAAAGGCGATTATGGAATGCCACGCCCGAAGTCGTTCATTGTGTCCGGGTGAAAGCGATGATGGCATGCGGCGCTGGCGCCGTCCGGCCGTGTGTGCTGCCCAAAGCGATGATGGCATGCCACGTTCGACTTCATTCGACCGTGAGTGCTTCCCAAAGCGATGATGGCATACTACACCCGATTTCGTTCGACCGTGTGTCTTTGCCCAAAGCGGCGATGGCATGCCACGCCCATTTGTTTGACCATCTGTCTTGCCCAAAGCGATGATGGCATGCCACGCATCACGTTGACCGACCATGTTTACCGTCAAAGGGCTATGATGGATTCCACGCTGGCGTTGTTCGACCGTGTGTGCTACCCAAAAGCGATGATGTTATCTGGCGCCCAGCGTTGTCGATTGTGTGTGATGTCGAGGTGGTGATGTCGCGACACGCCCGACATTGCTGACCGTGTTTGCAGTCCTAGGGCGGTGATGTCATGCCATGCCCTACGTTGCCGACAGTGTGTGCTGTCCAATGGCGGTGATGTCCTGCCTCGCCCGACGTTTCCAACCGTGTGGGCAGTCCAAGGGCGGTGATGTAATGCCACGCCTGAAGTTTCCGACCGTGTGTGCAGTCCAAGAGCGGTGATGTCATCATGCCACGCCCGACGTTGCCCACCGTGTGTGCTGTCCAAGGGCAGTGATGTCATTCCACGCCCGACGTCATCCGATCGTGTGTGCTTCCCAAAAGCAATGATGGCATGCCACGCCCGACGTCGTTCGACAATGTGTGCTGCCCAATGGCGATGAAAGCATGCAACGCCCGACATTGTTCGACCGTCTGTGCTACCCAAAGGCGATGATGGCATGCCACACCCGACGTCGTTCGACCGTGTGTGTTGTCCAAAGGTGGTGATGGCATGTCACGCCTGACGTCGTTCGACCGTGTCTGCCGTCCAAGGGCTTTGATGGCATGCCACGCCCGACATCGTTCGACCATTTGTGTTGCCCAAAGGCGATGATGGCATGCCGCGCCTGACGTCGTTCGTTGGTGTTTGCGGTCCAAGGGCTATGATGGCAAGCCACACTTGACGTCGTTCAACCGTGTGTGCTGCCCAACGGCGATGATGGCATGCTACGCCCGTCGCCGTCTGAGCGTGTGTGTTGTCCAAAGGCGGCGATGTCATGCCACGCCCGACGTTGCCGACCGTGTGTGCTGTCCAAGGGCGGTGATGTCATGCCACACCCGATGTTGCTGACCTGTGTGCAGTCCAATAGCACTGATGTCATACCATGCCCAACGTTCATGACCGTGTGTGCTGACCAAGGGCGGTGATGTCATGCCACGCCCGATGTTGCCGACTGTGTGTGCAGTCCAAGGGCGGTGATGTCATGCCACGCCCGACGTCGCGCCGACGTGTATGCTGTCTAAGGGTGGTGATGTCATCACACCACGCCCGACGCGTTGCCCGACCGTTCGTGTTGTCAAGGCGGAGATGTCATGCCACGCTGACATCGTTCGACCGTTTGTCGCCCAAAGCGATGATGGCATGTGGCGCTGATGTCGTTCGACCGTGTTTGCTGTCCCATGGCAGTGATGGCATGTCACGCCTGACGTCGTTCGACCGTGTTTGCTGTGCAAGGGCTATGATGGCATCCCACGCCCGAAATCGTTTGACCGTTTGGGCAGCCCAAAGGCGATGATTGCATGCCACGCCTGAAAACGTTTGACCGTGTATGCCTTGCAAGGGCTATGATGGCATACCACGCCCGACGTCGTTTGACCGTTTGGGCTATGCAAAGGCGATGATGGCATGTCACGCTGATGTCATTCGGCCGTGTTCTTTGTCAAAGGGCTATGATGGCATGCCATGCGACATCGTTCGACCATTGTCTGCCCAAAGCGATGATGGCATTCCACGCCTTACTTTGTTCGACCATGTTTATCGTCCAAGGGCTATGATGGCATTCCACGTCCGACGTCGTTCGACCGTGTGTGCTGCCCAAAGGCGATGATGGCATGCCACGCCCGACGTCGTCCGACCGTGTGTGCTATCCAAAGGCGGCAATTTCATGCCACGCCTGACGTTGCCGACCGTGTGTGTTGTCTTTGGGCTATGATGGCATGCAAACCCCGACGCCGTCCGACCGTCTGTGCTGCCCAAAGGCGATGAGGGCAAGCCAAGCCCGACGTCGTTCGAGTATGTTTCCTGTCCAAGGAAGATGATGGCATGCCACGCCTGACGTCGTTCGACCGTGTGTGCTACCCAAAGGCGATGATGGCATGCCATGCCCGACATCGTTCGATCGTGTGTGATGTCAAGCGCGGTGATGGCATGCCACACGCTGAAGTCGTTCGACCATTTTTGGCGTTCAAGGGCTATGATGGCATGCCACGCCCGGCGTCGTTCGGCCGTGTGTCTGCCTAAAGCGATGATGGCATGCCACGCCCGATGTTGTTCGACCGTGTGTGCTGCCCAAAGGCGATTATGGAATGCCACGCCCGGCGTCGTTATTGTGTGTCTTTGGTGAAAGGCGATGATGGCATACAACGCCTGACGCCGTTCGACCGTCTGTGCTGCCCTAAGGCGATGATGGCATGCCACACCCGATGTCGTTCGAGCATGTTTGCCATCCAAGGAAGATGATGGCATGCCACGCCCGACATTGTTTGACCGTGTGTGCTACCCAAAGGCGATGATGGCATGCCACGCCTGTCGTCGTTCGACCGTTTGTGCTGCCCAAAGCGATGAGGGCATACCACGCCCGGCGTCGTTCAACCGTGTGTGCTGTCAAAAGCGGTGATGGCATGTCACTCGGCGTCGTTCGACCGTGTTTGCCGTCAAGGGCTATGATGGCATGCCACGCCCGACATCGTTCGATCGTTTATGTTGCCCAAAGCGATGATGGCATGCCACGCTGGCGTCGTTCGAGGGTGTTTGTCATCCAAGGGCTATGATGGCATGCCACGCCCGACGTCATTCGACCGTGTGTGCTGCCCAAAGGTGATGATGGCATGCCACGCTCGACGTCGTTCGACCGTGTGTGCTGTCCAAGGGCAGTGATGTCATGCCACGCCCGACGTTGCCGACCGTGTGCGCTGTCGAAGGGCTGTGATGTCATGCCACGCCCGACGTTGCCGATCGTGTGTGTTGTACAAGGGAAGTGATGTCATCATGCCACGCCCGGCGTTGCGGCCGTGATGTAATGCCACGCCCGGCGTTCCGACCGTATGTGCTGTCCAAGGTCGGTGATGTCATGCCACGCCCGAATTTGCCGACCGTGTGTGCTATCCAAGGGCGGTGATATCATCATGCCACGCCCGATGTTGCCGACCAAGTGTGTTGTCCGAGGGCGGTGATGTCATGCCACGCCCGACGGCGTCCGCTCGTGTGTCGCCCAAAGGCGATAATGGCATGCCACGCTCGACGTCGTTCAACCGTGTGTTCTGCCCAAAGGCGATTATGGCATGCCACGCCCAACGTCATTTGACTATGTGTGCTAGTGAAAGGCGATGATGGCATGCAACGCCCGACGCCGTCCGACGGTCTGTGCTGCCCAAAGGCGTTGAGGGCAAGCCACGCCCGAAGTCGTTCGAGCATGTTTGCTGTCCAAGGAAGATGATGGCATGCCACGCCTGGCGTCGTTCGACCGTGTGTGCTACCCAAAGGCGATGATGGCATGCCACGCCTGACGTCGTTTGACCATTTGTGCTGCCCAAAAGCGATGATGGCATGCCACGCCCGACATTGCCGACCGTGTGTGTTGTCCAAGGTCGGTGATGTCCTGCCACGCCCGAAGTTGCCGACCGTGTGTGCTATCCAAAGGCGGTGATTTCATCATGCCACGCCCGATGTTAACGACCGTGTGTGTTGTCCAGGGCGGTGATGTCATGCCACGCCTGACGTCGTCCGACCGTGTGTGCTGCCCAATGGCGATGATGGCATGCCACACCAGACGTCGTTCGACCGTGTGTGCTGCCCAAAGGCGATTATGGCATGCCGCGCCCGATGTCGTTATTGTGTGTCTGGTGAAGGCGATGATGGCAAGCAACGCCCGACGCCGTCCGACCGTCTGGGCTGCCCAAAGGCGATGAGGGCAAGCCACGCCTGACGTCGTTCGAGCATGTTTGCTGTCCAAGGAAGATGATGGCATGCCACGCCTGACGTCGTTTGAACGTGTGCGCTACCCAAAGGCGATGATTGCATGCCACGCCTGACATCGTTCGACCGTTTGTGCTGCCCAAAGGCGATTATGGAATGCCACGCACGACGTCATTCGTCCGTGTGTGATGTCAAAAGGCGGTGATAGCATGTCACTCCTGAAGTCGTTCGATCGTGTTTGACGTCCAAGGGCTATGATGACATGCCACGCCCGACGTCGTTCGATCGTGTGTGCTGCCCAAAGGCGATGATGGCATGCCACACCCGACGTCGTTCGACCGTGTGTGCTGCCCAAAGACGATGATGGTATGCCACGCCCGATGTCGTTCGACTGTGCGTGCTGGCAAAAGACGATGATGGCATGCAACGGCCAACGCCGTCCGACCGTCTGTGCTGCCCAAAGGTGATGATGGCATGCCACGCCAGACGTCGTTCGACCACGTTTGCCGTCCAAGGGCGATGATGGCATGCCACGCCCGACGCCATTCGACTGTGTCAGCTAGCCCAAAGGTGATGATGGCATGCCACGCCTGACGTCGTTCGACCGTGTGTGATGCCCAAAAGCGATGATGGCATGCAACACCCGACGCCGTTCGACCGTTTGTGCTGCCCAATGGAGATGATGGCATGCAACGCCCGACGTCGTTCAACCGTTTGTGCTGCTCTAAGGCGATGATGGCATGCCACACCCGACGTCGTTTTACCGTGTTTGCCGTCCAAGGGCTTTGATGGCATGCCACGCCTGACATCGTTGGACCGTTTGTGTTGCCCAAAGGCGATGAGGGCATGCCACGCCTGACGTCGTTCGACGGTGTTTGCCGTCCTAGGGCTATGATGGCAAGCCACACCCGACGTCGTTCGACCGTGTGTGCTGCCCAAAGGCGATCATGGAATGCCACGCCCGATGTCGTTCGAGTGTGTGTGTTGTCCAAAGGCGGCGATGTCATGCCACGCCCGACGTTGCCGACCATGTGTGCTGTCCAAGGGCGGTGATGTCATGCCATGCCCGACGTTGCCGACCGTTTTTAGAGTCCAAGGGCAGTGATGTCATACCATGCCCAACGTTGATATTGTGTGTCTTTGTCGAGGCGTTGATGTCATGCCATGCCCGGCGTTACCCGACCGTGTGTGCGATCGAGGCGGTGATGTCATGCCGCGCCGGAAGTTGCCGACCGTGTGTGCTGTCCAAGGGCGGTGATGTCATTATTCCACGCTGACATTGCCGACCGTGTGTGTTGTCCAAGGGGGTCGATGTCATGCCACGCCCGACGTTGTCTGACCGTGTGTGCTACCCAAAGGCGATGAAGGCATGCCACGCCCGACGTCGTTCGACCGTGTGTGCTGCCCAATGCCGATGATTGCATGCCATGACCGTTGTCATCCGACCGTGTGTGCTGTCCAAAGGCGGCGATGTCATGCCACGCCTGACGTTGCTGACCGTGTGTGCTGTCCAAGGGCGGTGATGTCATGCCTTGCCCGACGTTGCCAACCGTGTGTGTAGTCCAAGCGTGGTGATGTCATATCACGCCCGACATTGATGACTTTGTGTGCTGTTCAAGGGAGGTGATGTCATGCCACGCGCGACGTTGCCGAGCGTGTGTGTTGTCCAAGGGCAGTAATGTCATAATACCAAGCTCGACGTTGCCGACCGTGTGTGCTGTCCAAGGGTTCTGATGTCATGCGATGCCAAACGTTGCCGACCGTGTGAGTTGTCCAAGGTCGGTGATGTCATGCCACGCCCGACGTTACCCGGCCGTGTGTCTTGCCCAAAGGCGATGATGGCATGCCACGCCCGATGTTGTTCGACCGTGTGTCGGGCCTATGGCGATTATGGAATGCCACGCCCGACGCGTCGTTCGGCGTGTCTTTGGGTGAAAGGCGATGATGGCATGCAACGCCTGACGCCATTCGACCGTCTGTGCGTCCCAAAGGCGATGATGGCATGCCACGCTCGACGTCGTTCGAGCATGTTTGCCGTCCAAGGAAGATGATGGCATGCCACGCCTGTTGTCGTTCGACCGTGTGTGCTACCCAAAGGCGATGATGGCATGCCACGCCCGGCGTCGTTCGACCGTTTGTGCTGCCCAAAGGCGATGATGGCTTACCACGCCCGACGTCGTTCGACCGTGTGTGCTGTCCAAAGGCGGTGATGGCATGTCACTCTTGACGTTGTTCGACCGTGAGTGCTGCCCAAAGATGATGATGGCATGCCATGGCTGACGTCGTTCGATGGTGTTTGTCATCCAAGGGCTATGATGGCATGCCACGCCCGACGTTGTTCGACCGTGTGTGCTGCCCAAAGGTGATGATGGCATGCCACGCTGGATGTCGTTCGACCGTGTATGCTATACAAGGGCGGTGATGTCATGCCACGCCCGACGTTGCCGAGTGTGTGTGCTGTCCAAGGGCAGTGATGTCATCATGCCACGCCCGACGTTGCCGACCGTGTGTGCTTTCGAAGAGCTGTGATGTCATGCCACGCCTGACGTTATCGACCGTGTGTGTTGTCCAAGGTCGGTGATGTCATGCCACGTCCGAAGTTGCCGACCGTGTGTGTTGTCCAAGGGCGGTGATGTCATCATGCCACGCCCGACGTTCTTTGCTGTGTGTGTTGTCAAAGGCGGTGATGTCATGCCACGCCCAACGTCGTCCGGCCGTGTGTCTGCCCAAAGGCGATGATGACATGCCACAGCTGGGCGTCGTTCGACCGTGTGTCTTCTTGAAAGCGATTATGGCATGCCACGCCCGATGTCGTTCGACTATGTGTGCTGGTGAAAGGCGATGATGGCATGCAACGCCCGATGCCGTTCGACCGTCTGTGCTGCCCAAAGGCGATGAGGGCAAGCCACGCCCGAAGTCATTCGAGCATGTTTGCTGTCCAAGGAAGATGACGGCATGCCACGCCTAACGTTGTTCGACCGTGTGTCCTACCCAAAGGCGATGATGGCATGCCACGCCTGACGTCGTTCGACCGTTTGTGATGCCCAAAGGCGATGATGGCATGCCACGCCTGACGTTGCCGACCGTGTGTGTTGTCCAAGGTCGGTTATGTCATGCCACACCCGACGTTGCATACCGTGTGTGTTGTCCAAGGGTGGTGATGTCATGCCACGCCCGACGTCGTCCGATCGTGTGTGCTGCCCAAAGGCGATTATGACATGCCACGCCCGATGTCGTTCGACTGTGTGTGCTGGTGAAAGGCGATGATGGCATGCAACGCCCGACGCCGTCCGACTGCCTGTGCTGCCCAAAGGCGATGAGGGCAAGCCACGCCCGACGTCATTCGAGCATGTTTGTTGTCCAAGGAAGATGATGGCATGCCACGCCTGACGTCGTTCGAACGTGTGTGCTACCCTAAGGCGATGATGGCATGCCACGCCTGACGTCGTTCAAGACCGTTTGTGCTGCCCAAAGGCGATGATGGCATGCCACGCCCGACGTCGTTCGACCGTGTGTGATGTCAAAAGGCGGTGATAGCAGGTCAGTCCTGACGTCGTTCGATCGTGTGTGCTGCCCAAAGGCGATGATGGCATGGCACGCTGGCGTCGTTCGACCGTGTGTCTGCCCAAAGGCGATGATGGCATGCCACGCCCGATGTCGTTATTTATCTTGCGCTGGAAAAAGCGATGATGGCATGCAACGGCCGAAGCCGTCTGACCGTCTGTGCTGCCCAAAGGTGATGATGGCATGCCACGCCCGACGTAGTTCGACCATGTTTGCCGTCCAAGGGCGATGATGGCATGCCACGCCCGACCCCGTTCGACTGTGTCAGCTAGCCCAAAGGTGATGATGGCATGCCACGCCTGACGTCGTTCGACCGTGTGTGCCGCCCAAAAGCGATGATGGCATGCAACGCCCGACGTCGTTCGACCGTTTGTGCTGCCCATAGGAGATGATGGCATGCAACATCCGACGTCGTTCGACCGTTTGTACTGCTCAAAGGCGATGATGGCATGCCACACCCGACATTGTTCGACCGTGTGTGCTGTCCAAAGGTGGCGATGTCATGCCACGCCTGACGTTGCTGACCGTGTGTGCTTTCCAAGGGCGGTGATGTCATGCCTTGCCCGACGTTGCCGACCGTGTGTGCAGTCCAAGGGTTGTGATGTCATGCCATGCCCGAAGTTGCTGAGCGTGTGTGCTGTCCAAGGGCAATGATGTCATAATGCCACGCCCGACGTTGCCAACCGTGTGTGCTGTCCAAGGGTTCTGATGTCATCCCACGTAAGACGTTGTCGACCATGTGTTTTGTCCAAGGGCGGTGATGTCATGCCACGCCCGATGTCGTCCGACTGTGTGTGCTGCCAAAAGGCGATGATGGCATGACACGCCCGACGTCGTTCGATCGTGTGAGCTGCCCAAAGCCGATGATTGCATGCCACGCCCGATGTCGTCCGACCGTGTGTCTTGTCCAAAGCGGCGATGTCATGCCACGCTGGCGTTCTCGACCGTGTGTCTGTCAAGGCGGAGATGTCATGCCTTGCCCGGCGTTACCCGACCGTGTGTGCGATCGAGGTGGTGATGTCATGCCACGCCCGACATTGATGACCGTGTATCTTTGTCTAAGGGAGGTGATGTTATGCCACGCCCGGCGTTGCCCGGCGTGTGTCTTTATCAAGCGATGATGTCATAATGCCACGCCCGATGTTGCCAACCGTGTGTGCTGTCCAAGGGTTCGATGTCATTCCACGCGGATGTTGCCCGACCATGTGTGTTGTCCAAGGTCGGTGATGTCATGCCACGCCCGATGTTGCCCGACCGTGTGTGCTGTCCATGGCGGTGATATCATCATGCCACGCCCGGCGTTGCCCGACCGTATGTGTTGTCAAGGGAGGTGATGTCATGCCATGCCCGACGTCGTCCGGCCGTGTGTCGCCCAAAGCGATGATGGCATGCCACGCCTGATGTTGTCTGACCGTGTGTGCTACCCAATGGCGATTATGGAATGCCATGCCCGACGTCGTTCGACTGTGTGTGCTGGTGAAAGGTGATGATGGCATGCAACGCCTAACGCCGTCAGACCGTCTGTGCTGCCCAAAGGCGATGATGGCAAGCCACGCCCGACGTCGCTCGAGCATGTTTGCCGTCTAAGGAAGATGATGGCTTGCCACGCCTGACGTCGTTCGATCGTCTGTGCTACCCAAAGGCGATGATGGCATACCACGCCAGACGTCGTTCGACCGTTTGTGCTGCCCAAAGGCGATGATGGCATACCACGCCCAACATCGTTCGACCGTGTGTACTGTCCAAAGGCGGTGATGGCATGTCACTCCTGACATCGTTCGATCGTGTTTGCCGTCCAAGGGCTATAATGGCATGCCACGCCCGACTTCGTTCCATCATTTATGCTGCCCAAAGGCGATGATGGCATGCCACGCCTGACGTCGTTCAACGGTGTTTGTCGGCCAAGGGCTATGATGGCATGCCACACGCGACGTCGTTGGACCGTGAGTGCTTCCCAAAGGTGATGATGGCATGCCACGCTCGACGTCGTTCGACCGTGTCGCCTTCAAAGCGGTGATGTCATGTCACGCCCGACGTTGCCGAGCGTGTGTGCTGTCCAAGGGCAGTGATGTCATCATGCCATGCCCGACGTTGCCGACCGTGTGTGCTGTCGAAGGGCTGTGATGTCATGCCACGCCCGACGTTGCCGACCGTGTGTGTTGTCCAAGATCGGTGATGTCATGCCACGCCTGAAGTTGCCGACCGTGTGTGCTGTCCAAGGGCGGTGATGTCATCATGCCACGCCCGAACTTGCCAACCGTTTGTGTTGTCAAGGCGGTGATGTCATTCCATGCCCGACGTCGTCCGGCCGTGTGTGCTGCCCAAAGGCGATGATGGCATGCCACGCTCGACGTCGTTCGACCGTGTGTGCTGCCCAAAGGAAATTATGGCATGCCACGCCCGACGACATTTGACTTTGTGTGCGAGTTAATGGCGATGATGGCATGCAACGCCCGACGCCGTCTGACCGTCTGTGCTGCCCAAAGGCGATGAGGGCAAGCCACGCCCGAAGTCGTTCGAGCATGTTTGCTGTCCAAGGAAGATGATGGCATGCCACGCCTGACGTCGTTCGACTGTGTGTGCTACCCAAAGGCGATGATGGCATGCCACGCTTGACGTCGTTCGACTGTTTGTGCTGCCCAAAGGCGATGATGGCATGCCACGCCCGACGTTGCCGACCGTGTGCGTTGTCCAAGGTTGGTCATGTCATGCCACGCCCGAAGTTGCTTATCGAGTGTGCTGTCCAAGGGCGGTGGTGTCATCATGCCACGCCCGACGTTGCCGACCGTGTGTGTTGTCCAAGGGCGGTGATGTCATGCCACGCCCGACGTCGTCCGACCGTGTGTGCTGCCCAAAGGCGATGATGGCATGCCACGCTCGACGTCGTTCGACCGTGTGTGCTGGTGAACGGCGATGATGGCATGCAACGCCCCACGCCGTCCCACCGTCTGTGCTACCCAAAGCCGATGAGGGCGAGCCACCCCCGACAACGTGCGAGCATGTTTCGCATCAAGGAAGATGATGGCATGCCACGCCTAACGTGGTTCGATCGTGTGTTCTGCCCAAAGGCGATGATGGCATGCCACGCCTGACGTGTTAGACCGTTTGTGCTGCCCAAAGGCGATGATGGCATGCCACGCCCGACGTCGTTCGACCGTGTGTGATGTCAAAAGGCGGTGATGGCATGTCACTCCTGAAGTCGTTCCACCGTGTTTGACGTCCAAGGGCTATGATGGCATGCCACGCCCGACGTCGTTCGATCGTGTGTGCTGCACAAAGGCTATGATGGCATGCCACGGCCGACGTCGTTCGACCGTGTGTGCTGCCCAATGGCGATGATGGCATGCCACGCCCGATGTCGTTCGACTGTGCGTGCTGGCAAAAGGCAATGATGGCATGCAACGATCGACGCCGTCCGACCGTACTTGCTGCCCAAAGGTAATGATGGCATGCCACGCCCGACGTCGTTCGACCATGTTTGCCGTCCAAGGGCGATGAGGGCATGCCACGCCCGACGCCGTTCGACTGTGTCAGATAGCCCAAAGGTGATGATGGCATGCCACGCCCGACGTCGTTCGACCGTGTGTGCTGCCCAAAAGCGATGATGGCATGCAACGCCCGACGTCGTTCGACCGTTTGTGCTGCCCAAAGGCGATGATGGCATGCAATGCCCGACGTCGTTCGACCGTTTGTGCTGCCCAAAGGCGATGATGGCATACCACACCCGACGTCGTTCGACCGTGTGTGCTGTCCAAAGGTGGTGATGGAATGTCACGCCTAACGTCGTTCGACCGTGTTTGCCGTCCAAGGGCTATGATGACATGCCACGCCCGACGTCGTTCGATCGTGTGTGCTGCCCAAAGGCGATGATGGCATGCCACGCCCGACATCGTTCGACCGTGTGTGCTGCCCAAAGACGATGATGGCATGCCACGCCCGATGTCGTTCGACTGTGCGTGCTGGCAAAAGGCGATGATGGCATGCAACGCCCGACGCCGTCCGACCATCTGTGCTACCCAAAGGCGATGAGGGCAAGCCACGCCCGACAACGTTCGAGCATGTTTACTGTCCAAGGAAGATGATGGCATGCCACGCCTAACGTGGTTCGATCGTGTGTTATGCCCAAAGGCGATGATGGCATGCCACGCCTGACGTGTTAGACCGTTTGTGCTGCCCAAAGGCGATGATGGCATGCCACGCCCGACGTCGTTCGACCGTGTGTGATGTCAAAAGGCGGTGATGGCATGTCACTCCTGAAGTCATTCCATCGTGTTTGACGTCCAAGGGCTATGATGGCATGCCACGCCCGACGTCGTTCGATCGTGTGTGCTGCACAAAGGCTATGATGGCATGCCACGGCCGACGTCGTTCGACCGTGTGTGCTGCCCAATGGCGATGATGGCATGCCACGCCCGATGTCGTTCGACTGTGCGTGCTGGCAAAAGGCAATGATGGCATGCAACGGTCGACGCCGTCCGACCGTACTTGCTGCCCAAAGGTGATGATGGCATGCCACGCCCGACGTCGTTCGACCATGTTTGCCGTCCAAGGGCGATGAGGGCATGCCACGCCCGACGCCGTTCGACTGTGTCAGATAGCCCAAAGGTGATGATGGCATGCCACGCCCGACGTCGCTTGACCGTGCCGCCCAAAAGCGATGATGGCATGCAACGCCCGACGTCGTTCGACCGTTTGTGCTGCCCAAAGGCGATGATGGCATGCAATGCCCGACGTCGTTCGACCGTTTGTGCTGCCCAAAGGCGATGATGGCATACCACACCCGACGTCGTTCGACCGTGTGTGCTGTCCAAAGGTGGTGATGGAATGTCACGCCTAACGTCGTTCGACCGTGTTTGCCGTCCTAGGGCTTTGATGGCATGCCACGCCCGACATCGTTGGACCGTTTGTGTTGCCCAAAGGCGATGATGGCATGCCACGCCTGACGTCGTTCGACGGTGTTTGCCGTCCTAGGGCTATGATGGCAAGCCACACCCGACGTCATTCGATCGTGTGTGCTGCCCAAAGGCGATGATGGAATGCCACACCCGACGTCGTCTGAGTGTGTGTGTTGTCAAAAGGCGGCGATGTCATGCCACGCCCGAGGTTGCCGACCGTGTGTGCATTCCAAGGGCAGTGATGTCATACCATGCCCAACGTTGATCGCCGTGTGTGCTGTCCAAGAG
Organism: Solanum arcanum; assembly: GCA_027789145.1. NCBI lineage: Eukaryota > Viridiplantae > Streptophyta > Magnoliopsida > Solanales > Solanaceae > Solanum > Solanum arcanum. Next base: position 43,420,499 of record CM050939.1, on the reverse strand, counting down.
GCGGTGATGTCATGCCACGCCCGGCGTTCTTGACCGTGTATGCGATCCAAGAGGCGGTGATGTCATCATACCACGCCCGATGTTGTCGACCATTCGTCTTTGTCAAGGGAGGTGATGTCATGCCACGCCCGACCTCGTCCGATCGTGTGTGCTTCCCAAAGGCGATGATGACATGTACGCCTGACGTCGTTCGACCGTGTTTGCTATCCCAAGGAGGTGATGGCATGTCACGCGTGACGTTGTTCGACCGTGTTTGCGGTGCAAGGGCTATGATGGCATGCCACGCCCGACGTCGTTCGACCGTTATGGCTGCCCAAAGGCGATGATTGCATGCCACGCCAGACGTCGTTTGACCGTGTTTGCCGTCGAGGGCTATGATGGCATGCCACGCCCGGCGTCGTTCGGCGTGTGCTGCCCAAAGGCGATGATGGCATGCCAAGCCCGGCGTCGTCCGGCCGTGTGTGCTGTCCAAAGCGGCGATGTCATGCCACGCCCGACGTTGCCGACCGTGTGTTCTGTCAAACAGCGGTGATGTCATGCTACGCCCAACGTTGCTGATCGTGTGTACAGTCCAAGGGCGGTGATGTCATGCCACGCCCGACGTTGCCGACCGTGTGTGCTGTCCAAGGGCGGTGATGTCATGCCACGCCCAACGTTGCCCGACCGTGTGTGCGATCCAAGGGTGGTGATGTCATGTCACGCCCGACGTTGCCGATCGCGCGTATGCTCCCCTTTTGCTTTAACTCCCTAAACTTGCGCTTTGCCTCATAGATGACGTTGTTAGGGAGAACGCCTTCTTGAACTCCTATTGGAATTTCTCCCACATGTTCATAGTGGATGTCCCCTTCTTGATGTCGAACTCTTTACGCCTCCACCATAGCATGGGAATCTACGAAAGATACAACACAGCAGTGTTGATCTTGTTCACAACACATCGCACCCGATTACGTTGAAGTAATTCTCCAAGTGCCATAGGAATTTCTTCACCTCCGGTGCGTCGCAGACGCCTTTGAACATAGGTGGCCTGAGAGCCTCGACTCTGGCCTCCCTTTCCCGGTCAAGTGATGTGGATCCACCAACCTCCCTATCTTCCTTGAGTGCTTCCGTTTGGGTTCACCCCGCGCATGGGATGCGAGGGCGGCGACCATTTGCACGTGCACAATGCCTAGGCATTAGGTATGCAGCACAGGAATCCGACATCCGACCAGCCTAGAATACGCTTCATCCGCCACCGAATTGGCATGCGAGTTAGGACGTCGCTGCTCAATCTTTACTTGGAACCAATTAAGAGATGTCTTCTAAGCACGCTACTATCCGGTCTCCAAGAAACTAAACCACAAAGACAAAGTGAACAACTTTGTGTCACTACTAGAAGAGTCAGTTAGTAGTTCTTAGGATAGATTCACCTCATTCATGAGAAGTGTTCCAAATCACCGTATAGATGATGAGTCACTGAAGGAATATTTCTATCGGGGACAGGATGACAACAACAAACCGGTGTTGGACACTATAGCATGTGGATCTTATGGGGAATGCCCTTATCTTTGAGATTGCTTTGAAAAATTAGAGAAAATCTCACGAAATAACAAAGCTTGGAGTACTAGGAAGTCCGATCAGGAAGAAATACCTTTGCGGTGCAGATCCACTCACAACCAAGCCCTGAGATGAGATTCGTGAAGAAATGGCTCAGATGAGAACCGAGCTTGTGTTGGTACTAAAACATGTCACTTTGAGGGTGCGAGAAAAGATAAATGTCATCAACTACTTGGCTAAACCACCACCTCCAAACGATGAGTGTTATTATGAGGAGGATTCCTATGCGATAAATGAGCAGGATGGGGTTTCCAACCAAGTGCCCAAGGCTCTAATCAGGAGAATTGGCGCCAAGGTCAAGGGAACCAAGGTCGGAACTACGGTAACTACAATCGTGAGGGTCTTTAGGTCCGAGATGGAAACTACAATCGCGACAACAACTTCAACAGGGGTAACTATGGTAATAGAAACGACAGGAATGGACCCTATGTTCCTCCTCAAAATTGTAAAGTTATTCCTAGGGATGGTGGAGGTAGTATGTCGCGAGTTGAGGATATGTTGCATAAAATATTGAGGAGGTTTGATGCTAGTGATTAGCACAATAAAGAGTTGAGGAATGATTTAGCGGGTATTGGGCAAAAAGTTGATACACATGCAATATCAATTAAGCAACTTGAGTTACAATTGGCCCAATTATCTGCAACTGTGAACACACGGCAACCGGCCAATCTTCCTAGCAACACTGTTCAAAATCTGAAAAATGATGGATATTGTATGGCAATTACTACTCACGGTGGCAAGCAAACCATTGACCCACCTATGCCCTCTAATGAGAATAAGGTGACAAAAGATACTGATAAAGTGGTAAATGTTGATGCTGAGTTAGAGGATAACATTGCAAAAGATGCTGAAGTGCCTAAAAAGGTAACTCCTATGCCTAGGCCACCACCCCCATTTCCTCAAAGATTATTGAAAAAGACCGAGGATGGCAAATATCGGCATTTTATAACAATGTTGAAGCAACTTTCTTTCAATGTCCCTTTGGTAGAAGCTTTAGAACAACTGCCGGATTCGCCAAGTTTATGAAAGATCTGGTCACAAAGAAAAGATCGGTTACTTTTGAGGATGATGATAGAATGCGACATTGTAGTGCTATTGCTACAAGATCTTGGTCCAAAAGAAAGAAGATCCAGGTCGTTCACTATTCCTTGTACAATCGGGCTATTACATTTTGCGAAAGGATTATGTGATGCAGGGGCAAGCATAAATCTCATGCCCTCTCGATTTACAAGAAGTTGGGTTTGGTGACCCAAAGCCCATTTGCGATCACGACTCTTGATGGTGATCGAACAGTAAAATGGCCCATAGGGATACTTCATGATGTGCTAGTAAAAGTGGAGTCATTCATCTTTCCGGCTGATTTTGTTATTCTTGATTGTGAGGTTGATTTTGAAGTGCCTATTATCCTTGGGAGGCCATTCCTAGCTACGGGAAAAGCCTTAGTAGACATGGAAAAGGGGTAGATGAAAGTTCAGTTGAGCAATGAGGAAGTGACCTTTAATATTTGTAGGTCCATCAGGCAAAGTGGTGAGCTCCAATCGGCATATGCTATATCCTACAACATGGGTGAAACATTTGAGACACCAATAGAAGAACGTCTAGGTGTCGAAGCATTAGCGGCAGTGATGATGAACTTTGATAGCGATTGCATTAAAGAGTATGAGTCATTAGTCGCGGCTCTTGACCGAGGTGATGTTCGGTTTAAACCGAAGAAATTTGAGCTTGATATGAAAAATTGCAAGTCCCCACCTCATCTTATGTATGAATTCTTAGGAAATGGTGACACTTTGCCGGTAATCATTGCATCAGACCTGGATGAACAACAGGTTCAGTGTTTGGTGAAGGTACTAAAAAGGATCAAAAGAGCTATTGGGTGGACCATTGCGGACATTATTGGGATCCCTCCTGGTATTTGCTCTCATAAAATCCAACTCATGCCTTATCATAACCCGAGTATTGAGCACCAGAGACGCTTGAATCCTCCTATGCAAGAGGTTGTGAAGAAGGAAATCATCAAGTGGTTAGATGTCGGAGTAATCTATCCAATCGCCGATAGTAGTTGGGTATGTCTGGTTCAGTGTGTACCTAAGAAAGGGGGAATGACTGTGGTCCCCAACGAAAAGAATGAACTTGTTCCAATGAGACCGGTTACTGGATGGAGGGTGTGTATGGATTACAGTAAACTGAAATCATGGACTGAAAAAGACCATTTTCCTATGCCCTTCATGGATCAGATGTTGGATAGAATTGCCGGAAAAGGGTGGTATTGTTTTCTTGATGGGTATTTGGGGTATAATCAGATTTCTATTGCACGGAAGATCAAGTGAAAACCACTTTCACTTGTCCATATGGGACCTTTGTGTTCGGAAGAATGCCGTTTGGGTCGTGCAATGCACATAACCTTTCAGAGATGTATGATGTCAATATTTTCTTACATGGTGGAGGATACAATAGAAGTTTTTATGGATGATTTTTACGTGGTTGGTGATTCATTCGAGTGGTGTTTGACCAATTTATCCGAGGTTCTTAAGAGATGTGAAGACGCAATTTAGTACTAAACTGGGAAAAGTGTCATTTCATGGTGAAAGAGGGTATTGTGTTGGGTCATCGCATTTCAGAAAAGGGAATAGAGGTTGATCGAGCTAAATTCGAAGTAATAGAGAGACTTCCCCCACCGATCTCTGTGAAAGGTGTGAGAAGCTTTCTTGGGCATGCAGGTTTTTGGGAGATTCATCAAAGACTTTTCAAAGATTGCACACCCATTGTGCAAATTGCTGGAGAAAGAATGTAAATTTTGTTTTGATGAATCCTGTCTTAAAGCATTCGTTGAGCTAAAAGAAAATTTAGTGTATCCGCCTATCATTATTTCTCCAGTTGGAGCAGTCCATTTGAGGTAATGTGCGATGCTAGTGTGGTGGCTCTTGGTGTAGTATTAGGACAGAGAAGAAACAAAATCCTTCACCCCATTTACTATGCTAGTAAAGCTCTAAATGAAGCTCAAAAGAACTACACAGTGACTGAGCAAGAACTCCTTGCAGTAGTCTTTGCTTTTGAGAAATTTCTCTCCTATTTGCTAGGTACTAGAGTGATAGTGCATACTGACCATTAAGCATTGAGATATTTGATGGCGAAGAAGGATCACGAAACCTAAATTTGATTCATTGGGTATTACTTCTTTGCAAGAATTTGACTTTGAAGTCTTTGGATAGAAAAGGAACCGAAAATCAAGTTCTTTGATCACTTGTCTCATCTAGAGGATGAAGCTATGAGAGGATTAGGGGATAAGACTGACATTGATGATACTTTCCCGATGAACATGTATTCTTTGCTTCACAAGACTTGATTCCATGGTTCGCAGATTTTGTGAACTATCTTGCTAGTGATATTGTTCCATCAAACTTGTCCGTTCATCAAAGGAAAAAATTAATGTACGATGTGAAGAAGTTCTTTTGGGATGAACCATACTTGTATAGGAGTTGTGTCGATGGGCTTATTCGGCGTTGTGTGCAAGAATGTGAAATGTTGAGTGTGTTGGAGGCATGCCATTCTTCACCCATTGGCGGACATCACAGTGGTATCCGAACCGCTCATAAGCTATTACAATGTGGTTACTATTGGCCAACTCTTCATCAAGATGCTCATGGGTTTGCTAAAGCATGTGACAAATGTCAACGAGATGGTGGTATTTCAAGAAAGCAAGAGCTCCCTCTAAACCTCATTCTTGTGATTGAGTTATTTGATGTTTGGGGTATTGACTTTATGGGCCCTTTCGTGAGTTCTCATGGAATGAAGTACATTGTAGTAGCAGTCGATTATGTATCTAAATGGGTCGAAGCCATATCCCTCGCAAACAATGAAGGGAAAAGTGTCACTACATTCTTGAAAAAAAACATATTTTATCTCGTTTTTGCACCCCAAGGGCCATTATCAGTGATGGGGGCTCCCACTTCTGCAACAGATTGTTCAAGGGGTTATTGGAGAAATATGGGGTTCGCCATAATGTGGACACTCCTTACCACCCGCAAACTAGTGGGCAAGTTGATGCATCGAATCGGGAAATAAAACAGATATTGTCAAAAACAGTGAATGCTAGTAGAACGGATTGGTCAAGGAGGCTTGATGATGCTCTTTGGGCCTACCGAACAGCATATAAGACTCCCATAGGTATGTATGCATACCAACTTGTATATGGGAAAGCTTGTGATCTTCCGGTTGAGTTAGAGCATAAAGCCATGTGGGCTATGAAGAAGTTAAAAATGGATTGGAGCGAAGCATCAGAGCAACGGTTAAATGGGTTGAATGAACTCGATGAATTTTGCCTAAAAGCCTATGAGAGCTCAGCACTATACAAAGAAAAGATGAAGAAGTACCATGACAACAAAATTGAAAAGCGAGAATTTATGGTCAAGGATTTGGTGCTTTTATTCAATTCCAGGTTGCGCTTGTTTCCGGGCAAGCTCAAGTCCAAATGGACTGGTCCTTACTTGGTTACCCAACTATTCACTCATGGAGCAGTTGAGTTGGAAACTAAGGAGGGTGTGCGGTTCAAGGTGAATGGACAGCGCATAAAAATCTATTTCGGGCATGCTGAATCGACAAATGAAGTGATAGAGGCATACCATCTTGATGAAGTCTGAGTAATCGAGTGTCCACAATCGTGCCGCGACATTAAATCAGGCGCTTGTTGGGAGGCAACCCAATACTTATCGTCTTTTTACTAAGGGTAGCATTTTTCTATTAATGGGTTTTAAATTTGCAGGCACATCACGGAAAGTGCAGAAAATTACTCTGCTTGATCAGCGACGGACACATCGATGGACCGTTGCGCTGCGACGGACCGTCGTATTCATCCGTCGTGCAGGTATGTTTTTACATTGTTTTTAAACTAGGGCACACATGATGGAACCAGCGGCGGGCCGTCACAAGCTGCGACGGACCATCGTCTGTGAACCGTCGCGTGATTAATAAGGTTATACCTGACCCGACCCGCCTGGAACTTTTTAAAAAATCAGACCGTTTAAACTCCCCACCCCTCCATATTTCACCCCATTACTTTCTTATTTCTCCCATTACTCTCTCTTTTCAACTTTCCAATTCCCTCCCACCGATCATTGCCCTCTCACAAATCTCCAAAGCCCTAACGTGTTATCTACTAGTGGAAGCTGCTCCTATGAGTGTCTACCTTGCCACCGAGGACTTGTGCATCTGTCTTTCTCCCTTTCTACGATATGTGTCTCTAATTGATACTCATTTATCTTGCATTTTTATTACTAGTTAGTATTAAGCTTAGTTCCTCATAGTATTTTGCTTACTTTATACGATTCTGCCTGACCTAGGTTACAAATGTTCGAAATTACCATGTTTACCACCCTAGACATAGGTGCTTTTGCATTGCTAGTTTCCTAGGTGGTTGGGTTAGACTCATGTAGGTCCAAAACACTACAAGGTTGATATGGGTTCATCGGGGTTGCTTAGGGTATCTTTAGTTCTGTCATTGTCATTCAGAATGAGACCCCGATGACGGACCGTCATAGCCACGATGGACTATCGTAGGGTCCGTTACACAAGCCCTAGCACCCCTGTCCTACTGGACACATGTGATGGATCATCGTCCTCGCGACGGTCCGTCCTGCACAACTGTCATGCTAGACGGAGACCCTGTTTTTAAGGGTCTCTCATTTTCAAAGCTGTTTCCCAACGGACACATGTGACGGACCGTTGTCTTCACGACGGTCCGTCCTGCACAACCGTTCTGGTGGTCAGAGACCCTATTTCTAAGGGTCTCTCATTTTTTTCCAAGTGTCCTTCAACGGACACATGTGACGGACCGTAGTACCCACGACGGTCCGTCTGCATAACCGTCATGCGGTCGAGAGACCCTACTAAGGGTCTCCATATTTTTTCCCAAGTGTCCTACGATGGACATCTACAACGGACCATCGTAACTATGGCGGTCGATCTGCGCATGACCATCATGCGGTCGAGACCCCTCTCCTACAAGTCTCCATATTCCCAAGTGTCCTATGATGGACATCTACAACGGACCATCGTGAATGTGTGACGGTCCGTCACGCACACAATGTCATGCTAGTCGAGACTCTCCTTCAGGTTCTCTATTTATACTGAGTCCAAGTACAACACGACGGACCTCCCGATGGTCCATCATTTGTCACGACGAGCCGTCACCAGGCCGTCGTGTGTCACTGTTTCTCTGACAATTACATATTATTTTCACTATTTTATTTCGTATGGTTTCGCTTGTCTTGTTTGCCCTCTGGTACTAATTGTGATCCTTTGCAAGTACTATCTACTATGGCACCCAAGCAAGATCGAACCTACGCACGCGGGCCATCAAAGTCTGTTGCCCCGTCTGCACGCTTGATCATCGGCTCTGATGATGAGTGGGACCGTGAGTATGTGCCCCCAGACACTTCCACACCTTCCCGTGCTGCACGTGCTCCCAGAACCACACCCAAGACGGTGGCGTCCGACGTAGTCTCTGCCTCCCTGTCGATGAGGCGCGACACCGACCAAAGACACCCCTCGGGTCGACCCACAAATGAGGAAGGAGCGTCTGTCTCCTTAGGAGTATCATGGTCCGAGGAAGCTTCTGGCTCTGCTGAGGTTCCCGCACCCGCCACTGCTGCAGCGTCGGCCTCATCTGATGAGGCCGATTGAACTCTACATTCGGCGCGCAGCTCAGTCCCCACTGACCTTTGACCAGCCAAACCAGTGGTATGTCGACGGCCAGTTTCAAGTTTACTCAGAGGCCAAGTTCCTGACTGATAAAGGAGTAATGACTTAAATACTCACTTTGGAGCAGCGGGTACTTACAGGGAATCTCCCAACGATGCCGGAGATCCACAACCTCTTCACCAGGCATCGCTTAGAGTGGACAGCACGTCCATTGGGACGATACAGCGAGGAAATGGTTCGAGAGTTCTACGCATCCTATGTAGAGACTCTCCGATCACAGATCGATAGGCGGACTGCTCCCGCTAAACAGGCCCCACTGGAGCAGGTTTGAGTCCGGGGCGTGCAGGTTGACATTTCCCTGCCAGCCATCCGCCGGTTTCTATAGCGAGAGTGCAGATGCTACTCCGACCCCCATAACTGCCGAGTTTGACTACCGCTGGAAAATAGTAAAGGATGGACAGTTCTTGCGCGAGCCAGCACTGAGAGAGACCAAGGTCGGATGTCATGCCACGCTAGACGTTGCCGACCGTGTGTGTTGTCCAAGGTCGGTGATGTCATGCCACGCCCGACGTTGCCGACCGTGTGTGCTGTCCATGGGCGGTGATATCATCATGCCACGCCCGACGTTGCCGATCGTGTGTTTTGTCCAAGGGCGGTGATGTCATGCCATGCCCGACGTCGTCCGACCGTGTGTGCTGCCCAAAGGTGATGATGGCATGCCACGCCCGATGTTGTTTTACCGTGTGTGCTGCCCAATGGCGATTATGGAAAGCCACGCCCGACGTCGTTCGACTGTGTGTGCTGGTGAAAGGCGATGATGGCATGCAACGCCTGACGCCGTGCGACCGTCTGTGCTGCCCAAAGGCGATGATGACTTGCCACGCTCGACGTCGTTCGAGCATGATTGCCATCCAAGGAAGATGATGGCATGCCACGCCTGACGTCGTTCGACCGTGTGTGCTACCCAAAGGCGATGATGGCATGCCACGCCTGACGTTGTTCGACCGTTTGTGCTGCCCAAAGGCGATGATGGCATACCACGCCTGACATCGTTCGACTGTGTGTGCTGTCCAAAGGCGGTGATGGCATGTCACTCTGGACGTCGTTCGACTTTGAGTGCTGCCCAAAGGCGATGATGGCATGCCAGGACTGACGTCGTTCGATGGTGTTTGTCATCCAAGAGCTATGATGGCAGGCCACGCCCGACGTCGTTCGACTGTGTGTGATGCCCAAAGGTGATGATGGCATGCCACGCTCGACGTCGTTCGACCATGTGTGCTGTATAAGGGCGGTGATGTCATGCCACGCCCGACGTTGCCGAGCGTGTGTGCTGTCCAAGGGCAGTGATGTCATCATGCCACGCCCGACGTTGCCGACCGTGTGTGCTGTCGAAAGGATGTGATGTCATGCCACGCCCGACGTTACCGACCGTGTGTGTTGTCCAAGTTCGGTGATGTCATGCCACGTCCGAAGTTGCCGACCGTGTGTGTTGTCCAAGTGCGATGATGTCATCATGCCACGCCCGATGTTGCCGGGCGTGTGTGTTGTCCAAGGGCGGTGATGTCATGCCACGACCGACATCGTCCGATCGTGTGTGCTGCCCAAAGGCGATGATGGCATGCCTTGCTCGACGTTGTTCGACCGTGTGTGCTGCACAAAGGCGATTATGGAATGCCACGCCTGACGTCGTTCGACTATGTGTGCTGGTGAAAGGCGATGATGGCATGCAACGCTTGACGCCGTTCGACCGTCTGTGCTGCCCAAAGGCGATGAGGGCAAGCCACGCCCAAAGTCATTCGAGCATGTTTGTTGTCCAAGGAAGATGATGGCATGCCACGCCTGACGTCGTTCGACCGTGTGTCCTACCCAAAGGCGATTATGGCATGCCATGCCTGACGTCGTTCGACCATTTCTGATGCCCAAAGGCGATGATGGCATTCCACGCCTGACGTTGCTGACCGTGTGTGTTGTCCAAGGTCGGTTATGTCATCCCACACCCGACGTTGCCGACCGTGTGTGTTGTCCAAGGGCGGTGAGGTCATGCCACGCCCGACGTCGTCCGGCCGTGTGTGCTGCCCAAAGGCAATTATGGCATGCCACGCCCGACGTCGTTCGACTGTGTGTGCTGGTGAAAGGCGATGATGGCATGCGACGCCCGACGCCGTCCGACCGCCTGTGCTGCTCAAAGGCGATGAGGGCAAGCCATGCCCGACGTCATTCGAGCATGTTTATTGTCCAAGGAAGATGATGGCATGCCACGCCCGACATCATTCGATCGTGTGTGCTGCCCAAAGGCGATGATGGCATGGCATGGCCGACGTCGTTCGACCGTGTGTGTTGCCCAAAGGCGATGATGGCATACCACGCATGACGTCGTTCGACCGTGTGTGCTGTCCAATGGCGGTGATGGCATGTCACTCCTGAAGTCGTTCGACCGTGTTTGACGTCCAAGGGCTATGATGGCATGCTACGCCCGACGTCGTTCGATCGTGTGTGCTGCCCAAAGGCGATGATGGCATGGCACGCCCGACGTCGTTCGACCGTGTGTGTTGCCCAATGGCGATGATGGCATGCCACGCTCGATGTCTTTCGACTGTGCGTGCTAGCAAAAGGCGATGATGGCATGCAACAGCCGACGCCGTCCGACCGTCTGTGTTGCCCAAAGGTGATGATGGCATGCCACGCCCGAAGTCGTTCGACCATGTTTGCCGTCCAAGGGTGATGATGGCATGCCACGCCCGACCGCGTTCGACTGTGTCAGCTAGCCCAAAGGTGATGATGGCATGCCACGCCTGACGTTTTTCGACCGTGTGTGCTCCCCAAAAGCGATGATGGCATGCAACGCCCGACGTCGTTCGACCATTTGTGCTGCCCAAAAGAGATGATGGCATGCAACGCCTGACGTCGTTCGACCGTTTGTGTTGCTCAAAGGCGATGATGGCATGCCACACCCGACGTTGTTCGACCCCGTGTGCTGTCCAAAGGCGGCAATGTCATGCCACGCCTAACATTGTTGACCCTGTGTGCTGTCCAATGGCGGTGATGTCATGCCTTGCCCGATGTTGCCGACCGTGTGTGCAGTCCAAGGGTTGTGATGTCATGCCACGCCCGATGTTGCCGAGCATGTGTGTTGTCCAAGGGCAGTGATGTCATAATGCCACGCCCGACGTTGCCAACGTGTGTGCTGTCCATGGGATCTGATGTCAGTCCACGCTAGATGTTGCCGACCGTGTATGTTGTCCAAGGGCGGTGATGTCATGCCCGCCCGATGTCGTCCGATCGTGTGTGCTGCCGAAAGGCGATGATGGCATGCCACACCCGACGTCGTTCGATCGTGTGTGCTGCCCAAAGCCGATGATTGCATGCCACGCCCGACGTCGTACGACCGTGTGTGCTGTCCAAAGGCGGCGATGTCATGCCACGCCTGACGTTGCTGACCGTGTGTGCTGTCCAAGGGCGGTGATGTCATGCCACGCCCGACGTTGCCGAGCGGCGTGTGTCTGTCAAAGCGATGATGTCATCATGCCACGCCTGACGTTGCCGACCGTGTGTGCTGTCGAAGGGCTGTGATGTCATGCCACGCCTGACGTTACCGACCGTGTGTGTTGTCCAAGGTCGGTGATGTCATGCCACGTCCTAAGTTGCCGACCGTGTGTGTTATCCAAGTGCGATGATGTCATCATGCCACGCCCGATGTTGCCGGCCGTGTGTGTTGTCCAAGGGCGGTGATGTCATGCCACGACCGACGTCGTCCGACCGTGTGTGCTGCCCAAAGGCGATGATGGCATGCCACGTTCGACCTCGTTCGACCGTGTGTGCTGCCAAATGCCGATGATTGCATGCCACGCCCGACGTTGTCCGACCGTGTGTGCTGTCCAAAGGCGGCGATGTCATGCCACGCTGGCGTTCTTGGCCGTGTGTCTGTCCAAAGCGGTGATGTCATGCCTTGCCCGGCGTTACCGATCGTGTGCGATCAAGTGTGGTGATGTCATGCCACGCCCGACATTGATGACTGTGTGTGCTGTCCAAGGGAGGTGATGTCATGCCACGCCCGACGTTGCCGAGCGTGTGTGCTGTCCAAGGGTAGTGATGTCATAATGCCACACCCGACGTTGCCGGCGTGTGTCTTTGTCAAGGGTTACGATGTCATGCCACCCAGGCGTTGTCGACCGTGTGTGTTGTCCAAGGTTGGTGATGTCATGCCACGCCCGACGTTGCCGACCGTGTGTGCTGTCCATGGGCGGTGATATCATCATGCCACTCCTGACGTTGCCGACCGTGTGTGTTGTCCAAGTGCGGTGATGTCATGCCATGCCCAACGTCGTCCGACCGTGTGTGCTGCCCAAAGGCGATGATGCATGCCACGCCCAATGTTGTTCGACCGTGTGTGCTGCCCAATGGCGATTATGGAATGCCACGCCCGACGTCGTTCGACTGTGTGTGCTGGTGAAAGGCGATGATGGCATGCAACGCCTGACGCCGTCCGACCGTCTGTGCTGCCCAAAGGCGATGATGGCATGCCACGCTCGACGTCGTTTGAGCATGTTTGCCGTCCAAGGAAGATGATGGCATGACACGCTCGACGCCGGCGTCGTTCGTGTGTCTTTGGTGAAAGGGCGATGATGGCATGCAACACCTGACGCCGTCCGACCGTCTGTGCTGCCCAAAGGCGATGATGGCATGCCACGGCCGACGTCGTTCGAGCATGTTTGCCATCCAAGGAAGATGATGGCATGCCACAACTGACGTCGTTCGACCGTGTGTGCTACCCAGAGGCGATGATGGCATGCCACGCCTGACGTCGTTCGATCGTTTGTGCTGCCCAAAGGCGATGATGGCATACCACGCCCGACGTTGCCGACCGTGTGTGCGATCAAGAGGCGGTGATGTCATGCCACGCCCGGTTGCCCGACCGTGTGTCTGTCCAAGCGATGATGTCAACATGCCACGCTGGCGTTGCCCGACCGTGTGTGTTGTCCAAGGCGGAGATGTCATGCCACGCCCGGCGTTGTCCGACCATGTCTTTGCCCAAAGCGATGATGGCATGCCACGCCCGACGTCGTTTGACCGTGTGTCGCCCAATGCCGATGATTGCATGCCACGCCCGGCGTTGTTCGACCGTGTGTCTGTCAAAGCGGCGATGTCATGCCACGCTGGCGTTCTTGACCGTGTATCTTTGTCAAAGGCGATAATGTCATGTCTTGCCCGACGTTGCCGGCCGTGTGTGCAGTCCAAGGGTGGTGATTTCATGTCACGCCCGACATTGATGACTGTGTGTGCTGTTCAAGGGAGGTGATGTCATGCCACGCCTGGCGTTGCCGGCGTGTGTCTTTATCAAGTCTGATGATGTCATAATGCCACGCTCGATGTTGCCGACCATGTGTGCTGTCCAAGGGTTCGGATGTCATGCCATGCCAGACGTTGCCGACCGTGTGTGTTGTCCAAGGTCGGTGATGTCATGCCACGCCCGACGTTGCCGACCGTGTGTGCTGTCCATGGGCGGTGATATCATCATGCCACGCCCGACGTTGCCGATCGTGTGTGTTGTCCAAGGGCGGTGATGTCATGCCATGCCCGACATCGTCCGACCGTGTGTGCTGCCCAAAGGTGATGATGGCATGCCACGCCCGATGTTGTTTGACCGTGTGTGCTGCCCAATGGCGATTATTGAAAGCCACGCCCGACGTCGTTCGACTGTGTGTGCTGGTGAAAGGCGATGATGGCATGCAACGCCTGACGCCGTGCGACCGTCTGTGCTGCCCAAAGGCGATGATGACTTGCCACGCTCGACGTCGTTCGAGCATGATTGCCATCCAAGGAAGATGATGGCATGCCACGCCTGACGTCGTTCGACCGTGTGTGCTACCCAAAGGCGATGATGGCATGCCACGCCTGGCGTCGTGCGACCGTTTGTCTTTGCCCAAAGCGATGATGGCATACCACGCCTGACATCGTTCGACTGTGTGTGCTGTCCAAAGGCGGTGATGGCATGTCACTCTGGACGTCGTTCGACTTTGAGTGCTGCCCAAAGGCGATGATGGCATGCCAGGACTGACGTCGTTCGATGGTGTTTGTCATCCAAGAGCTATGATGGCATGCCACGCCCGACGTCGTTCGACTGTGTGTGATGCCCAAAGGTGATGATGGCATGCCACGCTCGACATCGTTCGACCATGTGTGCTGTATAAGGGAGGTGATGTCATGCCACGCCCGACGTTGCCGAGCGTGTGTGCTGTCCAAGGGCAGTGATGTCATCATGCCACGCCCGACGTTGCCGACCGTGTGTGCTGTCGAAGGGCTGTGATGTCATGCCACGCCCGACGTTACCGACCGTGTGTGTTGTCCAAGTTCGGTGATGTCATGCCACGTCCGAAGTTGCCGACCGTGTGTGTTGTCCAAGTGCGATGATGTCATCATGCCACGCCCGATGTTGCCGGGCGTGTGTGTTGTCCAAGGGCGGTGATGTCATGCCACGACCGACATCGTCCGACCGTGTGTGCTGCCCAAAGGCGATGATGGCATGCCACGCTCGACGTTGTTCGACCGTGTGTGCTGCACAAAGGCGATTATGGCATGCCACGCCCGACGTCGTTCGACTATGTGTTCTGGTGAAAGGCGATGATGGCATGCAACGCTTGACGCCGTTCGACCGTCTGTGCTGCCCAAAGGCGATGAGGGCAAGCCACGCCCAAAGTCATTCGAGCATGTTTGTTGTCCAAGGAAGATGATGGCATGCCACGCCTGACGTCGTTCGACCGTGTGTCCTACCCAAAGGCGATGATGGCATGCCATGCCTGACGTCGTTCGACCATTTCTGATGCCCAAAGGCGATGATGGCATTCCACGCCCGACGTTGCTGACCGTGTGTGTTGTCTAAGGTCGGTTATGTCATCCCACACCCGACGTTGCCGACCGTGTGTGTTGTCCAAGGGCGGTGAGGTCATGCCACGCCCGACGTCGTCCGGCCGTGTGTGCTGCCCAAAGGCGATTATGGCATGCCACGCCCGACGCCGTCGTTCGTGTGTCTTTGGTGAAAGGCGATGATGGCATGCGACGCCCGACGCCGTCCGACCGCCTGTGCTGCTCAAAGGCGATGAGGGCAAGCCATGCCCGACGTCATTCGAGCATGTTTGTTGTCCAAGGAAGATGATGGCATGCCACGCCCGACATCATTCGATCGTGTGTTATGCCCAAAGGCGATGATGGCATGGCATGGCCGACGTCGTTCGACCGTGTGTGTTGCCCAAAGGCGATGATGGCATACCACGCATGACGTCGTTCGACCGTGTGTGCTGTCCAATGGCGGTGATGGCATGTCACTCCTGAAGTCGTTCGACCGTGTTTGACGTCCAAGGGCTATGATGGCATGCTACGCCCGACGTCGTTCGATCGTGTGTGCTGCCCAAAGGCGATGATGGCATGGCACGCCCGACGTCGTTCGACCGTGTGTGTTGCCCAATGGCGATGATGGCATGCCACGCTCGATGTCTTTCGACTGTGCGTGCTAGGAAAAGGCGATGATGGCATGCAACAGCCGATGCCGTCCGACCGTCTGTGTTGCCCAAAGGTGATGATGGCATGCCACGCCCAAAGTCGTTCGACCATGTTTGCCGTCCAAGGGTGATGATGGCATGCCACGCCCGACCGCGTTCGACTGTGTCAGCTAGCCCAAAGGTGATGATGGCATGCCACGCCTGACGTTTTTCGACCGTGTGTGCTCCCCAAAAGCGATGATGGCATGCAACGCCCGACGTCGTTCGACCATTTGTGCTGCCCAAAAGAGATGATGGCATGCAACGCCTGATGTCGTTCGACCGTTTGTGTTGCTCAAAGGCGATGATGGCATGCCACACCCGACGTTGTTCGACCCCGTGTGCTGTCCAAAGGCGGCAATGTCATGCCACACCTAACATTGTTGACCCTGTGTGCTGTCCAATGGCGGTGATGTCATGCCTTGCCCGACGTTGCCGACCGTGTGTGCAGTCCAAGGGTTGTGATGTCATGCCACGCCCGATGTTGCCGAGCGTGTGTGTTGTCCAAGGGCAGTGATGTCATATTGCCACGCCCGACGTTGCCAACGTGTGTGCTGTCCATGGGTTCTGATGTCATTCCACGCCAGATGTTGCCGACCGTGTATGTTGTCCAAGGGCGGTGATGTCATGCCCGCCCGATGTCGTCCGACCGTGTGTGCTGCCGAAAGGCGATGATGGCATGCCACGCCCGACGTCGTTCGATCGTGTGTGCTGCCCAAAGCCGATGATTGCATGCCACGCCCGACGTCGTCCGACCGTGTGTGCTGTCCAAAGGCGGCGATGTCATGCCACGCCTGACGTTGCTGACCGTGTGTGCTGTCCAAGGGCGGTGATGTCATGCCACGCCCGACGTTGCCGAGCGTGTGTGCTGTCCAAGGGCAGTGATGTCATAATGCCACGCCCGACGTTGCCAACCGTGTGTGCTGTCCAAGGGTTCTGATGTCATTCCACGCCAGACGTTGCCGACCATGTGTGTTGTCCAAGGTCGGTGATGTCATGCCACACCCGACGTTGCCGACCATGTGTGTTGTCCATGGGCGGTGATATCATCATGCCACGCCCGACGTTGCCGACCGTGTGTGTTGTCCAAGGGAGGTGATGTCATGCCACGCCCGACGTTGCCGACCGTGTGCGTTGTCCAAGGTTGGTGATGTCATGCCACGCCCAAAGTTGCTTATCGTGTGTGCTGTCCAAGGGCGGCGATGTCATCATGCCACGCCCGACGTTGCTGACCTTGTGTGCTGCCCAAAGGCGATGATGGCATGCCACGCCCGACGTCGTTCGACAGTGTGTGCTGCCCAAAGGCGATTATGGCATGCCACGCCCGACGTCGTTCGACAGTGTGTGCTGGTGAAAGGCGATGATGGCATGAAACGCCCGATGCCGTCCGACCGTTTGTGCTACCCAATGGCGATGAGGGCAAGCCACGCCCGACGTCGTTCAAAAATGTTTGCTAACTAAGGAAGATGATGGCATGCAACGCCTGACGTCGTTCGATCGTGTGTTCTACCCAAAGGCGATGATGGCATGCCACGCCTGACGTGTTTGACCGTTTGTGCTGCCCAAAGGCGATGATGGCATGCCACGCTCGACGTCGTTCGATCGTGTGTGATGTCAAAAGGCGGTGATGGCATGTCACTCCTGAAGTCGTTCGATCGTGTTTGGCGTCCAAGGGCTATGATGGCATGCCATGCCCGGCGTTGTTCGATCGTGTGTCTGTTCAAAGGCTATGATGGCATGCCACGCCCGACGTCCGTTCGACCGTGTGTCTTTGCCCAAAGGCGATGATGCATGCAACGCCCGACGTCGTTCGACTGTGCGTGCTGGCAAAAGGCGATGTGTCATGCAACGGCCGACGCCGTCCGATCGTATGTGCTGCCCAAAGGTGATGATGGCATGCCACGCCCGACGTCGTTTGACCTTGTTTGCCGTCTAAGGGCGATGAGGGCATACCACGCCCGACGCCGTTGGACTGTGTCAGCTAACCCAAAGGTGATGATGGCATGCCACGCATGACGTCGTTCTTTCGTGTGTGCTGCCCAAAAGCGATGCTGGCATGCAACGCCCGACGTCGTTCGACCGTTTGTGCTGCCCAAAGGCGATGATGCATGCAACGCCCGACGTCGTTCGACCATTTGTGCTGCCCAAAGGCGATGATGGCATGCCACGTCCAACGTCGTTCGACCGTGTGTGCTGTCCAAGGGAGGTGATGTCATGCCACGCCTGACGTCGTCTGGACGTGTTTGCCATCCAAGGGCTTTGATGGCATGCCACGCCAGACATCATTGGACCGTTTGTGTTGCCCAAAGGCGATGATGGCATGCCACGCCTGACGTCGTTCGACGGAGTTTTCCGTCCTAGGGATATGATGGCAAGCCACACATGACGTCGTTCGACCGTGTGTGCTGTCCAAAGGCGATGATGGAATGCCACGCCCAACGTCGTCTGAGTGTGTGTGCTCTCCAAAGGCGGCGATGTCATGCCACGCCTGAGGTTGCCCGGCCGTGTGTCTTTGTCCAAGGGCGGTGATGTCATGCCACGCCTGACATTGTCGACCGTGTGTGCAGTCCAAGGGCAGTGATGTCATACCATGCCCAACGTTGATGACCGTGTGTGCTGTCCTAGGGCGGTGATGTCATGCCACGCCCGATGTTACCGACTGTGTGTGCAGTCCAAGGGTGGTGATGTCATCATACCATGCCCGATGTTCTCGACCATTCGTGCTGTCCAAGGGCGGTGATGTCATGCCACGCGCGACATCGTCCGACCGTGTGGGCTTCCCAAAGGCGATGATGGCATGTACGCCCGACGTCGTTCGACCGTGTTTGCTGTCCCAAGGCGGTGATGGCATGTCACGCGTGACGTTGTTCGACCGTGTTTGCTGTGCAAGGGCTATGATGGCATGCCACGCCCGACGTCGTTCGATCGTTTGGGCTGCCCAAAGGCGATGATCGCATGCCACGCCTGACGTCGTTTGACCGTGTTTGCCATCCATGGGCTACGATGGCATGCCACGCCCGACGTTGCCGAGCGTGTGTGCTGTCCAAGGGTAGTGAAGTCATAATGCCACGCCCGATGTTGCCGACCGTGTATGCTGTCCAAGGCTTTCTCATGTCATGCCACGCCAGACGTTGCCGACCGTGTGTGTTGTCCAAGGAAGATGACGGCATGCCACGCCTGACGTCGTTCGACCGTGTGTCCTACCCAAAGGCGATGATGGAATGCCACGCCTGACGTCGTTCGACCGTTTGTGATGCCCAAAGGCGATGATGGCATGCCACGCTGGCGTTGCCCGGCCGTGTGTGTTGTCGAGGTCGGTTATGTCATGCCACACCCGACGTTGCCAGGCCGTGTGTGTTGTCGAGGTGGTGATGTCATGCCACGCCCGACGCCGCCTCGACCGTTTGTGCGCCCAAAAGGCGATTATGACATGCCACGCCCGATGTCGTTCATTTGTGTCTTTGGTGAAAAGCGATGATGGCATGCAACGCCCGACGCCGTCCGATCACTGTCTTGCCTATAGGCGATGAGGGCAAGCCACGCCCGACGTCATTCGAGCATGTTTGTTGTCCAAGGAAGATGATGGCTTGCCACGCCTGACGTCGTTCGAACGTGTGTGCTACCCTAAGGCGATGATGGCATGCCACGCCTGACGTCGTTCAAGACCGTTTGTGCTGCCCAAAGGCGATGATGGCATGCCACGCCCGACGTTGCTGACCTTGTGTGCTGCCCAAAGGTGATGATGGCATGGCACGCCCGATGTCGTTCGACTGTGCGTGCTGGAAAAAGGCGATGATGGCATGCAACGGCCGAAGCCGTCCGACCTTCTGTGCTGCCCAAAGGTGATGATGGCATGCCACGCCTGACGTTGTTCGACCATGTTTTCCGTCCAAGGGCGATGATGGCATGCCACGCCCGACCCCGTTCGACTGTGTCAGCTAGCCCAAAGGTGATAATGGCATGCCACGCCTGACGTCGTTCGACCGTGTGTGCCGCCCAAAAGCGATGATGGCATGCAACGCCCGACGTCGTTCGACCGTTTGTGCTGCCCAAAGGAGATGATGGCATGCAACATCCGACGTCGTTCGACCGTTTGTACTGCTCAAAGGCGATGATGGCATGCCACACCCGACGTTGTTCGACCGTGTGTGCTGTCCAAAGGTGGCNNNGTCATGCCACGCGCCAGCGTTCTTGACCGTGTGTGCTTTCCAAGGGCGGTAATGTCATGCCTTGCCCGACGTTGCCGACCGTGTGTGCAGTCAAAGGGTTGTGATGTCATGCCACGCCCGAAGTTGCGGCGTGTGTCTTTGTCCAAGGGCAATGATGTCATAATGCCACGCCCGACGTTGCCAACCGTGTGTGCCGTCAAGGGTTACGATGTCATCCCACGTAAGACGTTGTCGACCATGTGTTTTGTCGAAGGGCGGTGATGTCATGCCACGCCCGATGTCGTCCGACTGTGTGTGCTGCCAAAAGGCGATGATGGCATGACACGCCCGACGTCGTTCGATCGTGTGAGCTGCCCAAAGCCGATGATTGCATGCCACGCCCGACGTCGTCCGACCGTGTGTGCTGTCCAAGGGCGGAGATGTCATGCCTTGCCCGACGTTGCCGACCGTGTGTGCAGTCCAAGGGTGGTGATGTCATGCCACGCCCGACATTGATGACCGTGTATGCTGTCTAAGGGAGGTGATGTTATGCCACGCTCGACGTTGCGGCGTGTGTCTGTCAAAGCGATGATGTCATATTGCCACGCCTATGTTGCCAACCGTGTGTCTTTGTCAAGGGTTCTGATGTCATTCCACGCCAGACGTTGCTGACCATTTGTGTTGTCCAAGGTCAGTGATGTCATGCCACGCCCGATGTTGCCGACCGTGTGTGCTGTCCATGGGCGGTGATATCATCATGCCACGCCCGACGTTGCCGACCATATGTGTTGTCCAAGGGAGGTGATGTCATGCCATGCCCGACGTCGTCCGACCGTGTGCGCTGCCCAAAGGCGATGATGGCATGCCACGCCTGATGTTGTTCGACCGTGTGTGCTACCCAATGGCGATTATGGAATGCCATGCCCGACGTCGTTCGACTGTGTGTGCTGGTGAAAGGTGATGATGGCATGCAACGCCTAACGCCGTCAGACCGTCTGTGCTGCCCAAAGGCGATGATGGCATGCCACGCCCGACGTCGCTCAAGCATGTTTGCCGTCTTAGGAAGATGATGGCTTGCCACGCCTGACGTCGTTCGATCGTCTGTGCTACCCAAAGGCGATGATGGCATACCACGCCTGACGTCATTCGACCGTTTGTGCTGCCCAAAAGCGATGATGGCATACCACGCCCAACGTCGTTCGACCGTGTGTGCTGTCCAAAGGCGGTGATGGCATGTCACTCCTGACGTCGTTCGATCGTGTTTGCCGTCCAAGGGCTATAATGGCATGCCACGCCCGACATCGTTCCATCATTTATGCTGCCCAAAGGCGATGATGGCATGCCACGCCTGACGTCGTTCAACGGTGTTTGTCGGCCAAGGGCTATGATGGCATGCCACACGCGACGTCGTTGGACCGTGAGTGCTTCCCAAAGGTGATGATGGCATGCCACGCTCGACGTCGTTCGACCGTGTGTGCTATCCAAGGGCGGTGATGTCATGTCACGCCCGACGTTGCCGAGCGTGTGTGCTGTCCAAGGGCAGTGATGTCATCATGCCACGCCCGACGTTGCCGACCGTGTGTGCTGTCGAAGGGCTGTGATGTCATGTCGCGCCCGACGTTGCCGACCGTGTGTGTTGTCCAAGGTCGGTGATGTCATACCACACCTGAAGTTGCCGACCGTGTGTGCTGTCCAAGGGCGGTGATGTCATCATGCCACGCCCGAACTTGCCAACCGTTTGTGTTGTCCAAGGGCGGTGATGTCATTCCATGCCCGACGTCGTCCGACCGTGTGTGCTGCCCAAAGGCGATGATGGCATGCCACGCTCGACGTCGTTCGACCGTGTGTGCTGCCCAAAGGCAATTATGGCATGCCACGCCCGACGACATTTGACTTTGTGTGCTAGTGAATGGCGATGATGGCATGCAACGCCCGACGCCGTCTGACCGTCTGTGCTGCCCAAAGGCGATGAGGGCAAGCCACGCCCCAAGTCGTTCGAGCATGTTTGCTGTCCAAGGAAGATGATGGCATGCCACGCCTGACGTCGTTCGACTGTGTGTGCTACCCAAAGGCGATGATGGCATGCCACGCTTGACGCCGTTCATTGTTTGTGCGCCCAAAGGCGATGATGGCATGCCACGCCCGACGTTGCCGACCGTGTGCGTTGTCCAAGGTTGGTCATGTCATGCCACGCCCGAAGTTGCTTATCGAGTGTGCTGTCCAAGGGCGGTGGTGTCATCATGCCACGCCCGACGTTGCCGACCGTGTGTGTTGTCCAAGGGCGGTGATGTCATGCCACGCCCGACATCGTCCGACCGTGTGTGCTGCCCAACGGCGATGATGGCATGCCACGCTCGACGTCGTTCGACCGTGTGTGCTGGTGAAAGGCGATGATGGCATGCAACGCCCGACGCCGTCCGACCGTCTGTGCTACCCAAAGGCGATGAGGGCAAGCCACGCCCGACAACGTTCGAGCATGTTTACTGTCCAAGGAAGATGATGGCATGCCACGCTGCGTGGTTCGATCGTGTGTTACGCCCAAAGCGATGATGGCATGCCACGCTGGCGTGTTAGACCGTTTGTGCTGCCCAAAGGCGATGATGGCATCACGGCGCTGGCGTCGTTCGATCGTGTGTGATGTCAAAGCGGTGATGGCATGTCACTCCTGAAGTCGTTCCACCGTGTTTGACGTCCAAGGGCTATGATGGCATGCCACGCCCGACGTCGTTCGATCGTGTGTGCTGCACAAAGGCTATGATGGCATGCCACGCCCGACGTCATTCGACCGTGTGTGCTGCCCAATGGCGATGATGGCATGCCACGCCTGATAACGTTCGACTGTGCGTGCTGGCAAAAGGCAATGATGGCATGCAACGGTCGACGCCGTCCGACCGTACTTGCTGCCCAAAGGTGATGATGGCATGCCACGCCCGACGTCGTTCGACCATGTTTGCCATCCAAGGGCGATGAGGGTATGCCACGCCCGACGCCGTTCGACTGTGTCAGATAGCCCAAAGGTGATGATGGCATGCCACGCCCGACGTTGTTCGACCGTGTGTGCTGCCCAAAAGCGATGATGGCATGCAATGCCCGACGTCGTTCGACCGTTTGTGCTGCCCAAAGGCGATGATGGCATGCAATGCCCGACGTCGTTCGACCGTTTGTGCTGCCCAAAGGCGATGATGGCAAACCACACCCGACGTCGTTCGACCGTGTGTGCTGTCCAAAGGTGGTGAGGGAATGTCACGCCTAACGTCGTTCGACCGTGTTTGCCGTCCAAGGGCTTTGATGGCATGCCACGCCCGACTTCGTTGGACCGTTTGTGTTGCCCAAAGGCGATGATGGCATGCCATGCCTGACGTCGTTCGACGGTGTTTGCCGTCCTAGGGCTATGATGGCAAGCCACACCCGACGTCGTTCGATCGTGTGTGCTGCCCAAAGGCGATGATGGAATGCCACGCCCGACATCGTCTGAGTGTGTGTGTTTTCCAAAGGCGGCGATGTCATGCCACGCCCGAGGTTGCCGACCGTGTGTGCATTCCAAGGGCAGTGATGTCATACCATGCCCAACGTTGATGACCGTGTGTCTTTGTCCAAGCGGTGATGTCATATTACGCCCGGCGTTCTTGGCCGTGTATGCGATCCAAGGCGGTGATGTCATCATACCACGCCCGATGTTGTCGACCATTACGTCTTTGTCCAAGGAGGTGATGTCATGCCACGCCCGACATCGTCCGACCGTGTGTGCTTCCCAAAGCGATGATGACATGTACACCTGACGTCGTTCGACCGTGTTTGCTGTCCCAAGGAGGTGATGGCATGTCACGCGTGACGTTGTTCGACCGTGTTTGCCGTGCAAGGGCTATGATGCATGCCACGCCCGACGTCGTTCGACCGTTATGGCTGCCCAAAGGCGATGATTGCATGCCACGCCAGACGTTGTTTGACCGTGTTTGCCGTCCAAGGGCTATGATGGCATGCCACGCCCGACGTCGTTCGACTGTGTGTGCTGCCCAAAGGCGATGATGGCATGCCAAGCCCGACGTCGTCCGACCGTGTGTCTTGTCAAAGCGGCGATGTCATGCCACGCGCCCGGCGTTGCCGGCCGTGTGTTACGTCAAACAGCGGTGATGTCATGCTACGCCCAACGTCGGCCCGACCATGTCTGATCCAAGCGGTGATGTCATGCCAAGCCCGACGTTACCCGACCGTGTGTCTTGTCAAAGGCGGTGATGTCATGCCACGCCGAAGATTGAAGACCGTGTGTGCGATCAAAGCGATGATGTCATACCATGCCCAACGTTGATGACCATGTGTGCTGTCCAAGGGCGGTGATGTCATGCCACGCCCGACGTTGCCGACCGTGTGTGTTGTCCAAGGTCAGTGATGTCATGCCACGCCCGAAGTTGCCGACCGTGTGTGCTGTCCAAGGGCGGTGATGTCATCATTCCACGCCTGACGTTGCCTTCCGTGTGTGTTGTCCAAGGGCGGTGATGTCATGCCACGCCCGACATCGTCCGACCTTGTGTGCTGCCCAAAGGCGATGATGGCATGTGACGCCCGACGTCGTTCGACCGTGTTTGCTGTCCCATGGCAGTGATGGCATGTCACGCCTGACGTCGTTCGACCGAGTTTGCTGTGCAAGGGCTATGATGGCATCCCACACCCGACGTCGTTCGACCGTTTGGGCAGCCCAAAGGCGATGATTGCATGCCACACCTGACAACGTTTGACCGTGTTTGCCTTGCAAGGGCTATGATGGCATGCCACGCCCGACGTCGTTTGACCGTTTGGGCTATCCAAAGGCGGTGATGGCATGTCACGCCTGATGTCATTCGACCGTGTTTGCTGTCAAATGGCTATGACGGCATGCCACGCACGACGTCGTTCGACCGTTTGTGCTGCCCAAAAGCGATGATGGCATTCCACGCCTTATTTTAATCGACCATGTTTATCGTCCAAGGGCTATGATGGCATTCCACGCCCGACGTCGTTCGACCGTGTGTGCTGCCCAAAGGCGATGATGGCATGCCACGCCCGACGTCGTCCGACCGTGTGTGCTGTCCAAAGGCGGCGATGTCATGCCACGCCTGACGTTGTCGACCGTGTGTGTTGTCTTAGGGCTATGATGGCATGCAACGCCCGACGCCGTCCGACCATCTGTGCTGCCCAAAGGCGATGAGGGCAAGCCACGTCCGACGTCGTTCGAGCATGTTTGCTGTCCAAGGAAGATGATGGCATGCCACGCCTGACGTCGTTCGATCGTGTGTGCTACCAAAAGGCGATGATGGCATGCCACGCCCGACATCGTTCGACCGTGTGTGATGTCAAAAGGCGGTGATAGCATGCCACACCTGAAGTCGTTCGACCGTGTTTGACATCCAAAGGGCTATGATGGCATGCCACGCCCGACGTCATCCGACCGTGTGTGCTGCCTAAAGGCGATGATGGCATGCCACGCCCGATGTTGTTCGACCGTGTGTGCTGCCCAAAGGCGATTATGGAATGCCACGCCCGACGTCGTTCGACTGTGTGTGCTGGTGAAAGGCGATGATGGCATTCAACGCCTAACGCCGTTCGACCGTCTGTGCTTCCCAAAGGCGATGATGGCATGCCACACCCGACGTCGTTCGAGCATGTTTGCCGTCCAAGGAAGATGATGGCATGCAACGCCTGACGTCGTTCGATCGTGTGTTCTACCCAAAGGCGATGATGGCATGCCACGCCTGACGTGTTTGACCGTTTGTGCTGCCCAAAGGCGATGATGGCATGCCACGCCCGACGTCGTTCGATCGTGTGTGATGTCAAAAGGCGGTGATGGCATGTCACTCCTGAAGTCGTTCGATCGTGTTTGACGTCCAAGGGCTATGATGGCATGCCATGCCCGACGTCGTTCGATCGTGTGTGCTTTTCAAAGGCTATGATGGCATGCCACGCCCGACGTCATTCGACCGTGTGTGCTGCCCAAAGGCGATGATGGCATGACACGCCCGATGTCGTTCGACTGTGCGTGCTGGCAAAAGGCAATGTGGCATGCAACGGCCGATGCCGTCCGACCGTATGTCTGCGAAGGTGATGATGGCATGCCACGCCCGACGTCGTTTGACCATGTTTGCCGTCTAAGGGCGATGAGGGCATACCACGCCCGACGCCGTTGGACTGTATCAGCTAACCCAAAGGTGATGATGGCATGCCACGCCCGACGTCGTTCTTCCGTGTGTGCTGCCCAAAAGCGATGCTGGCATGCAATGCCCGACGTCGTTCGACCGTTTGTGCTGCCCAAAGGCGATGATGCATGCAACGCCCGACGTCGTTCGACCATTTGTGCTGCCCAAAGGCGATGATGGCATGCCACATTCGACGTCGTTCGACCGTGTGTGCTGTCCAAAGGTGGTGATGGCATGTCACGCCTAACGTCGTACGACCGTGTTTGCCATCCAAGGGCTTTGATGGCATGCCACGCCAGACATCGTTGGACCGTTTGTGTTGCCCAAAGGCGATGATGGCATGCCACGCCTTACGTCGTTCGATGGAGTTTGCCGTCCTAGGGCTATGATGGCAAGCCACACATGACGTCGTTCGACCGTGTGTGCTGCCCAAAGGCGATGATGGAATGCCACGCCCGGCGTAAATGCGAGTGTGTGTGCTGTCCAAAGGCGGCGATGTCATGCCATGCCTGAGGTTGCCGACCGTGTGTGCTGTCCAAGGGCGGTGATGTCATGCCACGCCTGACGTTGCCGACCGTGTGTGCAGTCCAAGGGCAGTGATGTCATACCATGCCCAACGTTGATGACCGTGTGTGCTGTCCAAGGGCGGTGATGTCATGCCACGCCCGATGTTACCGACTGTGTGTGCAGTCCAAGGGTGGTGATGTCATCATACCACGGCCGATGTTCTCGACCATTCGTGCTGTCCAAGGGCGGTGATGTCATGCCACGCCCGACATCGTCCGACCGAGTGGGCTTCCCAAAGGCGATGATGGCATGTATGCCCGACGTCGTTCGACCGTGTTTGCTGTCCCAAGGCGGTGATGGAATGTCACGCGTGACGTTGTTCGACCGTGTTTGCTGTGCAAGGGCTATGATGGCATGCCACGCCCGACGTCGTTCGATCGTTTGGGCTGCCCAAAGGCGATGATTGCATGCCACGCCTGACGTCGTTTGACCGTGTTTGCCATCCATGGGCTACGATGGCATGCCACGCCCGACGTTGCCGAGCGTGTGTGCTGTCCAAGGGTAGTGAAGTCATAATGCCACGCCCGATGTTGCCGACCGTGTATGCTGTCCAAGGGTTTCTCATGTCATGCCACGCCAGACGTTGCCGACCGTGTGTGTTGTCCAAGGTCGGTGATGTCATGCCACGCCCGACGTTACCCGGCCGTGTGTCTTGTCCATGGGCGATGATATCATCATGCCACGCCCGGCGTTACCCGACCGTGTGTGTTGTCAAGGCGGTGATGCCATGCCATGCCCGGCGTCATCCGACCGTGTGTGCTGCCCAAAGCGATGATGGCATGCCACGACCGATGTTGTTCGACCGTGTGTCTGCCCAAAGTCGATTATTGAATGCCACGCCCGACATCGTTCGGCCGTGTGTCTGTCAAAGCGGTGATGACATGTCACTTCGACGCGTCGTTCGACCGTGTTTGCCATCCAAGGGCTTTGATGGCATGCCACGCCCGACATCGTTCGATCGTTTATCGCCCGAAGGAGATGATGGCATCGCGCGCGCCAGCGTCGTTCGACGGTGTTTGTCGCCCAAGGGATATGATGGCATGCCACGCCTAACGTCGTTCGACTGTGTGTGCTGCCCAAAGGTGACGATGGCATGCCACGCTCGATGTCGTTCGACCGTGTGTGCTGTCCAAGGGCGGTGATGTCATGCCACGCCCGACGTTGCGGCGTGTGTCTGTCAAAGCGATGATGTCATCATGCCACGCCCGACGTTGCCGACCGTGTGTGCTGTTGAAGGGCTGTGATGTCATGTCACGCCCGACGTTGCCGACCGTGTGTGTTGTCCAAGGTCGGTTATGTCATGCCACGCCCGACGTTGCCGACCGTGTGTGCTGTCCATGGGCGATGATATCATCATGCCACGCCCGACGTTGCCGACCGTGTGTGTTGTCAAAGCGGTGATGCCATGCCATGCCCGGCGTCATCCGGCCGTGTGTCTGCCCAAAGGCGATGATGGCATGCCACGACCGATGTTGTTCGACCGTGTGTGCTGCCCAAAGTCGATTATTGAATGCCACGCCCGACATCGTTCGACCGTGTGTGCTGTCCAAAGGCGGTGATGGCATGTCACTCCTGATGTCGTTCAACCGTGTTTGCCATCCAAGGGCTTTGATGGCATGCCACGCCCAACATCGTTCGATCGTTTATGCTGCCCAAAGGCGATGATGGCATGCCACGCCTAACGTCGTTCCACGGTGTTTGTCGTCCAAGGGCTATGATGGCATGCCACGCCTAACATCGTTCGGCCGTGTGTCTTGCCCAAAGGTGATGATGGCATGCCACGCTCGGCGTCGTTCGACCATGTGTCTTGTCGAAGCGGTGATGTCATGCCACGCCCAGCGTTGCCCGGCGTGTGTCTGTCGAGGTCGGTGATGTCATGCCACGCCCGGTTGCCCGACCATGTGTGCTGTCAAAGCGATGATGTCATCATGCCACGCCTGACATTGCCGACCGTGTGTGTTGTCCAAGGGCGGTGATGTCATGCCACGCCCGACGTCGTCCGACCGTGTGTGCTGCCCTAAGGCGATGATGGCATGCCCCGCCCAACGTCGTTCGACCGTGTGTGCTGCCCAAAGGCGATTATGGCATGCCACGCCTGACGTCGTTCGACTGTGTGTGCTGGTGAAAGGCGATGATGGCATGCAACGCCCGACGCCGTTCGACCATCTGTGCTGCCCAAAGGCGATGAGGGCAAGCCACGGCCGACGTCGTTCGAGCATGTTTGCTGTCCAAGGAAGATGATGGCATGCCACGCCTGACGCCGTTCGACCGTGTGTGCTACCAAAAGGCGATGATGGCATGCCACGCCTGATGTCGTTCGACCGTTTTTGACGTCCAAGGGCTATGATGGCATGCCACGCCCGACGTCGTTCGATCGTGTGTGCTGCCCAAAGGCGATGATGGCATGCCACGCCCGACGTCGTTCGACCGTGTGTGCTGCCCAAAGGCGATGATGGCATACCACGCCCGATGTCGTTCGACTGTGTGTGCTGGCAAAAGGCGTTGATGGCATGCAACAGCCGACGCCGTCCGACCGTCTGTGCTGCCCAAAGGTGATGATGGCATGCCACGCCTGACGTCGTTCGACCATGTTTGTCGTCCAAGGGCGATGATGTCATGCCACGCCCGACACCGTTCGACTGTGTCAGCTAGCCCAAAGGTGATGATGGCATGCCACGCCCGACGTCGTTCGACCGTGTCTGCTGCCCAAAAGCGATGATGACATGTAACGCCCGACGTTGTTCGACCGTTTGTGCTACCCAAAGGCGATGATGGCATGCAACGGCCGATGCCGTTCGACCGTTTGTGCTGCCCAAAGGCGATGATAGCATGCCACACTCGACTTCGTTCGCCCGTGTGTTCTGTCCAAAGGTGGTGATGGCATGTCACGCCTAACGTCGTTCGACCGTGTTTGCCGTCCTAGGGCATTGATGGCATGCCACGCCCGACATCGTTGGACGGTTTGAGTTGCCCAAAGGCGATGATGGCATGCCACGCCTGACGTCATTCGACGGTGTTTGCCATCCTAGGGCTATGAATGCAAGCCACACCAGACGTCGTTCGACCGTGTGAGCTGCCTAAAGGCGATGAAGGAATGCCACGCCCGACGTCGTCCAGTGTGTGTCCGTCCAAAGCGGCAATGTCATGCCACACCCGGCGTTGCCGGCCGTGTGTGCGATCAAAGCGATGATGTCATACCATGCCCAACATTGATGATCGTGTGTGCTGTCCAAGGGCGGTGATGTCATGCCACGCCCGACGTTGCCGACCGTGTGTGCAGTCCAAGGGCGGTGATGTCATGCCACGCCCAAAGTTGCCGACCATGTGTGCTGTCCAAGGGCGGTGCTGTCATCATGCCACGCCCGACGTTGTTGACCGTGTGTGTTGTCTAAGGGCGGTGATGTCATGCCACGCCCAACGTCGTCCGACCGTGTGTGCTACCCAAAGGCGATGATGGCATGCCACGCCTGACGTCGTTCGAGGGTGTTTGTCATCAAAGGGCTATGATGGTATGCCACGCCCGACGTCGTTCCACCGTGTGTGCTGCCCAAAGGTGATGACGGCATGCCACGCTCGACGTTGTTCGACCGTTTGTCTTTGTCCAAGGCGGTGATGTCATGCCACGCTGGCGTTGCAGCGTGTGTCTTTGTCGAAGCGATGATGTCATCATGCCACGCCCGACGTTGCCCGACCGTGTGTCGCGGTCGAAGAGGTGTGATGTCATGCCACGCTGGCGTTGCCGACCGTGTGTGTTGTCGAGGTCGGTGATGTCATTCCACGCCGAAGTTGCCGACCGTGTGTGCTGTCCAACGGCGGTGATGTCATCATGCCACGCCCGACGTTGCCGACCGTGTGTGTTGTCCAAGGGGTGATGTCATGCCACGCCCGACGTAGTCTGATCGTGTGTGCTGCCCAAAGGCGATGATGGCATGCCACGCTCTACGTCGTTCGACCGTGTGTTCTATCCAAAGGCGATTATATCATGCCACGCCCGACGTCGTTTGACTATGTGTGCTGGTGAAAGGCGATGATGGCATGCAACGCCCAACGCCGTCTGACCGTCTGTGCTGCCCAAAGGCGTTGAGGGCAAGCCACGCCCGAAGTCGTTCGAGCATGTTTGGTGTCCAAGGAAGATGATGGCATGCCACGCCTAGCGTCGTTCGACCGTGTGTGCTACCCAAAGGCGATGATGGCATGCCACGCCTGACGTCATTCGACCTTTTGTGCTGCCCAAAAGCGATGTCGGCATGCCACGCCCGACATTGCCGACCGTGTGTGTTGTCCAAGGTCGGTGATGTCATGCCATGCCCAAAGTTACCGACCGTGTGTGCTGTCAAAGGGCAGTGATGTCATCATGCCACGCCTGACGTTGTTGAGCGTGTGTGTTGTTGAGCGGTGATGTCATGCCACGCGCCCGACGTCGTTCGGCGTGTGTCTGCCCAAAGCGATGATGGCATGCCACACCCGGCGTCGTTCGACCATGTGTCTGCCCAAAGGCGATTATGGCATGCCACGCCCGGCGTCGTTATTTGTATGTCTTTGGTGAAAAGCGATGATGGCATGTAACGCCCGACGCCGTCCGGCCGTCTGTCTTTGCCCAAAGGCGATGAGGGCAAGCCACGCCCGACGTCGTTCGAGCATGTTTGTTGTCGAGGAAGATGATGGCATGCCACGCTGGCGTCTTTCGAGCGTGGCGCTACCCAAAGGCGATGATGGCATGCCACGCGCGACATCGTTCGATCGTTTGTCTTGCCCAAAGCGATGATGGAATGCCACGCCGCGGCGTCGTTCGACCGTGTGTGATGTCAAAAGGAGGTGATAGCATGTCACTCCTGAAGTCGTTCGACCGTGTTTGACGTCCAAGTGCTGTGATGGCATGCCACGCCCGACGTTGTTCGATCGTGTGTGCTGGCCAAAGGCGATGATGGCATGCCACGCCCGACGTCATTCGACCGTGTGTGCTGCCTAGAGACGATGATGGTATGCCACGCCTGATGTCGTTCGACTGTGCGTGCTGGCAAAAGGCGATGATGGCATGCAACGGCCAACGCCGTCCGACCGTCTGTGCTGCCCAAAGGTGATAATTCCACGCCCGACGTCGTTTGACCAGGTTTGCTGTCCAAGGGCGATGATGGCATGCCACTCCTGACGCCATTCGACTGTGTCAGCTAGCCCAAAAGCGATGATGGCATGCAACACCCGACGTCGTTGGATCGTTTGTGCTGCCCAAAGGAGATAATTGCATGCAACGCCCGACGTCATTCAACCATTTGTGCTGCTCAAAGGCGATGATGGCATGCCACACCCGATGTCGTTCGACCGTGTGTGCTGTCCAAAGGTGGTGATGGCATGTCACGCCTAACGTCGTTCGACCGTGTTTTCCGTCCAAGGGCTTTGATGGCATGGCACGCCTGACATCGTTGGACCGTTTGTGTTGCCCAAAGGCGATGTTGGCATGCCACGCCTGACGTCGTTCGACGGTGTTTGCCGTCCTAGGGCTATTATGGCAAGCCACACCCAACGTCGATCGACTGTGTGTGCTGCCCAAAGGCGATGATGGAATGCCATGCCCGACGTCGTCTGAGTGTGTGTGCTGTCCAAAGGCGGCGATGTCATGCCACGCCCGGCGTTACCCGACCGTGTGTCTTGTCAAAGCGGTGATGTCATGCCACGCCCAGCGTTGCCAACCGTGTGTGCGATCCAATGGCGGTGATTTCATACCATGCCCAGCGTTGATGACCGTGTGTCTGTCGAAGCGGTGATGTCATGCCACGCCCGGCGTTGCCCGACCCGTGTGTGCGATCGAAGCGGTGATGTCGAGCCACGCCCGGTTGCCGACCATGTGTGTTGTCAAAGCGGTGATGTCATCATGCCACGCTGATGTTGCCAACCGTGTGTGTTGTCCATGGCGGTGATTTCATGCCACGCCCGACGTTGTCCGACCGTGTGTGCTGCCCAAAGGCGATGTTGGCATGCCACGCCCGACGTCGTTCGACCGTGTGTGCTGCCAAATACCGATGATTGTATGCCACGCCCGACGTCGTCCGACCGTGTGTCTTGTCAAAGCGGCGATGTCATGCTGCCTGGCGTTCTTGTTGTGTGTCTTGTCGAAGCGGTGATGTCATGCCTTGCCCGATGTTACCGGCCGTGTGTGCGATCCAAATGTAGTGATTTCATCCCACGCCCGACATTGATGACTGTGTGTGCTGTCCAAGGGAGGTGATGTCATGCCACGCCCGACGTTGCCGAGCGTGTGTGCTGTCCAAGGTCAGTGATGTCATAATGCCACGCCCGACGTTGCCGACCGTGTGTGCTGTCCAAGGGTTCTGATGTCATGCCACGCCAGACGTTGCCGATCGTATGTGTTGTCCAAGGTCGGTGATGTCATGCCACACCCGACGTTGCCGACCGTGTGTGTTGTCCATGGGCGGTGATATCATCATGCCACTCCCGACGTTGCCGACCATGTGTGTTGTCCAAGTTCGGTGATGTCATGCCATGCCCGACGTCGTCCGACCATGTGTGCTGCCCAAAGGCTATGATGGCATGCCACGCCTAATGTTGTTCGACCGTGTGTGCTGCCTAATGGCGATTATGGAATGCCACGCCCGACGTCGTCTGTGTCTTGCTGGTGAAAGCGATAATGGCATGCAGCGCTGGCGTCGTCCGACCGTCTGTGCTGCCCAAAGCGATAATGGCATGCGGCGCTTCGGCGTCGTTTGAGCATGTTTGCCGTCAAGGAAGATGATGGCATGCCATGCCTGGCGTCGTTCGGCGTGTGTGCTTCCCAAAGGCGATTATGGAATGCCACGCTGGCGTCGTTCATTGTGTGTCTTTGGTGAAAGGCGATGAGGGCGTGCAATGCCTGACGCCGTCCGACCGTCTGTGCTGACCAAAGGCGATGATGGCAGGTCACGCCCGACATCGTTCGAGCATGTTTTCCATCCAAGGAAGATGATGGCATGCCACGCCTGACGTTGTTCGACCGTGTGTGCTACCCAGAGGTGATGATGGCATGCCACGCCTGACGTCGTTCGATCGTTTGTGCTGCCCAAAGGCGATGATGGCATACCACGCCCGACGTCGTTAGACCGTGTGTGCTGTCCAAAGGCGATGATGGCATGTAATGCCCGACGCCGTCTGACCATCTGTGCTGCCCAAAGGCGGTGAGGGCAAGCCACGCCTGACGTCGTTCGAGCATGTTTGCTGTCCAAAGAAGATGATGGCATGCCACGCCTGACGTCGTTCGAACGTGTGCGCTACCCAAAGGCGATGATGGCATGCCACGCCTGACATCGTTCGACCGTTTGTGCTGCCCAAAAGCGATGATGGAATGCCACGCACGATGTCGTTCGACGGTGTGTGATGTCAAGCGGTGATAGCATGTCACTTACGAAGTCGTTCGGCCGTGTTTGGCGTCGAAGTGCTATGATGGCATGCCACGCCCGTCGTCATTTGATCGTGTGTGCTGCCCAAAGGCGATGATGGCATGCCACGCCCGATGTCATTCGACCGTGTGTGCTGCCCAGAGACGATGATGGTATGCCACGCCTGATGTCGTTCGATTGTGCGTGCTGGCAAAAGGCGATGATGGCATGCAACGGCCAACGCCGTTCGACCGTCTGTGCTGCCCAAAGGTGATGATTCCACGCCCGATGTCGTTCGACCTCGTTTACTGTCCAAAGGCGATGATGGCATGCCACTCCTGACGCCATTCGACTATGTCAGCTAGCCCAAAGGTGATGATGTTATGCCACACTTGACGTCGTTCGACCGTGTGTGCTGCCCAAAAGCGATGATGGCATGCAACACCCGACATCGTTGGACCGTTTGTGCTGCACAAAGGAGATGATGGCATGCAACGCCCGACGTTGTTCAACCATTTGTGCTGCTCAAAGGCGATGATGGCATGCCACACCCGACGTCGTTCGACCGTGTGTGCTGTCCAAAGGTGGTGATGGCATGTCACACCTAACGTCGTTCGACCGTGTTTTCCGTCCAAGGGCTTTGATGGCATGGCACGCCTGACATCGTTGGACCATTTGTGTTTCCCAAAGGCGATGTTGGCATGCCACGCCTGACGTCGTTCGACGGTGTTTGCCGTCCTAGGGCTATGATGGCAAGCCACACCCGACGTCGTTCGACAGTGTGTGCTGCCCAAAGGCGATGATGGAATGCCACGCCCGACGTCGTCCGAGTGTGTGTGCTGTCCAAAGGCGGCGATGTCATGCCACGCCCGACGTTGCCGACTGTGTGTGCGGTCCAAGGGCGGTGATGTCATGCCACACCCGACGTTTCCGACCGTGTGTGTGCGATCGAGGCGTGATTTCATACCATGCCCAGCGTTGATGACCGTGTGTCTTGTCAAAGCGGTGATGTTATGCCACACCCGGCGTTGCCCGACCGTGTGTGCGATCCAAAGCGGTGATGTTATGCCACACCCGACGTTGCCGACCGTGTGTGCAGTCCAAGGGCGGTGATGTCAGGCCACGCCCGAAGTTGCCGACCATGTGTGTTTTCCAAGGGCGGTGATGTCATCATGCCACGCCTGATGTTGCCAACCGTGTGTGTTGTCCATGGGCGGTGATGTCATGCCACGCCCGATGTTGTCCGACCGTGTGTGCTGCGCAACGGCGATGTTGGCATGCCACGCCCGACGTCGTTCGACCGTGTGTGCTTCCAAATGCCGATGATTGCATGCCACGCCCGACGTTGTCTGATCGTGTGTGCTGTCCAAAGGCGGCGATGTCATGCCCTGCCTGACGTTGCTGACCGTGTGTGCTGTCCAAGGGCGGTGATGTCATGCCTTGCCCGATGTTACCGACCGTGTGTGCAGTCCAAGTGTGGTGATGTCATGCCACGCCCGACATTGATGACTGTGTGTGCTGTCCAAGGGAGGTGATGTCATGCCACGCCCGACGTTGCCGAGCGCGTGTGCTATCCAAGGGTAGTGATGTCATAATGCCACGCCCGACGTTGCCGACCGTGTGTGCTGTCCAAGGGTTCTGATGTCATGCCACGCCAGACGTTGCCGACCGTGTGTGTTGTCCAAGGTCGGTGATGTCATGCCACGCCCGACGTTGCTGACCGTGTGTGCTGTCCATGGGCGGTGATATCATCATGCCACTCCCGACGTTGCCGACCATGTGTGTTTTCCAAGTGCGGTAATGTCATGCCATGCCTGACGTCGTTCGACCATGTGTGCTGCCCAAAGGCGATGATGGCATGCCACGCCCAATGTTGTTCGACCGTGTGTGCTGCCTAATGGCGATTATGGAATGCCACGCCCGACGTCGTTATTGTGTGTCTTGGTGAAAGCGATGATGGCATGCAACGCTGGCCGTCCGACCGTCTGTCTGCCCAAAGCGATAATGGCATGCCACGCTCGCCGTCGTTTGAGCATGTTTGCCGTCCAAGGAAGATGATGGCATGCCACGCCTGACGTCGTTCGACTGTGTGTGCTGCCCAAAGGCGATTATGGAATGCCACGCCCGACGTCGTTCGACTATGTGTGCTGGTGAAAGGCGATGATGGCATGCTACGCCTGACGCCGTCCGACCGTCTGTGCTGCCCAAAGGCGATGATGGCAGGCCACGCCCGACGTCGTTCGAGCATGTTTGCCATCCAAGGAAGATGATGGCATGCCACGCCTGACGTCGTTCGACCGTGTGTGCTACCCAGAGGTGATGATGGCATGCCACGCGTGATGTCGTTCGATCGTTTGTGCTGCCCAAAGGCGATGATGGCATACCGTGCCCGACGTCGTTAGACCGTGTGTGCTGTCCAAAGGCGGTGATGGCATGTCACTCTTGACGTCGTTCGACCGTGTTTGCCGTCCAAGGGTTATGATGGCATGCCATGCCCGACATTGTTCGATCGTTTATGCTGCCCAAAGGCGATGATGGCATGCCACTCCTGACGCCATTCGACTATGTCAGCTAGCCCAAAGGTGATGATGTTATGCCACACTTGACGTCGTTCGACCGTGTGTGCTGCCCAAAAGCGATGATGGCATGCAACACCCGACATCGTTGGACCGTTTGTGCTGCACAAAGGAGATGATGGCATGCAACGCCCGACGTTGTTCAACCATTTGTCTTGCTCAAAGCGATGATGGCATGCCACACCCGACGTCGTTCGACCGTGTGTGCTGTCCAAAGGTGGTGATGGCATGTCACACCTAACGTCGTTCGACCGTGTTTTCCGTCCAAGGGCTTTGATGGCATGCCACGCCTGACATCGTTGGACCATTTGTGTTTCCCAAAGGCGATGTTGGCATGCCACGCCTGACGTCGTTCGACGGTGTTTGCCGTCCTAGGGCTATGATGGCAAGCCACACCCGACGTCGTTCGACAGTGTGTGCTGCCCAAAGGCGATGATGGAATGCCACGCCCGACGTCGTCCGAGTGTGTGTGCTGTCCAAAGGCGGCGATGTCATGCCACGCCCGACGTTGCCGACTGTGTGTGCGGTCCAAGGGCGGTGATGTCATGCCACACCCGACGTTTCCGACCGTGTGTGCAGTCCAAGGGCTGTGATTTCATACCATGCCCAACGTTGATGACCGTGTGTGCTGTCCAAGGGCGGTGATGTTATGCCACACCCGACGTTGCCGACCGTGTGTGCAGTCCAAGGGCGGTGATGTTATGCCACACCCGACGTTGCCGACCGTGTGTGCAGTCCAAGGGCGGTGATGTCAGGCCACGCCCGAAGTTGCCGACCATGTGTGTTTTCCAAGGGCGGTGATGTCATCATGCCACGCCTGATGTTGCCAACCGTGTGTGTTGTCCATGGGCGGTGATGTCATGCCACGCCCGATGTTGTCCGACCGTGTGTGCTGCGCAACGGCGATGTTGGCATGCCACGCCCGACGTCGTTCGACCGTGTGTGCTTCCAAATGCCGATGATTGCATGCCACGCCCGACGTTGTCTGATCGTGTGTGCTGTCCAAAGGCGGCGATGTCATGCCCTGCCTGACGTTGCTGACCGTGTGTGCTGTCCAAGGGCGGTGATGTCATGCCTTGCCCGATGTTACCGACCGTGTGTGCAGTCCAAGTGTGGTGATGTCATGCCACGCCCGACATTGATGACTGTGTGTGCTGTCCAAGGGAGGTGATGTCATGCCACGCCCGACGTTGCCGAGCGCGTGTGCTATCCAAGGGTAGTGATGTCATAATGCCACGCCCGACGTTGCCGACCGTGTGTGCTGTCAAGGGTTACGATGTCATGCCCCGCCAGGCGTTGGCGACCGTGTGTGTTGTCCAAGGTCGGTGATGTCATGCCACGCCCGACGTTGCTGACCGTGTGTGCTGTCCATGGGCGGTGATATCATCATGCCACTCCCGACGTTGCCGACCATGTGTGTTTTCCAAGTGCGGTAATGTCATGCCATGCCTGACGTCGTTCGACCATGTGTGCTGCCCAAAGGCGATGATGGCATGCCACGCCCAATGTTGTTCGACCGTGTGTGCTGCCTAATGGCGATTATGGAATGCCACGCCCGACGTCGTTCGACTGTGTGTGCTGGTGAAAGGCGATGATGGCATGCAACGCCTGACGCCGTCCGACCGTCTGTGCTGCCCAAAGGCGATAATGGCATGCCACGCTCGACGTCGTTTGAGCATGTTTGCCGTCCAAGGAAGATGATGGCATGCCACGCCTGACGTCGTTCGACTGTGTGTGCTGCCCAAAGGCGATTATGGAATGCCACGCCCGACGTCGTTCGACTATGTGTGCTGGTGAAAGGCGATGATGGCATGCTACGCCTGACGCCGTCCGACCGTCTGTGCTGCCCAAAGGCGATGATGGCAGGCCACGCCCGACGTCGTTCGAGCATGTTTGCCATCCAAGGAAGATGATGGCATGCCACGCCTGACGTCGTTCGACCGTGTGTGCTACCCAGAGGTGATGATGGCATGCCACGCGTGATGTCGTTCGATCGTTTGTGCTGCCCAAAGGCGATGATGGCATACCGTGCCCGACGTCGTTAGACCGTGTGTGCTGTCCAAAGGCGGTGATGGCATGTCACTCTTGACGTCGTTCGACCGTGTTTGCCGTCCAAGGGTTATGATGGCATGCCATGCCCGACATTGTTCGATCGTTTATGCTGCCCAAAGGCGATGATGGCTTGCCAAGCCTGACGTCGTTCGACGGTGTTTGTCATCCAAGGGCTATGATGGCATGCCACGCCTGACGTCGTTCGACCGTGTGTGCTGCCCAAAAGTGATGATGGCATGCCACGCTCGATGTCGTTCGACCGTGTGTGCTGCCCAAAGGCGATTATGGCATGCCACGCACGACGTCGTTCGACTGTGTGTGCTGGTAAAAGGAGATGATGGCATGCAACGCCCGACGCCGTCCGAACGTCTGTGTTGCCTAAAGGCGATGAGGGCAAGCCACGCCCGAAGTCGTTCGAGTATGTTTGTTGTCCAAGGAAGATGATGGCATGCCACGCCTGACGTCGTTCGACCGTGTGTGCTACCCAAAGGCGATTATGGAATGCCACGCCCGAAGTCGTTCGACTGTGTGTGCTGGTGAAAGGCGATGATGGCATGCAACGCCTGACGCCGTCCGACCGTGTGTGCTGCCCAAAGGCGATGATGGCATGCCACGTTCGACTTCATTCGACCGTGAGTGCTTCCCAAAGGCGATGATGGCATACTACACCCGATTTCGTTCGACCGTGTGTGCTGCCCAAAGGCGACGATGGCATGCCACGCCCAACGCTGTTTGACCATCTGTGCTGCCCAAAGGCGATGATGGCATGCCACGCATCACGTTATTCGACCATGTTTACCGTCAAAAGGGCTATGATGGATTCCACGCCTGACGTTGTTCGACCGTGTGTGCTACCCAAAAGCGATGATGTTATGCAACGCCCAACGTTGTCGATTGTGTGTGATGTCCAAGGGTGGTGATGTCATGACACGCCCGACATTGCTGACCGTGTTTGCAGTCCTAGGGCGGTGATGTCATGCCATGCCCTACGTTGCCGACAGTGTGTGCTGTCCAATGGCGGTGATGTCCTGCCACGCCCGACGTTTCCAACCGTGTGGGCAGTCCAAGGGCGGTGATGTAATGCCACGCCTGAAGTTTCCGACCGTGTGTGCAGTCCAAGAGCGGTGATGTCATCATGCCACGCCCGACGTTGCCCACCGTGTGTGCTGTCCAAGGGCAGTGATGTCATTCCACGCCCGACGTCATCCGATCGTGTGTGCTTCCCAAAAGCAATGATGGCATGCCACGCCCGACGTCGTTCGACAATGTGTGCTGCCCAATGGCGATGAAAGCATGCAACGCCCGACATTGTTCGACCGTCTGTGCTACCCAAAGGCGATGATGGCATGCCACACCCGACGTCGTTCGACCGTGTGTGTTGTCCAAAGGTGGTGATGGCATGTCACGCCTGACGTCGTTCGACCGTGTCTGCCGTCCAAGGGCTTTGATGGCATGCCACGCCCGACATCGTTCGACCATTTGTGTTGCCCAAAGGCGATGATGGCATGCCGCGCCTGACGTCGTTCGTTGGTGTTTGCGGTCCAAGGGCTATGATGGCAAGCCACACTTGACGTCGTTCAACCGTGTGTGCTGCCCAACGGCGATGATGGCATGCTACGCCCGTCGCCGTCTGAGCGTGTGTGTTGTCCAAAGGCGGCGATGGCATGCCACGCCCGACGTTGCCGACCGTGTGTGCTGTCCAAGGGCGGTGATGTCATGCCACACCCGATGTTGCTGACCTGTGTGCAGTCCAATAGCACTGATGTCATACCATGCCCAACGTTCATGACCGTGTGTGCTGACCAAGGGCGGTGATGTCATGCCACGCCCGATGTTGCCGACTGTGTGTGCAGTCCAAGGGCGGTGATGTCATGCCACGCCCGACGTCGCCGACCGTGTATGCTGTCTAAGGGTGGTGATGTCATCACACCACGCCCGACGTTGCCGACCGTTCGTGTTGTCCAAGGGCGGAGATGTCATGCCACGCCTGACATCGTTCGACCGTTTGTGCTGCCCAAAGGCGATGATGGCATGTGACGCCTGATGTCGTTCGACCGTGTTTGCTGTCCCATGGCAGTGATGGCATGTCACGCCTGACGTCGTTCGACCGTGTTTGCTGTGCAAGGGCTATGATGGCATCCCACGCCCGAAATCGTTTGACCGTTTGGGCAGCCCAAAGGCGATGATTGCATGCCACGCCTGAAAACGTTTGACCGTGTATGCCTTGCAAGGGCTATGATGGCATACCACGCCCGACGTCGTTTGACCGTTTGGGCTATCCAAAGGCGATGATGGCATGTCACGCCTGATGTCATTCGACCGTGTTTGCTGTCAAAGGGCTATGATGGCATGCCATGCACGACGTCGTTCGACCATTGTGCTGCCCAAAGGCGATGATGGCATTCCACGCCTTACTTTGTTCGACCATGTTTATCGTCCAAGGGCTATGATGGCATTCCACGTCCGACGTCGTTCGACCGTGTGTGCTGCCCAAAGGCGATGATGGCATGCCACGCCCGACGTCGTCCGACCGTGTGTGCTATCCAAAGGCGGCAATTTCATGCCACGCCTGACGTTGCCGACCGTGTGTGTTGTCTTAGGGCTATGATGGCATGCAAACCCCGACGCCGTCCGACCGTCTGTGCTGCCCAAAGGCGATGAGGGCAAGCCAAGCCCGACGTCGTTCGAGTATGTTTCCTGTCCAAGGAAGATGATGGCATGCCACGCCTGACGTCGTTCGACCGTGTGTGCTACCCAAAGGCGATGATGGCATGCCATGCCCGACATCGTTCGATCGTGTGTGATGTCAAAAGGCGGTGATGGCATGCCACACCTGAAGTCGTTCGACCATTTTTGACGTTCAAGGGCTATGATGGCATGCCACGCCCGACGTCGTTCGACCGTGTGTGCTGCCTAAAGGCGATGATGGCATGCCACGCCCGATGTTGTTCGACCGTGTGTGCTGCCCAAAGGCGATTATGGAATGCCACGCCCGACGTCGTTCGACTGTGTGTGCTGGTGAAAGGCGATGATGGCATACAACGCCTGACGCCGTTCGACCGTCTGTGCTGCCCTAAGGCGATGATGGCATGCCACACCCGATGTCGTTCGAGCATGTTTGCCATCCAAGGAAGATGATGGCATGCCACGCCCGACATTGTTTGACCGTGTGTGCTACCCAAAGGCGATGATGGCATGCCACGCCTGTCGTCGTTCGACCGTTTGTGCTGCCCAAAGGCGATGAGGGCATACCACGCCCGACGTCGTTCAACCGTGTGTGCTGTCCAAAGGCGGTGATGGCATGTCACTCCTGACGTCGTTCGACCGTGTTTGCCGTCCAAGGGCTATGATGGCATGCCACGCCCGACATCGTTCGATCGTTTATGTTGCCCAAAGGCGATGATGGCATGCCACGCCTGACGTCGTTCGAGGGTGTTTGTCATCCAAGGGCTATGATGGCATGCCACGCCCGACGTCATTCGACCGTGTGTGCTGCCCAAAGGTGATGATGGCATGCCACGCTCGACGTCGTTCGACCGTGTGTGCTGTCCAAGGGCAGTGATGTCATGCCACGCCCGACGTTGCCGACCGTGTGCGCTGTCGAAGGGCTGTGATGTCATGCCACGCCCGACGTTGCCGACCGTGTGTGTTGTACAAGGGAAGTGATGTCATCATGCCACGCCCGACGTTGCCGACCGTGATGTAATGCCACGCCCGACGTTTCCGACCGTATGTGCTGTCCAAGGTCGGTGATGTCATGCCACGCCCGAATTTGCCGACCGTGTGTGCTATCCAAGGGCGGTGATATCATCATGCCACGCCCGATGTTGCCGACCAAGTGTGTTGTCCGAGGGCGGTGATGTCATGCCACGCCCGACGTCGTCCGATCCTGTGTGCTGCCCAAAGGCGATAATGGCATGCCACGCTCGACGTCGTTCAACCGTGTGTTCTGCCCAAAGGCGATTATGGCATGCCACGCCCAACGTCATTTGACTATGTGTGCTAGTGAAAGGCGATGATGGCATGCAACGCCCGACGCCGTCCGACGGTGTGTGCTGCCCAAAGGCGTTGAGGGCAAGCCACGCCCGAAGTCGTTCGAGCATGTTTGCTGTCCAAGGAAGATGATGGCATGCCACGCCTGGCGTCGTTCGACCGTGTGTGCTACCCAAAGGCGATGATGGCATGCCACGCCTGACGTCGTTCGACCATTTGTGCTGCCCAAAAGCGATGATGGCATGCCACGCCCGACATTGCCGACCGTGTGT
Organism: Solanum arcanum; assembly: GCA_027789145.1. Lineage (NCBI taxonomy): Eukaryota > Viridiplantae > Streptophyta > Magnoliopsida > Solanales > Solanaceae > Solanum > Solanum arcanum. The sequence continues at coordinate 43,377,536 of CM050939.1, read as the reverse complement.
GTTGTCCAAGGTCGGTGATGTCCTACCACGCCCGAAGTTGCCGACCGTGTGTGCTATCCAAGGGCGGTGATTTCATCATGCCACGCCCGACGTTAACGACCGTGTGTGTTGTCCAGGGCGGTGATGTCATGCCACGCCTGACGTCGTCCGACCGTGTGTGCTGCCCAATGGCGATGATGGCATGCCACACCAGACGTCGTTCGACCGTGTGTGCTGCCCAAAGGCGATTATGGCATGCCGCGCCCGATGTCGTTCGACTATGTGTGCTGGTGAAGGGCGATGATGGCAAGCAACGCCCGACGCCGTCCGACCGTCTGGGCTGCCCAAAGGCGATGAGGGCAAGCCACGCCTGACGTCGTTCGAGCATGTTTGCTGTCCAAGGAAGATGATGGCATGCCACGCCTGACGTCGTTTGAACGTGTGCGCTACCCAAAGGCGATGATTGCATGCCACGCCTGACATCGTTCGACCGTTTGTGCTGCCCAAAGGCGATTATGGAATGCCACGCACGCAGCGCCATTCGTCCGTGTGTGATGTCAAAAGGCGGTGATAGCATGTCACTCCTGAAGTCGTTCGATCGTGTTTGACGTCCAAGGGCTATGATGACATGCCACGCCCGACGTCGTTCGATCGTGTGTGCTGCCCAAAGGCGATGATGGCATGCCACACCCGACGTCGTTCGACCGTGTGTGCTGCCCAAAGACGATGATGGTATGCCACGCCCGATGTCGTTCGAGTGTGCGTGCTGGCAAAAGGCGATGATGGCATGCAACGGCCAACGCCGTCCGACCGTCTGTGCTGCCCAAAGGTGATGATGGCATGCCACGCCAGACGTCGTTCGACCACGTTTGCCGTCCAAGGGCGATGATGGCATGCCACGCCCGACGCCATTCGACTGTGTCAGCTAGCCCAAAGGTGATGATGGCATGCCACGCCTGACGTCGTTCGACCGTGTGTGATGCCCAAAAGCGATGATGGCATGCAACACCCGACGCCGTTCGACCGTTTGTGCTGCCCAATGGAGATGATGGCATGCAACGCCCGACGTCGTTCAACCGTTTGTGCTGCTCTAAGGCGATGATGGCATGCCACACCCGACGTCGTTTTACCGTGTTTGCCGTCCAAGGGCTTTGATGGCATGCCACGCCTGACATCGTTGGACCGTTTGTGTTGCCCAAAGGCGATGAGGGCATGCCACGCCTGACGTCGTTCGACGGTGTTTGCCGTCCTAGGGCTATGATGGCAAGCCACACCCGACGTCGTTCGACCGTGTGTGCTGCCCAAAGGCGATCATGGAATGCCACGCCCGATGTCGTTCGAGTGTGTGTGCTGTCCAAAGGCGGCGATGTCATGCCACGCCCGACGTTGCCGACCATGTGTGCTGTCCAAGGGCGGTGATGTCATGCCATGCCCGACGTTGCCGACCGTTTTTGGAGTCCAAGGGCAGTGATGTCATACCATGCCCAACGTTGATGACTGTGTGTGCTGTCCAAGGGCGTTGATGTCATGCCATGCCCGACGTTGCCGACCGTGTGTGCAGTCCAAGGGCGGTGATGTCATGCCGCGCCGGAAGTTGCCGACCGTGTGTGCTGTCCAAGGGCGGTGATGTCATTATTCCACGCTGACATTGCCGACCGTGTGTGTTGTCCAAGGGGGGTGATGTCATGCCACGCCCGACGTTGTCCGACCGTGTGTGCTACCCAAAGGCGATGAAGGCATGCCACGCCCGACGTCGTTCGACCGTGTGTGCTGCCCAATGCCGATGATTGCATGCCATGACCGTTGTCATCCGACCGTGTGTGCTGTCCAAAGGCGGCGATGTCATGCCACGCCTGACGTTGCTGACCGTGTGTGCTGTCCAAGGGCGGTGATGTCATGCCTTGCCCGACGTTGCCAACCGTGTGTGTAGTCCAAGCGTGGTGATGTCATGTCACGCCCGACATTGATGACTTTGTGTGCTGTTCAAGGGAGGTGATGTCATGCCACGCGCGACGTTGCCGAGCGTGTGTGTTGTCCAAGGGCAGTAATGTCATAATACCAAGCTCGACGTTGCCGACCGTGTGTGCTGTCCAAGGGTTCTGATGTCATGCGACGCCAAACGTTGCCGACCGTGTGAGTTGTCCAAGGTCGGTGATGTCATGCCACGCCCGACGTTGCCGACCGTGTGTGCTGCCCAAAGGCGATGATGGCATGCCACGCCCGATGTTGTTCGACCGTGTGTGCTGGCCTATGGCGATTATGGAATGCCACGCCCGACGTCGTTCGACTGTGTGTGCTGGTGAAAGGCGATGATGGCATGCAACGCCTGACGCCATTCGACCGTCTGTGCTGCCCAAAGGCGATGATGGCATGCCACGCTCGACGTCGTTCGAGCATGTTTGCCGTCCAAGGAAGATGATGGCATGCCACGCCTGTTGTCGTTCGACCGTGTGTGCTACCCAAAGGCGATGATGGCATGCCACGCCTGACGTCGTTCGACCGTTTGTGCTGCCCAAAGGCGATGATGGCTTACCACGCCCGACGTCGTTCGACCGTGTGTGCTGTCCAAAGGCGGTGATGGCATGTCACTCTTGACGTTGTTCGACCGTGAGTGCTGCCCAAAGATGATGATGGCATGCCATGGCTGACGTCGTTCGATGGTGTTTGTCATCCAAGGGCTATGATGGCATGCCACGCCCGACGTTGTTCGACCGTGTGTGCTGCCCAAAGGTGATGATGGCATGCCACGCTGGACGTCGTTCGACCGTGTATGCTGTACAAGGGCGGTGATGTCATGCCACGCCCGACGTTGCCGAGTGTGTGTGCTGTCCAAGGGCAGTGATGTCATCATGCCACGCCCGACGTTGCCGACCGTGTGTGCTTTCGAAGAGCTGTGATGTCATGCCACGCCTGACGTTACCGACCGTGTGTGTTGTCCAAGGTCGGTGATGTCATGCCACGTCCGAAGTTGCCGACCGTGTGTGTTGTCCAAGGGCGGTGATGTCATCATGCCACGCCCGACGTTGCTGCCTGTGTGTGTTGTCCAAGGGCGGTGATGTCATGCCACGCCCAACGTCGTCCGACCGTGTGTGCTGCCCAAAGGCGATGATGACATGCCACACTGGACGTCGTTCGACCGTGTGTGCTACTGAAAGGCGATTATGGCATGCCACGCCCGATGTCGTTCGACTATGTGTGCTGGTGAAAGGCGATGATGGCATGCAACGCCCGATGCCGTTCGACCGTCTGTGCTGCCCAAAGGCGATGAGGGCAAGCCACGCCCGAAGTCATTCGAGCATGTTTGCTGTCCAAGGAAGATGACGGCATGCCACGCCTAACGTTGTTCGACCGTGTGTCCTACCCAAAGGCGATGATGGCATGCCACGCCTGACGTCGTTCGACCGTTTGTGATGCCCAAAGGCGATGATGGCATGCCACGCCTGACGTTGCCGACCGTGTGTGTTGTCCAAGGTCGGTTATGTCATGCCACACCCGACGTTGCATACCGTGTGTGTTGTCCAAGGGTGGTGATGTCATGCCACGCCCGACGTCGTCCGACCGTGTGTGCTGCCCAAAGGCGATTATGACATGCCACGCCCGATGTCGTTCGACTGTGTGTGCTGGTGAAAGGCGATGATGGCATGCAACGCCCGACGCCATCCGACTGCTTGTGCTGCCCAAAGGCGATGAGGGCAAGCCACGCCCGACGTCATTCGAGCATGTTTGTTGTCCAAGGAAGATGATGGCATGCCACGCCTGACGTCGTTCGAACGTGTGTGCTACCCTAAGGCGATGATGGCATGCCACGCCTGACGTCGTTCAAGACCGTTTGTGCTGCCCAAAGGCGATGATGGCATGCCACGCCCGACGTCGTTCGACCGTGTGTGATGTCAAAAGGCGGTGATAGCAGGTCAGTCCTGACGTCGTTCGATCGTGTGTGCTGCCCAAAGGCGATGATGGCATGGCACGCCTGACGTCGTTCGACCGTGTGTGCTGCCCAAAGGCGATGATGGCATGCCACGCCCGATGTCGTTCGACTGTGCGCGCTGGAAAAAGGCGATGATGGCATGCAACGGCCGAAGCCGTCTGACCGTCTGTGCTGCCCAAAGGTGATGATGGCATGCCACGCCCGACGTAGTTCGACCATGTTTGCCGTCCAAGGGCGATGATGGCATGCCACGCCCGACCCCGTTCGACTGTGTCAGCTAGCCCAAAGGTGATGATGGCATGCCACGCCTGACGTCGTTCGACCGTGTGTGCCGCCCAAAAGCGATGATGGCATGCAACGCCCGACGTCGTTCGACCGTTTGTGCTGCCCATAGGAGATGATGGCATGCAACATCCGACGTCGTTCGACCGTTTGTACTGCTCAAAGGCGATGATGGCATGCCACACCCGACGTTGTTCGACCGTGTGTGCTGTCCAAAGGTGGCGATGTCATGCCACGCCTGACGTTGCTGACCGTGTGTGCTTTCCAAGGGCGGTGATGTCATGCCTTGCCCGACGTTGCCGACCGTGTGTGCAGTCCAAGGGTTGTGATGTCATGCCATGCCCGAAGTTGCCGAGCGTGTGTGCTGTCCAAGGGCAATGATGTCATAATGCCACGCCCGACGTTGCCAACCGTGTGTGCTGTCCAAGGGTTCTGATGTCATCCCACGTAAGACGTTGTCGACCATGTGTTTTGTCCAAGGGCGGTGATGTCATGCCACGCCCGATGTCGTCCGACTGTGTGTGCTGCCAAAAGGCGATGATGGCATGACACGCCCGACGTCGTTCGATCGTGTGAGCTGCCCAAAGCCGATGATTGCATGCCACGCCCGATGTCGTCCGACCGTGTGTGCTGTCCAAAGGCGGCGATGTCATGCCACGCCTGACGTTGCTGACCGTGTGTGCTGTCCAAGGGCGGAGATGTCATGCCTTGCCCGACGTTGCCGACCGTGTGTGCAGTCCAAGGGTGGTGATGTCATGCCACGCCCGACATTGATGACCGTGTATGCTGTCTAAGGGAGGTGATGTTATGCCACGCCCGACGTTGCCGAGCGTGTGTGCTGTCCAAGGGCAGTGATGTCATAATGCCACGCCCGATGTTGCCAACCGTGTGTGCTGTCCAAGGGTTCTGATGTCATGCCACGCCAGACGTTGCCGACCGTCTGTGTTGTCCAAGGTCGGTGATGTCATGCCAGGCCCGACGTTGCCGACCGTGTGTGCTGTCCATGGCGGTGATATCATCATGCCACGCCCGACGTTGCCGACCGTATGTGTTGTCCAAGGGAGGTGATGTCATGCCATGCCCGACGTCGTCCGACCGTGTGTGCTGCCCAAAGGCGATGATGGCATGCCACGCCTGATGTTGTTCGACCGTGTGTGCTACCCAATGGCGATTATGGAATGCCATGCCCGATGTCGTTCGACTGTGTGTGCTGGTGAAAGGTGATGATGGCATGCAACGCCTAACGCCGTCAGACCGTCTGTGCTGCCCAAAGGCGATGATGGCAAGCCACGCCCGACGTCGCTCGAGCATGTTTGCCGTCTAAGGAAGATGATGGCTTGCCACGCCTGACGTCGTTCGATCGTCTGTGCTACCCAAAGGCGATGATGGCATACCACGCCTGACGTCGTTCGACCGTTTGTGCTGCCCAAAGGCGATGATGGCATACCACGCCCAACATCGTTCGACCGTGTGTACTGTCCAAAGGCGGTGATGGCATGTCACTCCTGACGTCGTTCGATCGTGTTTGCCGTCCAAGGGCTATAATGGCATGCCACGCCCGACTTCGTTCCATCATTTATGCTGCCCAAAGGCGATGATGGCATGCCACGCCTGACGTCGTTCAACGGTGTTTGTCGGCCAAGGGCTATGATGGCATGCCACACGCGACGTCGTTGGACCGTGAGTGCTTCCCAAAGGTGATGATGGCATGCCACGCTCGACGTCGTTCGACCGTGTGTGCCTTCCAAGGGCGGTGATGTCATGTCACGCCCGACGTTGCCGAGCGTGTGTGTTGTCCAAGGGCAGTGATGTCATCATGCCACACCCGACATTGCCGACCGTGTGTGCTGTCGAAGGGCTGTGATGTCATGCCGCGCCCGACGTTGCCGACCGTGTGTGTTGTCCAAGGTCGGTGATGTCATGCCACGCCTGAAGTTGCCGACCGTGTGTGCTGTCCAAGGGCGGTGATGTCATCATGCCACGCCCGAACTTGCCAACCGTTTGTGTTGTCCAAGGGCGGTGATGTCATTCCATGCCCGACGTCGTCCGACCGTGTGTGCTGCCCAAAGGCGATGATGGCATGCCACGCTCGACGTCGTTCGACCGTGTGTGCTGCCCAAAGGAAATTATGGCATGCCACGCCCGACGACATTTGACTTTGTGTGCTAGTTAATGGCGATGATGGCATGCAACGCCCGACGCCGTCTGACCGTCTGTGCTGCCCAAAGGCGATGAGGGCAAGCCACGCCCGAAGTCGTTCGAGCATGTCTGCTGTCCAAGGAAGATGATGGCATGCCACGCCTGACGTCGTTCGACTGTGTGTGCTACCCAAAGGCGATGATGGCATGCCACGCTTGACGTCGTTCGACTGTTTGTGCTGCCCAAAGGCGATGATGGCATGCCACGCCCGACATTGCCGACCGTGTGCGTTGTCCAAGGTTGGTCATGTCATGCCACGCCCGAAGTTGCTTATCGAGTGTGCTGTCCAAGGGCGGTGGTGTCATCATGCCACGCCCGACGTTGCCGACCGTGTGTGTTGTCCAAGGGCGGTGATGTCATGCCACGCCCGACGTCGTCCGACCGTGTGTGCTGCCCAAAGGCGATGATGGCATGCCACGCTCGACGTCGTTCGACCGTGTGTGCTGGTGAAAGGCGATGATGGCATGCAACGCCCGACGCCGTCCGACCGTCTGTGCTACCCAAAGGCGATGAGGGCAAGCCACGCCCGACAACGTTCGAGCATGTTTACTGTCCAAGGAAGATGATGGCATGCCACGCCTAACGTGGTTCGATCGTGTGTTCTGCCCAAAGGCGATGATGGCATGCCACGCCTGACGTGTTAGACCGTTTGTGCTGCCCAAAGGCGATGATGGCATGCCACGCCCGACGTCGTTCGACCGTGTGTGATGTCAAAAGGCGGTGATGGCATGTCACTCCTGAAGTCGTTCCACCGTGTTTGACGTCCAAGGGCTATGATGGCATGCCACGCCCGACGTCGTTCGATCGTGTTTGCTGCACAAAGGCTATGATTGCATGCCACGGCCGACGTCGTTCGACCGTGTGTGCTGCCCAATGGCGATGATGGCATGCCACGCCCGATGTCGTTCGACTGTGCGTGCTGGCAAAAGGCAATGATGGCATGCAACGATCGACGCCGTCCGACCGTACTTGCTGCCCAAAGGTAATGATGGCATGCCACGCCCGACGTCGTTCGACCATGTTTGCCGTCCAAGGGCGATGAGGGCATGCCACGCTCGACGCCGTTCGACTGTGTCAGATAGCCCAAAGGTGATGATGGCATGCCACGCCCGACGTCGTTCGACCGTGTGTGCTGCCCAAAAGCGATGATGGCATGCAACGCCCGACGTCGTTCGACCGTTTGTGCTGCCCAAAGGCGATGATGGCATGCAATGCCCGACGTCGTTCGACCGTTTGTGCTGCCCAAAGGCGATGATGGCATACCACACCCGACGTCGTTCGACCGTGTGTGCTGTCCAAAGGTGGTGATGGAATGTCACGCCTAACGTCGTTCGACCGTGTTTGCCGTCCAAGGGCTATGATGACATGCCACGCCCGACGTCGTTCGATCGTGTGTGCTGCCCAAAGGCGATGATGGCATGCCACGCCCGACATCGTTCGACCGTGTGTGCTGCCCAAAGACGATGATGGCATGCCACGCCCGATGTCGTTCGACTGTGCGTGCTGGCAAAAGGCGATGATGGCATGCAACGCCCGACGCCGTCCGACCGTCTGTGCTACCCAAAGGCGATGAGGGCAAGCCACGCCCGACAACGTTCGAGCATGTTTACTGTCCAAGGAAGATGATGGCATGCCACGCCTAACGTGGTTCGATCGTGTGTTCTGCCCAAAGGCGATGATGGCATGCCACGCCTGACGTGTTAGACCGTTTGTGCTGCCCAAAGGCGATGATGGCATGCCACGCCCGACGTCGTTCGACCGTGTGTGATGTCAAAAGGCGGTGATGGCATGTCACTCCTGAAGTCGTTCCACCGTGTTTGACGTCCAAGGGCTATGATGGCATGCCACGCCCGACGTCGTTCGATCGTGTGTCTTTGCACAAAGGCTATGATGGCATGCCACGGCCGACGCCGCTCGACCGTGTGTCTTGATAATGGCGATGATGGCATGCCACGCCCGATGTCGTTCGACTGTGCGTGCTGGCAAAAGGCAATGATGGCATGCAACGGTCGACGCCGTCCGACCGTACTTGCTGCCCAAAGGTGATGATGGCATGCCACGCCCGACGTCGTTCGACCATGTTTGCCGTCCAAGGGCGATGAGGGCATGCCACGCCCGACGCCGTTCGACTGTGTCAGATAGCCCAAAGGTGATGATGGCATGCCACGCCCGACGTCGTTTGACCGTGTGTGCTGCCCAAAAGCGATGATGGCATGCAACGCCCGACGTCGTTCGACCGTTTGTGCTGCCCAAAGGCGATGATGGCATGCAATGCCCGACGTCGTTCGACCGTTTGTGCTGCCCAAAGGCGATGATGGCATACCACACCCGACGTCGTTCGACCGTGTGTGCTGTCCAAAGGTGGTGATGGAATGTCACGCCTAACGTCGTTCGACCGTGTTTGCCGTCCTAGGGCTTTGATGGCATGCCACGCCCGACATCGTTGGACCGTTTGTGTTGCCCAAAGGCGATGATGGCATGCCACGCCTGACGTCGTTCGACGGTGTTTGCCGTCCTAGGGCTATGATGGCAAGCCACACCCGACGTCATTCGATCGTGTGTGCTGCCCAAAGGCGATGATGGAATGCCACACCCGACGTCGTCTGAGTGTGTGTGTTGTCAAAAGGCGGCGATGTCATGCCACGCCCGAGGTTGCCGACCGTGTGTGCATTCCAAGGGCAGTGATGTCATACCATGCCCAACGTTGATGACCGTGTGTGCTGTCCAAGGGCGGTGATGTCATGCCACGCCCGACGTTGCTGACCGTGTATGCAGTCCAAGGGCGGTGATGTCATCATACCACGCCCGATGTTGTCGACCATTCGTGCTGTCCAAGGGAGGTGATGTCATGCCACGCCCGACATCGTCCGATCGTGTGTGCTTCCCAAAGGCGATGATGACATGTACGCCTGACGTCGTTCGACCGTGTTTGCTGTCCCAAGGAGGTGATGGCATGTCACGCGTGACGTTGTTCGACCGTGTTTGCGGTGCAAGGGCTATGATGGCATGCCACGCCCGACGTCGTTCGACCGTTATGGCTGCCCAAAGGCGATGATTGCATGCCACGCCAGACGTCGTTTGACCGTGTTTGCCGTCCAAGGGCTATGATGGCATGCCACGCCCGACGTCGTTCGACTGTGTGTGCTGCCCAAAGGCGATGATGGCATGCCAAGCCCGACGTCGTCCGACCGTGTGTGCTGTCCAAAGGCGACGATGTCATGCCACGCCCGACGTTGCCGACCGTGTGTTCTGTCAAACAGCGGTGATGTCATGCTACGCCCAACGTTGCTGATCGTGTGTACAGTCCAAGGGCGGTGATGTCATGCCACGCCCGACGTTGCCGACCGTGTGTGCTGTCCAAGGGCGGTGATGTCATGCCACGCCCAACGTTGCCGACCGTGTGTGCAGTCCAAGGGTGGTGATGTCATGTCACGCCCGACGTTGCCGATCGCGCGTATGCTCCCCTTTTGCTTTAACTCCCTAAACTTGCGCTTTGCCTCATAGATGACGTTGTTAGGGAGAACGCCTTCTTGAACTCCTATTGGAATTTCTCCCACATGTTCATAGTGGATGTCCCCTTCTTGATGTCGAACTCTTTACGCCTCCACCATAGCATGGGAATCTACGAAAGATACAACACAGCAGTGTTGATCTTGTTCACAACACATCGCACCCGATTACACTTGAAGTAATTCTCCAAGTGCCATAGGAATTTCTTCACCTCCGGTGCGTCGCAGACGCCTTTGAACATAGGTGGCCTGAGAGCCTCGACTCTGGCCTCCCTTTCCCGGTCAAGTGATGTGGATCCACCAACCTCCCTATCTTCCTTGAGTGCTTCCGTTTGGGTTCACCCCGCGCATGGGATGCGAGGGGCGAAAGGCGACCATTTGCACGTGCACAATGCCTAGGCATTAGGTATGCAGCACAGGAATCCGACATCCGACCAGCCTAGAATACGCTTCATCCGCCACCGAATTGGCATGCGAGTTAGGACGTCGCTGCTCAATCTTTACTTGGAACCAATTAAGAGATGTCTTCTAAGCACGCTACTATCCGGTCTCCAAGAAACTAAACCACAAAGACAAAGTGAACAACTTTGTGGCACTACTAGAAGAGTCAGTTAGTAGTTCTTAGGATAGATTCACCTCATTCATGAGAAGTGTTCCAAATCACCGTATAGATGATGAGTCACTGAAGGAATATTTCTATCGGGGACAGGATGACAACAACAAACCGGTGTTGGACACTATAGCATGTGGATCTTATGGGGAATGCCCTTATGCTGAGATTGCTGAAAAATTAGAGAAAATCTCCTGAAATAACAAAGCTTGGAGTACTAGGAAGTCCGATACAGGAAGAAATACCTTTGCAGTGCAGTCCACTCACAACCAAGCCACAGATGAGATTCGTGAAGAAATGGCTCAGATGAGAACTGAGCTTGTGTTGGTACTAAAACATGTCACTGGGGGTGCAGAAAAGATAAATGTCATCAACTACTTGGCTAAACCACCACCTCCAAACGATGAGTGTTATTATGAGGAGGATTCCTATGCAGTAAATGAACAGATGGGGGGTTTCCAACCAAGTGCCCAAGGCTCTAATCAGGAGAATTGGCGCCAAGGTCAAGGGAACCAAGGTCGGAACTATGGTAACTACAATCGTGAGGGTCTTTAGGTCCGAGATGGAAACTACAATCGCGACAACAACTTCAACAGGGGTAACTATGGTAATAGAAACGACAGGAATGGACCCTATGTTCCTCCTCAAAATTGTAAAGTTATTCCTAGGGATGGTGGAGGTAGTATGTCGCGAGTTGAGGATATGTTGCATAAAATATTGAGGAGGTTTGATGCTAGTGATTAGCACAATAAAGAGTTGAGGAATGATTTAGCGGGTATTGGGCAAAAAGTTGATACACATGCAATATCAATTAAGCAACTTGAGTTACAATTGGCCCAATTATCTGCAACTGTGAACACACGGCAACCGGCCAATCTTCCTAGCAACACTGTTCAAAATCTGAAAAATGATGGATATTGTATGGCAATTACTACTCACGGTGGCAAGCAAACCATTGACCCACCTATGCCCTCTAATGAGAATAAGGTGACAAAAGATACTGATAAAGTGGTAAATGTTGATGCTGAGTTAGAGGATAACATTGCAAAAGATGTTGAAGTGCCTAAAAAGGTAACTCCTATGCCTAGGCCACCACCCCCATTTCCTCAAAGATTATTGAAAAAGACCGAGGATGGCAAATATCGGCATTTTATAACAATGTTGAAGCAACTTTCTTTCAATGTCCCTTTGGTAGAAGCTTTAGAACAACTGCCCGGTTACGCCAAGTTTATGAAAGATCTGGTCACAAAGAAAAGATCGGTTACTTTTGAGGATGATGATAGAATGCAGCATTGTAGTGCTATTGCTACAAGATCTTGGTCCAAAAGAAAGAAGATCCAGGTGCGTTCACTATTCCTTGTACAATCGGGCTATTACATTTTGCGAAAGGATTATGTGATCTGGGGGCAAGCATAAATCTCATGCCCCTCTCGATTTACAAGAAGTTGGGTTTGGTGACCCAAAGCCCACTGCGATGCGGCTACTGATGGCTGATCGAACAGTAAAATGGCCCATAGGGATACTTCATGATGTGCTAGTAAAAGTGGAGTCATTCATCTTTCCGGCTGATTTTGTTATTCTTGATTGTGAGGTTGATTTTGAAGTGCCTATTATCCTTGGGAGGCCATTCCTAGCTACGGGAAAAGCCTTAGTAGACATGGAAAAGGGGTAGATGAAAGTTCAGTTGAGCAATGAGGAAGTGACCTTTAATATTTGTAGGTCCATCAGGCAAAGTGGTGAGCTCCAATCGGCATATGCTATATCCTACAACATGGGTGAAACATCTGAGACACCAATAGAAGAACGTCTAGGTGTCGAAGCATTAGCGGCAGTGATGATGAACTTTGATAGCGATTGCATTAAAGAGTATGAGTCATTAGTCGCGGCTCTTGACCGAGGTGATGTTCGGTTTAAACCGAAGAAATTTGAGCTTGATATGAAAAATTGCGAGTCCCCACCTCATCTTATGTATGAATTCTTAGGAAATGGTGACACTTTGCCGGTAATCATTGCATCAGACCTGGATGAACAACAGGTTCAGTGTTTGGTGAAGGTACTAAAAAGGATCAAAAGAGCTATTGGGTGGACCATTGCGGACATTATTGGGATCCCTCCTGGTATTTGCTCTCATAAAATCCAACTCATGCCTTATCATAACCCGAGTATTGAGCACCAGAGACGCTTGAATCCTCCTATGCAAGAGGTTGTGAAGAAGGAAATCATCAAGTGGTTAGATGTCGGAGTAATCTATCCAATCGCCGATAGTAGTTGGGTATGTCTGGTTCAGTGTGTACCTAAGAAAGGGGGAATGACTGTGGTCCCCAACGAAAAGAATGAACTTGTTCCAATGAGACCGGTTACTGGATGGAGGGTGTGTATGGATTACAGTAAACTGAAATCATGGACTGAAAAAGACCATTTTCCTATGCCCTTCATGGATCAGATGTTGGATAGAATTGCCGGAAAAGGGTGGTATTGTTTTCTTGATGGGTATTTGGGGTATAATCAGATTTCTATTGCACCAGAAGATCAAGTGAAAACCACTTTCACTTGTCCATATGGGACCTTTGTGTTCAGAAGAATGCCGTTTGGGTCGTGCAATGCACCCGCAACCTTTCAGAGATGTATGATGTCAATATTTTCTTACATGGTGGAGGATACAATAGAAGTTTTTATGGATGATTTTTCTGTGGTTGGTGATTCATTCGAGTGGTGTTTGACCAATTTATCTGAGGTTCTTAAGAGATGTGAAGACTGCAATTTAGTACTAAACTGGGAAAAGTGTCATTTCATGGTGAAAGAGGGTATTGTGTTGGGTCATCGCATTTCAGAAAAGGGAATAGAGGTTGATCGAGCTAAATTCGAAGTAATAGAGAGACTTCCCCCACCGATCTCTGTGAAAGGTGTGAGAAGCTTTCTTGGGCATGCAGGTTTTTACCGGAGATTCATCAAAGACTTTTCAAAGATTGCACACCCATTGTGCAAATTGCTGGAGAAAGAATGTAAATTTTGTTTTGATGAATCCTGTCTTAAAGCATTCGTTGAGCTAAAAGAAAATTTAGTGTATCCGCCTATCATTATTTCTCCAGATTGGAACAGTCCATTTGAGGTAATGTGCGATGCTAGTGTGGTGGCTCTTGGTGTAGTATTAGGACAGAGAAGAAACAAAATCCTTCACCCCATTTACTATGCTAGTAAAGCTCTAAATGAAGCTCAAAAGAACTACACAGTGACTGAGCAAGAACTCCTTGCAGTAGTCTTTGCTTTTGAGAAATTTCTCTCCTATTTGCTAGGTACTAGAGTGATAGTGCATACTGACCATTAAGCATTGAGATATTTGATGGCGAAGAAGGATGCGAAACCTAGGCTGATTCATTGGGTATTACTGCTGCAAGAATTTGACTTTGAAGTGCTGGATAGAAAAGGAACTGAAAATCAAGTTGCTGATCACTTGTCTCATCTAGAGGATGAAGCTATGAGAGAGTTAGGGGATAAGACTGACATTGATGATACTTTCCCCGATGAACATGTATTTGCTGCTTCACAAGACTTGATTCCATGGTTCGCAGATTTTGTGAACTATCTTGCTAGTGATATTGTTCCATCAAACTTGTCCGTTCATCAAAGGAAAAAATTAATGTACGATGTGAAGAAGTTCTTTTGGGATGAACCATACTTGTATAGGAGTTGTGTCGATGGGCTTATTCGGCGTTGTGTGCAAGAATGTGAAATGTTGAGTGTGTTGGAGGCATGCCATTCTTCACCCATTGGCGGACATCACAGTGGTATCCGAACCGCTCATAAGCTATTACAATGTGGTTACTATTGGCCAACTCTTCATCAAGATGCTCATGGGTTTGCTAAAGCATGTGACAAATGTCAACGAGATGGTGGTATTTCAAGAAAGCAAGAGCTCCCTCTAAACCTCATTCTTGTGATTGAGTTATTTGATGTTTGGGGTATTGACTTTATGGGCCCTTTCGTGAGTTCTCATGGAATGAAGTACATTGTAGTAGCAGTCGATTATGTATCTAAATGGGTCGAAGCCATATCCCTCGCAAACAATGAAGGGAAAAGTGTCACTACATTCTTGAAAAAAAACATATTTTATCTCGTTTTTGCACCCCAAGGGCCATTATCAGTGATGGGGGCTCCCACTTCTGCAACAGATTGTTCAAGGGGTTATTGGAGAAATATGGGGTTCGCCATAATGTGGACACTCCTTACCACCCGCAAACTAGTGGGCAAGTTGATGCATCGAATCGGGAAATAAAACAGATATTGTCAAAAACAGTGAATGCTAGTAGAACGGATTGGTCAAGGAGGCTTGATGATGCTCTTTGGGCCTACCGAACAGCATATAAGACTCCCATAGGTATGTATGCATACCAACTTGTATATGGGAAAGCTTGTGATCTTCCGGTTGAGTTAGAGCATAAAGCCATGTGGGCTATGAAGAAGTTAAAAATGGATTGGAGCGAAGCATCAGAGCAACGGTTAAATGGGTTGAATGAACTCGATGAATTTTGCCTAAAAGCCTATGAGAGCTCAGCACTATACAAAGAAAAGATGAAGAAGTACCATGACAACAAAATTGAAAAGCGAGAATTTATGGTCAAGGATTTGGTGCTTTTATTCAATTCCAGGTTGCGCTTGTTTCCGGGCAAGCTCAAGTCCAAATGGACTGGTCCTTACTTGGTTACCCAACTATTCACTCATGGAGCAGTTGAGTTGGAAACTAAGGAGGGTGTGCGGTTCAAGGTGAATGGACAGCGCATAAAAATCTATTTCGGGCATGCTGAATCGACAAATGAAGTGATAGAGGCATACCATCTTGATGAAGTCTGAGTAATCGAGTGTCCACAATCGTGCCGCGACATTAAATCAGGCGCTTGTTGGGAGGCAACCCAATACTTATCGTCTTTTTACTAAGGGTAGCATTTTTCTATTAATGGGTTTTAAATTTGCAGGCACATCACCAGGAAATTCTGCAGAAAATTACTCTGCAACAGTCACTGACGGACACATCGATGGACCGTTGCGCCTGCGACGGACCGTCGTATTCATCCGTCGTACCAGGTATGTTTTTCTGTTGTTTTTAAACTAGGGCACACATGATGGAACCAACGACGGGCCGTCACAACTGCGACGGACCATCGTCTGTGAACCGTCGCGTGATTAATAAGGTTATACCTGACCCGACCCGGCTGGAACTTTTTAAAAAATCAGACCGTTTAAACTCCCCACCCCTCCATATTTCACCCCATTACTTTCTTATTTCTCCCATTACTCTCTCTTTTCAACTTTCCAATTCCCTCCCACCGATCATTGCCCTCTCACAAATCTCCAAAGCCCTAACGTGTTATCTACTAGTGGAAACTGCTCCTATGAGTGTCTACCTTGCCACCGAGTACTTGTGCATCTGTTTTTCTCCATTTCTACGATATGTGTCTCTAATTGATACTCATTTATCTTGCATTTTTATTACTAGTTAGTATTAAGCTTAGTTCCTCATAGTATTTTGCTTACTTTATACGATTCTGCCTGACCTAGGTTACAAATGTTCGAAATTACCATGTTTACCACCCTAGACATAGGTGCTTTTGCATTGCTAGTTTCCTAGGTGGTTGGGTTAGACTCATGTAGGTCCAAAACACTACAAGGTTGATATGGGTTCATCGGGGTTGCTTAGGGTATCTTTAGTTCTGTCATTGTCATTCAGAATGAGACCCCGATGACGGACCGTCATAGCCACGATGGACTGTCGTAGGGTCCGTTACACAAGCCCTAGCACCCCTGTCCTACTGGACACATGTGATGGATCATCGTCCTCGCGACGGTCCGTCCTGCACAACTGTCATGCTAGACGGAGACCCTGTTTTTAAGGGTCTCTCATTTTTTCCAAACTGTTTCCCAACGGACACATGTGACGGACCGTTGTCTTCACGACGGTCCGTCCTGCACAACTGTTCTGGTGGTCAGAGACCCTATTTCTAAGGGTCTCTCATTTTTTTCCAAGTGTCCTTCAACGGACACATGTGACGGACCGTAGTACCCACGACGGTCCGTCCTGCATGACCGTCATAACGGTCAGAGACCCCTCTACTAAGGGTCTCCATATTTTTTCCCAAGTGTCCTACGATGGACATCTACAACGGACCATCGTAACTATGACAGTCCGTCCTGCATGACCATCATAACGGTCAGAGACCCCTCTCCTAAGGGTCTCCATATTCCCAAGTGTCCTATGATGGACATCTACAACGGACCATCGTAACTGTGACGGTCCGTCCTGCACACAATGTCATGCTAGTCAGAGACTCTCCTTCAGGGTTCTCTATTTATACAGAGTCCAAGTACAACACGACGGACCTCCCGATGGTCCATCGCTGTCACGACGAGCCGTCACCAGGCCCGTCGTGTGTCACTGTTTCTACAGCAATTACATATTATTTTCACTATTTTATTTCGTATGGTTTCGCTTGTCTTGTTTGCCACTACTGGTACTAATTGTGATCCTTTGCAAGTACTATCTACTATGGCACCCAAGCAAGATCGAACCTACGCACGCGGGCCATCAAAGTCTGTTGCCCCGTCTGCACGCTTGATCATCGGCTCTGATGATGAGTGGGACCGTGAGTATGTGCCCCCAGACACTTCCACACCTTCCCGTGCTGCACGTGCTCCCAGAACCACACCCAAGACGGTGGCGTCCGACGTAGTCTCTGCCTCCCTGTCTGATGAGGAGCGCACACTGACCAGCACACCCTCTGGGTCAGCCACAAATGAGGAAGGAGCGTCTGTCTCCTTAGGAGTATCATGGTCCGAGGAAGCTTCTGGCTCTGCTGAGGTTCCCGCACCCGCCACTGCTGCAGCGTCGGCCTCATCTGATGAGGCTGACAGTTCAGACTCTACATTCGGCGCACCAGCTCAGGTCCCCACCCCAGCCTTTGACCAGCCAAACCAGTGGTATGTCGACGGCCAGTTTCAAGTTTACTCAGAGGCCAAGTTCCTGACTGATAAAGGAGTAATGACTTAAATACTCACTTTGGAGCAGCGGGTACTTACAGGGAATCTCCCAACGATGCCGGAGATCCACAACCTCTTCACCAGGCATCGCTTAGAGTGGACAGCACGTCCATTGGGACGATACAGCGAGGAAATGGTTCGAGAGTTCTACGCATCCTATGTAGAGACTCTCCGATCACAGATCGATAGGCGGACTGCTCCCGCTAAACAGGCCCCACTGGAGCAGGTTTGAGTCCGGGGCGTGCAGGTTGACATTTCCCTGCCAGCCATCCGCCGGTTTCTATAGCGAGAGTGCAGATGCTACTCCGACCCCCATAACTGCCGAGTTTGACTACCGCTGGAAAATAGTAAAGGATGGACAGTTCTTGCGCGAGCCAGCACTGAGAGAGACCACCAAGAGGTTGATGGCCCTGCACCTGTCAGTATATGGAGGGGGTGCCGATTGGGTCACTGAGCCGAATGGGGCCATCAAGAAGGCCAAACTCACGTTCATAGCAAAGTTCTTGTGGTTGCTCGTCCGTCACTACCTTTCCCCCACAGCTGCTGATAACATCGTGACCTGGGATCGAGCAGTGTTGATGGCAGCGATGATAGCCGGATTCGAGGTGGACTTCGCATGGCTTCTCCTAGCAGTCATGCACGAGAGGGCATTCAAGGTCTCTACCACCTACCCCTTCCCGTGTATGATCTTTGCCTTTGCAGGTCCGCAGGTGTGCCCATATGGCACGTCGATCAGCTTAAGACCCCGCATGGCACTATAGACGTCTGCCTCATCAAAGACGAGGCCAATGAGTTGTCTCCACGCAGAAGACCGCATCCAGAGCTGCCCCCACTTGCTGATGATCTTGCGAATACGGTAGCCTAGGCTCGCACAACTACACAGGCGTCCACTGACACTACCCTGGTCGAGTCTATCCCGGGTAGTCGTACAGCCCCTCTACCGGCACTAGTCCCGTTTGCTAGGGTCCAAAAACTAGAGGCACAAATGGCCACTCTTCTGCATCATATCCAGCTGAGGATGCAGAAGTCGATCACTTAGTCTGAAGAGCATCTAGAGAGGAAAATGCAGCAGTTTATAGAACGGAAGATTGTTGAGGTTAACCAGCACCTGGACGCCTTTGAGTTGAGAGTGTTAGCCCGACCAGCCCCTCTGGTGGATGTGTCGACTCTTCAGGCTGCAGTCGACAGTCTTGGTGCAGACATCGACACGATCCTAGAGGCGAGGGTGCCGGAGTCTGTCGAGCCTGTTGAGGACACTGTATTGGCGGCTCTGTTTGCTACTTCAGAAATTCCACCACCTCCCCCTCGAGAGTGCCAAGAGGCATAGGGGTCGAGCAGAGGATGAGGCGCGAGCAAGGAAAAAGGAGCGCCGAGAGATGGAGGCTGCGAGGAGAGCCTCACTTGCTGAGGAGGAGGCACACCAGATAAGAGCATCATAGTTAGCGGTTGGGGCGTCTAGCTCCCGCACTGCAGAGATAGCAGGAGTCACTACTGATGGTGCGGATGTTGCTGAGGACACCACTGAGGGTGTCCAGATTGCAGAGGACGTGGGTTACGGGGAACCGGACCCACCAGCTTGCTGATCGACGGCGCTTTGCGCCACAGGTTTGCTTCACCTACCACTCTAATATCTAGATTTTTTATGCATTGGGTACAATTACATGTTTTTTTGTTGGGGGTGGAGTAAATGGAAAGTGAGTGTTAGGGTGAAGTCTGAGTATCCCAACTCAGTATCCTCTTTTGGGGTTTTCTTGCCTGTGTTCTTTTTCCCCAAAAGACTAATTACTTTTTCTGTTGAACCGGCATGTTTATATCTTTTGTACATAGTTTAACTCTAAACCATGATGGCTAAAATGATATACTGATAGAACTGGAAAATGTTGCATGACTAGGCATAGTAACTGATAATTGTGTGGCTCTAATTATGAAATAGAGTTACACCATTCCATTACCCTTGGTCTTCAATTCGAACTAGGTGTCTGATAATCTGGTATAGTGATGAGATGTCAAGTGAGTGTGAGTAAATCTGAATAGTCCACTATTGGTACTGAGCTAGAACTTGCCTGGTTAGTCCTGCTAAAAGTAAGCTGTAACAGACAATTAGGAAAGGATCATAGGCCCTTATTCTAGATAGCCCATTTCTAGCCTAAATAAAAGAAACCAAATGAAAGTTATCCTTCTTTGATCCAAATAATCTGAGCTTAAAATTAGACCTTTTTTTTTCACCCCAACTGATCTTTTCTTGGAATAATATGTTGGCCCTGGTCCCTCTTTGGACATGTGCACCTCAGCTTATGCCAATAGCATAAGTTGAGGGTGGCTAATGCATAAACAACCTTCGTTATGGCCCTGACCCAACATTGGGTATTGTGTACCTTGACTCATGACAAAGCCATGAGTTGAGGGTGGCTACTATGAAGAATGCTCTGGAAAGTGGGGTTGAAAGAACAAAGAGAGAGAAAGAACAAAAGTAAAGTGACTGAAGAATTAGATGAAAAGAAAAGTAAAGAAAAAGAAAAATACACAAGAAATACAAGCAAGAAAACAAGAGAGTCACTTACACAAATGAAGAAAGAAGAGAAAATAGCAAGGCGAAAGAATATGAGAAACTGGGCGAGATAAAATGAGAGAATGTGGAAGATTTAGCCGATATGTCAAGGAGGGCAAAAAGTCACTAAAGTATACCAAAATATACCTTACCGAACCCCGAGGCTAAGTTACTAGCTAAAAAAGTCCTATCGTGATCCTAAGGGTTGTATAGCGAACTTAAGGCAGTGAAAATAAGGGCAAGCTTGTGGCAATAGGTATGAATGAGTGTGACTTTGTTCTGAGAGCGAGTGTTGAAAAGTAATCCTTATACTCAAACTTAAATCATTGTGTGAAAAATGAGGATTTTTTTTGAAGTGAGGACACTAGTTACAATACCGGAATTGTTAGCACCTTGGTGAGAAATTGAAGAAGATAGGTGTTACTGCATGGTGAGTCTGTGTCATTTCTAATCCCACAAAAGTCAAGCCTAATAGTGATAGCATGCATATATTTGATGAGATTTATCAGGATTGATAGCCAAATGATTGCAAAGGATAAAACATAGATACTATTGTACAAATATTGTGTAGTGAGTCATAGTGCGTCGCTTGAGGAAAAACAACGAATTTAAGTTGAGGGTGTTGATATACTGTGGTTTCACGGTATAATTAATACTTTTTCCTTAAGTTTAGTGTGTCCGAAAGTCTTTTTGTGCTAGTTTTTATATGAGTTTCTCTTTGTTTTGCAGGAAATCTGTCCAAAGTTGAATGCGGAGATTTTGAGCGAAGAAATGCAGAAGAGACCACCTACGGAGATGATGACGGTCCGTCGTGCTTGTGACGGTCCGTAGGTGGAAGAGTAGAGAAGCTGCTGAAGGAAGATGGGGATGTCTGACCAAGTGTGGGGTTACGTAGCTTATGACGGTCCGTCTTGGCATGACGGTCTGTCCTGCAGGTTCGTCATGAAGTTCAGAGAAGTGATCCCAGTACCCAGATTCCAAGAGTTGAAGTGTTTCGAAACAAAGACCCTCGACAGACTGTTGTGCCTATGACGGTCCGTCATACTTGCCGTCGAGGGGAATGAAGATAGCAGTAGAAGAAATTGCACAAGTATGGGACGATGGAGTCCATGACAGTCCGTCGTAACCATGACGGTCCGTCTCGTGGTCCGTCGACCCAGCCGCATTTTGGCAGATTTCCAGAAATTAGAATCCTTGTTTAATTAGGTTTTTGTTTTTTTTATAAATAGTTCGAAAAACCTCATTTTTGAGGTTAGACTCTATGAGATTAGACATCAGATTTTTAGACTTTGTGTATTAATGTTGGATTTTGAGATTCTTGCAAGTGATTTTTTGGGATATTAATCAAGCAAACTTTGGATTTTATTCATTCTCATTGAAGTAAGTACATGAATTCGTATTTAATATATTTGAATATTGTGTTTATGGCTATGAGTAACTAAACTCTATAACTAGGGTTGTGGGAACCATAGGCAAATAATGAGATAAACCCTAATTAAAATAACAATTCTAGATTAGTGTCTTGCATGTATTAATAATTCTTTCGTTTAGAAGTCTTTTTAACGGATGGCCAACGTTAGAACACGCCTTAATGCTACTTGCTTGACCAAGGAGGTAGATAATAGGAAAAGAATTATTAACATAGATTTAGTGTATACTATCTAATAGGTTAGTATTGATTGGAACGAGGTAATAACTTAGTCAAATATCGATTACGATGCTTAATATGAGGTAAAGATAAGGGTTAGGATAGCAACACACATAGCTGGACCAAGGTGCGGAGGGAGATTTTCTAGATGCCGGACCAAGGATTTAGAAATACATAACTTATCACTTTGCATGCAATATACTAGGAAAGAATTGTTATAGTTAGAGTTATGAAGTTATGAACCTGTGGGGAACACGTAAACCCTAGTTACTTTGATTAATTGATTAAAACCCAACATAAAAAGCTGTCAAGTGTCTCTTTCAAGTTCGTTATTTATTTTCAGTTATTTAGAGATATAAACCCCCCTTATATACTTTTACTTTCCAAGGAAGTCATTGACCAAACAATAGTAATAAAAGGTTGAAGTTAAGTCTAGACTATTTTCCTCGTGGGAACGATCCCAACATCTCTAGTTGGATTATTTACTTGACACGACCGCTTTACTTCTTATTCGAGAAGTAACTTTGAGCGTATCAAGCACGCCTACTAAGCCCACATGACGCCCTCAACGTTCGCCTGTCTGCGCCTCAGCCGCCTTGCAAACGTCGCTATCATGTTTTCGTAGACGCCCAACGACGTAGCACGGACGAGCCATGCATGCCGTCAAGCGCCTACGCATCATGCCTACTAAGCCCACAAGACGCCCTCGATGTCCGCCTGCCTTTGCCTCACTAAACCCATCGACATCGCCGATGTGTTTTTATAAACGCCCAACGACGAAGCACGGACAAGCCATGCATGCCATCAAGCACCCACGCAGCACGCCTACTAAGCCCATGGGACGCCTATGCCGTCTGCCTGCCTGCGCCTTAGTGTGCCTCCAACACCTCTACCCCCTTTATATATGCTTAAAAAAGTTTTACCATGTGACAAAAGTAGACATGGATTTTCCAGCGAATCATAATGGAAATGTACAACCCAAATATGCACGTTCTAAGGAACCAACACACATCAGCTTTCATAAATGACATTAATATATATATAAAAATATTTTTCAACATTTTTTTTAATTTTTTTTCAAAAATTCCAAAAAATTAGTAATAAATAAATAAAAAATAGGGAAAATATCGAAAAAATATGAAATCAACTATGAAAATTCACAAATAAATATGGGAACCTTAAAATAAAAAATTTAATAAATTTTATTTTTTAAAAGGAGACGTAAAATATAAAAAAGCGTAAAAATAATTTATAAAATAATGATAAAAAGTTGGAAAAATATGGAAATGCTCGAAAACACTTCTAAACATGTTAAATTAATGATAAGATGTATATTTGCACAAATAAAAGATGTTTCAATATCATACGAACCGTAAAAGTAATGAAAATGATGGGAAAGAGCCACGTTAGGCGGAAACGTTAGAGAATAGATAATGGAAAGTAGATGAATATGTTTGTTATGCATGGAGGTTGTTTTAAAATCCTTGTATTTATGTACGACATGAACATCCACATGTTTTGTTTAGAACTTGAACAATGTCGCACAGGCCATGACCGATGCGGCCAGGCCACGGCCGACCGTTGCGTGCAGGCACGTCTGACGATGACCGATCGTTTGTGATGTCCAAGGGCTATGATGGCATGCCACACCCGACGACGGCCGACTGTCTGTGCTGGTCCAAGGGCGATGATGACATGCCACGCCGATACCGTCTGACCGTGTGTCCTGTCCAAGGGCTATGATGGCATGCCACGCCCGACGACGGCCGACCGTGTGTGCTGTCCAAGGGCGATGATGGCATGCGACTCCCGACGCCGTCCGACCGTCTGTGCTGCCCAAGGGAGATGATGGCATGCCACGCCCGACATCGTCCGACCGTGTGTGCTGTCCAAGGGATATGATGGCAAGCCACGCCCAACGACGGCCGACCATTTGTGTTGTCCAAAGGCGATGATGGCATGCCACACCCGACGCTGTCCGACCGTTTGTGCTGTCCAAGGGCTATGATGGCATGCCACGCCCGACAACGGCCGACCGTCTGTGCTGTCCAAGGGCGATTATGGCATGCGACTCCCGACGCTGTCCGACCGTCTGTGCTGCCTAAGGGCGATGATGGAATGCCACGCCCGATGCCGTGCGACTGTCTGTGCTGTCTAAAGGCGATGATGGCATGCCACGCCTGACGTTGTTCAACCGTGTGTGCTGCCCAAAGGCGATGATGGCATGCCACGCTCGACGTCGTTCGATCGTGAGTGCTTCCCAAAGGCGATGATGGCATGCCACGCCCGACGTCGTTCGACCGTGTGTGCTGCCTAAAGGCGATGATGGCATGCCACGCCCGATGTCGTTCGACCGTGTGTGCTATTCAAAGGCGGCGATGTCATGCCACGCCCGACGTTGCCGACCGTGTGTGTTGTCCAAGGGCGATGATGGCATGCCACGCCCGACGTCATTCGATCATGTTTTCCGTCCTAGGGCGATGATGGCATGCCACGCCCAACGCCGTTCGACTGTGTCAGCTAGTCCAAAGGCGATGATGGCATGCCACGCCCGACGTTGTTCAACCGTGTATGCTGCCCAAAGGCAATGATGGAATGCCACACCCGACG
>CM050939.1:43268194-43348194 GCA_027789145.1 Solanum arcanum | reverse complement strand
GGGAATCCTTGTAAGTTTCTTTTCCTCCGCTTATTGATATTCTTAAACTCAGCAGGTAATCCCGCCTGAACAAGCGTCGCGGTTGGAGCGACTGGTGAGGCGTGGTGAGGGTCGAGGATTTTGAATGCGCGACGGGCTATAGCAGTGACAACAAGAGAGAGTTGAGTTTCAACAACCACTTGCCGCGACGTCCGTCGATGTTGACTCGTATTTAGGACGGCCACGCGCTTAGGGCGCACGGGAGGCCATCTTCCATCCCCGCGCTAAGACTTGCAGCGTGCGGGGGGCGACGTGATTCTTGATGCCCAGGAACACGTGCCCTTGGCCAAATGACTTTGAGCGCAACTTGCATTCAAAGACTCGATGGTTCACGGGATTCTGCAATTCAGGCCAAGTAGTGCATTTTGCTACGTTCTTCATCGGTACGAGAGCTGAGATATCTATTGCCGAGAGTCATTTGTGTTTACAAGGCAGCGCGCTTCCCTTCGCACGATCTGCGAATGGGGCACAAGGGGGAGGGCTATTTATTGTAGTATTCCTTGGCGCTTTCCGCACCGGGGTTCGTTGGTCGACCAAAGAGCTTGCGCGCCTCAGGTAATGGGAGGGAGGCTGGCGACGAGCATGCGCTGCCCCCAGTGTTTAAAACGAGTTCGCGGGTCGTTCTGCTGTGCAGGTTTCAACAATGATCCTTCCGCAGGTTCACCTTTTGAAACGTTGTTACGACGTCTCCTTTCTCTAAATGATAAGGTTCAATGGACTTCTCGCGATGTTGCGGGCAGCGAACCGCCCACGTCGCCGCGATCCAAACATTTCACTTTATCATTCAATCGGTAGGAGCGACGGGCGGTGTGTACAAAGGGCAGGGACGTAGTCAACACGAGCTGATTACTCGCACTTACTAGGAATTCCTCGTTGAAGACAAACAATTGCAATGATCTATCCCCATCACGATGAAATTTCAAAGATTACCCGGTCCTGTCGGCCAATGCTATAAGCTCGTTGAATACGTCAGTGTAGCGCATGTGCGACCCAGAACATCTAAGGGTATCCCAGACATTTTATTTCCTCAAACTTCCGCGGCCTAAAAGGTTGCAGTCCCTCTAAGAAGATGGCCGCGAAGGGATACCTCTGCATAGCAAGTTAGCAGGCTGAGGTCTCGTTCGTTAACAAAATTAACCAGACAAATCGCTTCACCAACTAAGAACGGCCATGCGCCACCACCCATAGAATCAAGAAAGAGCTCTCAGTCTGTAAATCCTTACTATGTCTGGACCTGGTAAGTTTCCCCGTGTTGAGTCAAATTAAGTTGCAGGCTCCACTCCTTGTGGTGCCCTTCCGTTAATTCCTTTAAGTTTCAGCCTTGAGACCATACTCCCCTCGGAACCCAAAAACTTTGATTTCTCATAAAGTGCCGGCGAAGTCCTAATAGCAACATCCGCCGATCCCTGGTCGGCATCCTTTATGGTTGAGACTAGGACGGTATCTTATCGTCTTCGAGCCCCCAACTTTCATTCTTGATTAATGAAACCATCCTTGTCAAATGCTTTCGCAGTTGTTCGTCTTTCATAAATCAGAATTTCACCTCTGACTATGAAATACGAATGCCCCGACTGTCCCTGTTAATCATTACTCCGATCCCAAAGGCTAACGTAATAGGACCGAAATCCTATAATGTTATCCCATGCTAATGTATACAGAGCGTAGTGTCACGTACCTAGAGAATTTGACAAAACTCCGTGCGCCACTTAACAATTTACTCACGATTCTTTCACGATCTCGTAAGCTCAAGTCAGCTTCTCTACTCGAAACGCTATGAGAATAAGAATAAAGACAAAGACAAAACTTTGAAAGAGAGGACTTGTATTTTATTATTCAATTGATGAATGATTTACAAATACAATGACTCTCCTATTTATACTACTCCCTAAGCCTAAGGGTAAATAAATACTGCTATACAAGTCTCTAAGTACATGCATTTAATACATGTTCTACATTCCTAGAATATGTCTCTAGCTCTTCCAAAAGGCTCCTAGCATTCTCTAGTCAGCCCAAGAATCTAGAAGGCTCTATAGTCTTGCACAAGCCTCTCCAAGGATGTTGGGCCGACTGCCCCCTTCGTATGCTGCGAACTTGCTGGAAAGGTGGCGGGACGTCACAATCTCCCCCACCTAATGATCGACGACCGCGTTGCATTGCGACTGTATCGGTGTCGAGTTTTGTCATGCAATCATCAACTCACGTACTAGGTCAATACCCTCGAGTAGCCTCTTCAGCGATTGCCAAACCTTTATCGACCCGATCTATAGAACTTTCTCCTTCATAGGAGGAAAGTGCCAAGGCGGCTTATTTTTCATCACGGAAGTGTTCCTTCTTGGAACCCTCTTCGTGTGTAGTGGCAAGGACTTTTCAGCATAATGTCTTCTCCCGAACTTGTAATGGTTGTTGCCGATGTTAACTTTACGTCGACCCTCTCGAGCTTTATGGCCGTCAGCTGAATTTGTCCCTCCATCTTCGTTGCCTTTACCATGGGAACCATACATGTTCCTCCTTTCTCCATGATCATCAATTGTTGGAGATAAGGATCGATCACTGTATGGCACTGCTGGAAGAACTCGTGCCCATGAATAATATCATAGTTATCTAAGGGAGCGACGATGAAATTGGTTTTTGCTTGACAGTCGCCTATCGTGATGCTCACTCCGTGCGCAACTCCATCCACAGGAGTTGGTGGTGCATTAACCGTCTTGACTTGGATGTTGCTTGGACTATAAGCAACCCCAACCTCACTGTTGCCGTCTTGGCCATGAGATTGGCCTCTTCACTAGTGTCGACCAACACACGATCACGTTTCCCATTGATCGTGATGTCGACATATTGAGCGCATGCCTTAGACATCGCAAGCCCCAGCTCCGCATGCTTCGGCTTCGCTTGACTTGGCTTCTCTTGCCTTGGTGTCTTTGATGGTTTCTTGGTGACACCTCCGCATAGACTTATCAAGACCAACTGC
This sequence comes from Solanum arcanum, assembly GCA_027789145.1. Classification (NCBI taxonomy): domain Eukaryota; kingdom Viridiplantae; phylum Streptophyta; class Magnoliopsida; order Solanales; family Solanaceae; genus Solanum; species Solanum arcanum. Next base: position 43,345,187 of record CM050939.1, on the reverse strand, counting down.
TTAGTCTCCTCGACTTCATCTTCTTCTTAGGCTTTTTTTCTTCAGCTCTCGGAGGATAGCACCAAGATTCTTTAGTTAAGGGCTTTTTGCATAAGTATGCGGCTCGCTGCAAATGTAGCAACCATCTCCCTTGGCTACCTGTTTCCTCACCGTGTTGCCACGATCTCCAGATTTCTTGCCATTGGACCTATAGGTGTCACGCATGTGAGGCCTTTGCTCCTCGCATTGTCTCTTGGGTTGTGGCCGTTGCTCCTCGCCTTTGCCACAATCTTCCCCACTATCATCATGACTACCTTTCTCGTCGTCCTACTCGGCACCGTGAGACTTCTCCTGCCTTAAGTCTATCAAAGCTTCGGCTTGCGTGATGGCTTCATAAATAGTCCCGACCTGTCGCCGCTCCAACTCCGTTCTGGCCCAACTTTGCAGCCCATCCAGGATGTGGAACAACATATCTTCATCTGTGAGGTTGGGAATCTTAAGAGTAAGGGTGGTGAACTCCAGCACATACGCGCGTACGCTGCCCTTTTTATTTAACTCCCTAAACTTGCACTTTGCCTCATAGATGACGTTGTTAGGGAAGAACGCCTTCTTGAAATTCTCACGGAATTGCTCCCACGTGTTCATAGTGCATGTCCCCTTCTTGATGTCGGATTCTTTACGCCTCCACCATAGCATGGCCATCTCCAAAAGATACAACACAGCAGTGTTTATCTTGTTCACATCACTTCGCACCCGATTACTCTTGAAGTAATTCTCCAAGTGCTTCCACTTCGGCCTTCAACGACTCAATCGTGTGGGGCTTCCATAAGCCTGAACTCTAAGGAAGTTATGGCCTCTTTCGTCTTGAACTCGGCCCGCTGGCGTGCCTCCAACTCCTTTAAGATGTTGTCGTTCTCCTCAAGGGTGAAGTCTTCAAGGGTTTTGAATTTTCTGTCCGCCCTATTCAAGCGCCGAGCTAAGATCTCAACGGCCTGCCTTGCCATATATACCCTTGCAATCCACTCTTCTTCGGCAGTAACGTCTACTGCATCCTCGCAGGTCTCTTCGTCACTTCAATCGATAATTGTGGGTGCGTGAGATGTTTGCACCTCGCTTGGTGTGGGCTCGGGCAGAATCCCTTCATTTCCCTTCGGCTGCTTCTTCCCTTTCTTACTCTTCGTTCCTCCATCCGTGCAGATGTTTGTGGTGCTAGCGCCGATAACGTCTCCTTCGTTCGTCATTCTCTTAGGGTCAACCTGCTCTGATACCACTTGTCACGGACCTACAGAATCTGACAAGACTCCGTGTGGCACTTGACAACTTACTCACGATTCTTTCACGATCTCGCAAGCTCAAGTCAGCCTTTCTACTCGGAACGCTAAGAGAATAAGAAGAAAGACAAAGACAGAACTTTGGAAGAGAGGACTTGTATTTTATTATTCAGTTGATGGATGATTTACAAATACAATGACTCTCCTATTTATTCTAATCCATAAGCCTAAGATTAAATAAATGCTGCTATATAAGTCTCTAAGTACATGCACTCAATACATGTTCTACATTCCTAGAATATGTCTCTAGCTCTTCCAAAAGGCTCATAGAATTCTCTAGTCTACCCCAAGAATCTAGAAGGCTCTAGAGTCTTGCACGAGCCTCTCCAAGGCTGTTGGACCGCCTGCCCCCTTCGTATGCTGCGAACTTGCTCGAAAGGTGGCGGTGCACACCTAGGGCGGACCAGCCAGCCCATCCCAAAGTCCAACTATGAGCTTTTTAACTGCAACAACTTAAATATACGCTATTGGAGCTGGAATTACCGTGGCTGCTGGCACCAGACTTGCCCTCCAATGGATCCTCCTTAAGGGATTTATATTGTACCCATTCCAATTACCAAACTCATAGAACCCGGTATTGTTATTTATTGTCACTACCTCCTCGTGTCAAGATTGGGTATATTTGCACGCCTGCTACCTTTCTTGGATGTGGTAGCCATTTCTCAGGCTCCCTCTATGGAATCGAACCCTAATTCTCCGTCACCCATCACCACCATGGTAGGCCACTATCCTACCATCGAAAGTTGATAGGGCGGAAATTTGAATGATGCGTCGCCGGCACGATGGTCGTGCGATCTGTCGAGTTATCATGAATCATCGCAGCAACGCGCAGAGCCCGCATCGATCTTTTATCTAATAAATGCATCCCTTCCAAAAGTTGGGGTTTGTTAAATGTATTAGCTCTAGAATTACTACGGTTATCCGAGTAGTAGATACCATCATATAAACTATAACTTATTTAATGAGCCATTCGCAGTTTCACAGTCTAAATTTGTTTGTACTTACACATCCATTGCTTAATCTTTGAGACAAGCATATGACTAATGGAAGGATCAACCAGGTATCTTTCCTCAACGACGCCGCGCGCCGCATGAGCTCTGTGCGCCCTTTCGGGCACGGTCGGGTCCAAAGCGAGCGCAGCAGTCAGTCACAAGGAGCATTCGTTTTGGGCAGATAAAAGCCAGTGAAGTCCCCATGCCCACTGCGTCTACCATATCCAAGAATTTGAGACGCCGCTCATGGACCACGCCATCGCACGACGAAGCGAGGGAAGGAGTGGGACGCGAGAGCGTCATGTGGGTTCAACCCGCGCATGGTATGCGAGGGGCAAAAGGCGACCGTTTGCACGTGCACAATGCCTATGCATAAGGTATGCAACACAGAAATCTTACATCCGATCAGCCTAGATTGCGCTTCATCCGCCACCGAATTGGCATGCGAGTTAGGACGTCGCTGCTCGAAGCAGGGATCCAACGTAACCACACATGCCCAATACCACTCATGCGCCGTACGAGAATAGCTCTGTCAATGCACGCCTGACATCCACCCCGCCGCCCGACATGAGATGTCGTGCGACGACGCTGATGCCTTCTTTGCAAGGCCAATGCTTCACCCTCCGTTGCGCGCCTACCCATGAGAGTTGAGAAGTTTATCACTGCAAAGATTGTTAGAGGAAGACCAAGGTTCACATAGGGGAACCGCCCACGCCCGATCCATCATAGCGTCTAGCCGCACATGGCCTTAAGTTCCCCATGCGTGCGACGCCTAGAGTTAGCCGTAACAGGAGCTCTAGAACTCATCACTCGCCCGAAAGCACGGCCATTTCCACACCAAACACTATTATAAACCAATCTTTAGAAGTTCCCCCGGCGGCGCTCGTTCGACCCGCAGACATCGCTGGCATGTTTTTGTAAGCCCCCAACGGTAAAGCACGGACGAGCCATGCATGCCATCATAAGCCCACGCAGCATGCCTACTAAGCCCACAGGATGCCCATGACGTCCGCCTTGTAATGCCTCGGTCGCCCCGCAGACGTCGTCGGCATGTTTTTGCAAGCGCCCAACGGCGTAGCACGGACGAGCCATGCATGCCATCAAGCACCCACGCAGCACGCTTACTAAGCCCACAGGACGCCCTTGAGGTCCGCCTGCTTTCGCCTCAGTTGCCCCGCAGACGTCGCTGGCATGTTTTTGTTGACGCTTAACGACGTAGCACGGGCGAGCCTTGCATGCCGTCAAGCGTCCATGCAGCACACCTACTAAGCCCACAGGACGCCCATGACGTCCGCAAGCCACCGCCTCAAACACCCCGCTAACGTCGCGGGCTCGTTTTAGTAAACGCCCAGCAGCGTAGCACGGACAAGCCATGCATGTCGTCAAGCGCCCATGCACCACGCCAACTAAGCCCACAGGACGCCCTTGACGTCCGCCTGCCTTCGCCTCAGCCGCCCCGTATCGTCGCTAGAATGTTTTTGTAGACGCCCAACGACGTAGCACGGACGAGCAATGCATACCGTTAGGCGACCACGCAAAAAGTCTACTAAACCCACAAGACGCCCTCGACGTCCGCGTACCTTTGCCTCACTCGACCAATCGACGTCGCCGACGTGTTTTAAAATGCACAACGGCGTATCATGGACAAGCCATGCATGCCATCAAGCACCCACGCAACACGCCTGCTAAGCCCACGGGACGCCTATGCCATTTTCTTGCCTGCGCCTCAGTCAGCCTCCAACACCTCTACCCCCTTTATATATGTTTAAAAAAGTTTTACGCATGTGACAGGAGTAGACATGGATTTTCTAGAGAATCATAATGGAAATGTACAACCCAAATATGCACGTTGTAAGGTACAAACAAACGTCAGCTTTCATAAATAACTTTAATATATATAAAAAAATATTTATCAATATTTTTTTTAATTTTTCTTTTTTTCAAAAATTCCAAAAAATTAGTAATAAATTAATAAAAAAACAGGGAAAATATCAAAAAAAAAATATGAAATCAACTCTGAAAATTCAAAAATAAATATGGGAACCTTAAAATAAAAAATTAAATAAATTTTATTTTTTAAAAGGAGACGTAAAAAATAAAAAAGCCTAAAAATTTTAAAAGTCAGAAAAATACAGGAATGCTCTAAAACACTTCTACACATGTTAAATTAATGATAAGATATATATTTGCACAAATAGAAGATGTTTCAAAATCGTACGAACCGTAAAAGTAATAAAAATGATGCGAAAGAACCACATTAGGTGGAAACGTTAGAGAATAGATAATGGAAAGTAGATGAATATGATTGTTATGCATGGAGGTTGTTTCAAAATTCTTTGATTTATGTATGGAATGAACATCCGTATGTTTTGTTTAGAACTCGAACAATATAGCACAAGCCACGACCGATGCGGGCAGGCCACGACCGACCGTTGTAGGCAGGCACGTGCGACGACGGCCGACCGTTTGTGCTGTCCAAGGGCTATGATGGCATTCCACGCCCGATGACGGCCGACCGTGTGTGCTGGTCCAAGGGTGGTGATGTCATGCCACACTCGACGTTGCTGACCGTGTGTGCTGTCTAAGGGCGGTGATGTCATCATGCCACGCCCAACATTGGCGATCGTGTGTGCAATCCAAGGGTGGTTATGTCACGCCACGCCCGATGTTTCCGACCGTGTGTGCTTTTCAAGGGTGGTGATGTCATGCCACGCCTGATGTTGCCGACCGTGTGTGCAGTCAAAGGGCGGTGATGTCATGCCACGCCCGCTGTTACCGACCGTGTGTGCTGTCCAAGGGCGTGATGTCATGCCACGCCCGACGTCGTCCGACTGTGCGTGCTGCCTAAGGGCGGTGATGTAATGCAACGCCCGACGCTGTTTGACCATGTTTGCCATCCAAGGGTGTATTTTGCAGTCCACGCTCGTTCGGCACAGGCCTTGGCAGATGCCGCCTGGCCGCGGACGTGCTGCGTACGCAGACCTATTTGCCCCTTGACATCTACCTTGGCTTTAATAATCGCACCCGACATCCCTAAAAACTATTATAGTGACATGTCACAATGGGGCTCAGAACGTATAGCTCAACACTTAGCGGCAGACTAGTGAACTTTAAGTGCCATGTTACTTCCGATACTTATATTTCAACACAGTTATTTTTTCCCCTTCTAAGGATTAAGGCAGCACGGAAACCTCTCATTTGAAAAGTTAGAAATGATTGGATTTTATTTTGGGGAAGGGGGAGTGTGGGGGGGCGAATTGTAGCGACAAAGTGCTTAATCTAAGTTTATCGTGGCAGCAAGGCCACTCTGCCACTTACAATACCCCGTCGCGTATTTAAGTCATCTGCAAAGGATCCTACCCGGCGCTTGATGGAAATTGTACTTCAAGGCGGTCACCGCGATGCTTTCGTCGCTGCGACTTAGCCAACGACACGTGCCTTGGGGGCCATAGGCCCCTACAGCGGGTCGGCAAGCGGACAGCGAGCTTATGCGTCGCTTCTAGCCCGGATCTAACTTAGAGGTGTTCAGTCATAATCCACCATACGGTAGCTTCGCGCCACTGGATTTTCAACCAAGCACGATGGCCAATTGTGTGAATCAACGGTTCCTCTCATACTAGGTTGAATTACTATTGCGACACTGTCATCAGTAGGGTAAAACAAACCTGTCTCACGACGCTCTAAACCTAGCTCACGTTCCCTATTGCTGGGTGAACAACCCAACACTTGGTGAATTCTACTTCACAATGATAGGAAGAGCCGACATCGAAGGATAAAAAAGCAACGTCACTATGAACGCGTGGCTGCCACAAGCCAGTTATCCCTGTGGTAAATTTTCGTACACCCCTAGCTTCGAATTCCGAAGGTCTAAAGGATCGTTAGGCCACGCTTACACGGTTCTTATTCGTACTGGAAATCAGAATCAAATGAGCTTTTACCCTTCTGTTCCACACGAGATTTCTATTCTCGTTGAGCTCATCTTAGGACACCTCCGTTATCTTTTAACAGATGTACCGCCCCAGCCAATCTCCCCACCTGACAATGTCTTCCGCCCGGATTGGCCCGCGAAGTGAGCCCTGGTTCCAAGAGGGGGCAGTGCCCCGCTCAAATTCATGGAATAAGTAAAATAACGTTAAAAGTAGTGGAATTTCACTTTCTCCTTTCGGCTCCCACTTATACTACCCCTCTCAAGTCATTTCACAAAGTCGGACTAGAGTCAAGCTCAACAGGGTCTTTTTTCCCCGCTGATTCTGCCATGCCTGTTCCCTTGGTTGTGGTTTTGCTTGATAGTAGATAGGGACAGTGGGAATCTCGTTAATCCATTCATGTGCGTCACTAATTAGATGACGAGGCATTTGGCTACCTTAAGAGAGTCATAGTTACTCCCGCCGTTTACCCGCGCTTGGTTGAATTTCTTCACTTTGACATTCAGAGCACAGGGAAGAAATCACATTGCATAAACATCCGTTGGGACAATCGCAATGCTTTGTTTTAATTAAACAGTCGGATTTCCCTTGTCCGTACCAGTTCTGAGTTGGCTGTTCGATGCCCGGGGAAGGCCTTCGGAGGAAACGTTCCCATTCCGTCCCCCGACCTGCACGCGGTGACCAGCTCTCACCGCGGGAGCAGCTCGAGCAGTCAATCGACAGCCGACGGGTTCGGGACAGGGACCCCCGTGCCCACCCCTCAAAGCCAATTCTTTTCCCGAAGTTACGGATCCATTTTGCCGACTTCCCTTGCCTACATTTTTCCACCAACCAGAGGTTGTTCACCTTAGAGACCTAATGCGGTTATGAGTACGACCGGGCGTGGACGACATTTGGTCCTGTGGATTTTCAAGGGCCGCCGGAAGCGCACCGAACACCACGCGACATACGGTGCTCTTCCAGCCGCTGGACCCTAACTCCGGCTGAGCCAATTCTAGGGTAGGCAGGTTGTTAAAAAGAAAAGATAACTCTTTCCGAGGCTCCTGCCGACGTCTCCAAACTTTCTAACGTTGCCGTCAATCGCCACGTCCCGATTCTGGAATTTTAACCCGATTCCCTTTTAGAGTACGCGCGAAACGCGCTTTTGTTGGGGTTCCCCCGACCCTTAGGATCGACTAACCTAGGTGAAATTACCGTTCACATTGAACCTTTCCCCTCTTTGTCCTTCAAAGTTGTCATTTGAATATTTGCTACTACCACCATGATTTGCACCGACGGCCGCTCCGCCCAGGCTTGTGCCCAAGGTTTTGTAGCGACCGCCGCGCCCTCCTTCTCATCGGGGCCTGGCACTTGCCCCGACGGCCGGGTGTATGTCGCGTGCTTAAGCGCCATCCATTTTCGGGGCTAGTTGATTCGGTAGGTGAGTTGTTACACACTCGTTAGCGGATTTCGACTTCCATGACTATCGTCCTGCTGTCTTATTCGACCAACACCCTTTGTAGGATCTAGGTTAACGTGCAGTTTAGTACTGTAACCCAGCTTTCGACTAATCCCGCATCGCAAGTTTTGCTTACAAAAAATTGCCCACTAGGATTTCTTGATTCCGTGGCGCGGCTCAACAAAGAAGTCGCGCCGTACTACTATAGGTCAAGGGCGTTGCGCCCCCGTGGCCTCTCATTGGCTTTACCCGTTAGAACTCGCACGCGAGGTCCAGCTATCCTGAGGGAAACTCGCACCCGAGGCCCCTCATTGGTCCAGTATTTTTGCGGGCCTCCACCAGAGTTTCCTCTAGCTTTGCCCCGCTCAGGCATAGTTCACCATCTTTAGGGTCCCGATAGGTATGCTCACACTCGAACCCTTCTCAGAAGATCAAGGTCGGTCGACGGTGCACCCCTCAAGGGGATCCCACCAATCAGGCAGAGCGTGCAGCTGCTGAAGCACGCCGGAGGCGCGCGCTGCCTTTCACAATCGGGGAGACGGCGTTCCACGGGCGTATCGATAGCCCGGGTTTTGTCCCCCCAATCCATACTGGTCCACGCCCCGAGTCGATCAGCGGACCGACTCGTCACCGTTCCACATGCGACCGGGGAGCATCGCTGGCCCACATCAGCTTTCCTCCCGACAATTTCAAGCACTCTTTGACTCTCTTTTCAAAGTCATTTTCATCTTTCCCTCGCTGTACTTGTTCGCTATCGGTCTCTTGCATGTAATTAGCCTTGGATGGAATTCACCGCCCGCTTCAGGTTGCATTCCCAAACAACCCGACTCGTAGACTGCGCCTCGTGGTGCGATAGGGTCCAGGCATGACGGGGTTCTCACCCTCTCCGGCGCCCCCTTCTAGGGAACTTGGGCCCGGTCCGCCGCTGAGGACGCTTCTCCAGACTACAATTCAAATGATGGAGTCGCCCGATTCTAAGGCTGCATTGTTCCCAGTTCGCTCACCGTTACTAGGGGAATCCTTGTAAGTTTCTTTTCCTCCGCTTATTGATATGCTTAAACTCAGCAGGTAATACCGCCTGACCTGGGGTCGCGGTCAGAGCGCATGGTGAGGTGCGGTGAGGGTCAAGGAGTCCGGACGCGCGACAGGCTTTTGCAGCGACAACAAGAGAGAGTTTAGTTTCAACCACAACTTGCTACGGCGTCCGTCGATGTGGACTCGCATTTAGGCCGGCCGCGCGCTCGGGGCTCACGGGAGGCCAGCTTCCACCCCCGCGTTAAGACTTGTGTTGTGCGGGGGTGCGACGCGATGCGTGACTCCAAGGCAGACGTTCCCTCGGGCAAATCACTTTGGGCACAACTTGCGTTCAAAGACTCGATGGTTCACGGGATTCAGCAATTCACACTAAGTAGCGCATTTTGCTACGTTCTTCATCGATGTGAGAGCTGAGATATCCATTACCGAGAGTCGTTTGTGTTAACAGAGCAGCGCGCTTCCCCCTGCACGATCCACGAATAGGGCGCGAGGGGGAGGGCTATCGATTGTAGTATTCCTTGGTGCTTTCCGCACCGGGGTCGTTGGTTGACCGAAGAGCTTGCGCCCCTCGGGCGCCGGGAGGGAGGCGCGCTATGAGCAAGCGCCACCCCTAGTGTTTAAAATGAGCTCGCGGGTCGTTCTGCTGTGCAGGTTTTGACAATGATCCTTCCACAGGTTCACCTATGGAAGCCTTGTTACAACTTCTCCTTCCTCTAAATGATAAGGTTCAATGGACTTCTCGCGACGTCGCGGGCAGCGAACCACCCACGTCGCCGCGATCTGAACATTTCACTGGATCATTGAACTTGTAGGAGCGACGGCTGGTGTGTACAAAGCGCAGGGACGTAGGCAACGCGAGCTGATGACTCGCGCTTACTAGGAATTCCTCATTGATGACCAACATTTGCAATGTTCTATCCCCATCACGATGAAATTTTAAAGATTACCCGGGCCTGTCGGCCATGGCTATAAGCTCGTTGAATACATCAGTGTAGCGCTCGTGCGGTCCAGAAGATCTAAAGGCATCACATACCTGTTATTACCTTTAACTTCCGCGGCCTAAAAGGCCGTAGTTCCTCTAAGAAGCTGGCCGCGAAGGGATACCACCGTATAGCTAGTTAGCAGGCTGAGGTCTTGTTCGTTAACTTAATTAACAAGACAAATCGCTCCACCAACTAAGAACGACCATGCACCACCACCCATAGAATCAAGAAAGAGCTCTCAGTCTATCAATCCTTACTATGTCTGGACCTGGTATGTTTCCCCGTGTTGAGTCAAATTAAGCTGCAGGCTCCACTCCTGGTGGTGCCCTTCCGTCAATTCCTTTAAGTTTCAGCCTTGCGACCATACTCCCCCTAGAACCCAAAAATTTTGATTTCTCATTAGGTGCCGGCGGAGTCCTAAAAGCAACATCCGCCGATCCCTGGTCGGCATCATTTATGGTTGATACTAGGACGGTATCTGATCGTCTTTGAGCCCCCAACTTTCGTTCTTGATTAACGAAAACATCCTTGGAAAATGCTTTCGCAGTTGTTTGTCTTTCATAAATCCAAGAATTTCACCTCTGACTATGAAATATGAATGCCCCCGACTGTCCTTGTTAATCATTACTCCTATCACGAAGGCCAACGTAATAGGACCTAAATCCTATAATGTTATCCCATGCTAATGTATACAGAGCGTAGTGTCACAGACGTAGAGAATCTGACAAGACTCCGTGCGGCACTTGGCAACTTACTCACGATTCTTTTACGATCTCGTAAGCTCAAGTCAGCCTTTCTACTCGGAATGCTAAGAGAATAAGAAGAAAGACAAAGATAGAACTTTGGAAGAGAGGACTTTTATTTTATTAATCAGTTGATGGATGATTTACAAGTACAATGACTCTCGTATTTTTACGACTCCCTAAGCATAAGAGTAAATAAATGCTGCTATACAAGTCTTTAAGTATATGCACTCAATAAATGTTCTACATTCCTAGAATATGTCTCTAGCTCTTCAAAAAGGCTCCTAGAATACTCTAGTCTTCCCCAAGAATCTAGAAGGCTCTAGAGTCTTTCACAAGCCTCTCCAAGGCTGTTGGACCGCCTGCCCCCTTCGTATGCTGCAAACTTGCTGGAAAGGTGGCGGGACATCACAATCTCCCCCACCTAATGATGCGACGACCACGTCGCATTGCTACTGTATCGGTGTCAAGTTTTGTCGTGCAATCATCAAGTCACGTACTAGGTCTATCCCCTCGAGTAGCCTCTTCAGTGATTTCCCGACCTTTCTCGACCCGATCTTTCAAACTTCCTCCTTCATAGGAGGCAAGTGCCTCGGCGGCTTCTTTTTCATCACGGCAGTGTTCCTTCTTGGAACCCTCTTCGTGTGCGGTGACAAGGACTTTTCAGCATCATTGTCTTCTCCCGAACATGCAATAGTTGCTGCCGATGTTAACTTCACGTCGACCCTCTAGAGCTTCATGGCCGTCAGCTGGATTTGTCCCTCCATCTTCTGTGCCTTTACCATGGGAACCATACATGTTCCTCCTTTCTCCATGATCATCAATTGTTGGAGATAAGGATCGATCACTGTATGGCACTACTGGAAGAACTCCTTCCACAGAATAATATCATAGATATCTAAGGGAGCGACAAAGAACTTAATTTTTCTTTGCCAGCCGCAAATTGTGATGCTCACTCCGTGCGCAACTTCATCCACAGGAGTTGGTGGTGCATTGATCGTCGTGAGTTGGATGTTGCTTTGACTATAACGCAACCCCAACCTCGTTGCTGACGTCTTGGCCATGAGGTTGGCCTCTACACCAGTGTCGACCAACACATGAGCACGTTTCCCATTGATCATAATGTCGACACATTGAGCGCATGCCTTAGACATCACAAGCCTCTACTCCGTATGCTTCGACTTCGCTTGCCTTGGCTTCTCTTGCCTTGCGTCATTGGTGGTTTCTTGGTGACAGCTCCACATAGACTTATCAAGCACAACTGCTTAGTCTCCTCGACTTCATCTTCTTCTTGGGCTTCATTTTCCTTCCGCTCTCGGAGGATAGTACCAAGACTCTTCAGTTCATGGAACTTTGCATAACTATGCGACCCGTTGTATATGTAGCAACCATCTCCCTTGGCAACCTGTTTCCTCACCGTGTTGACACGATCTCCGAATTTCTTGCCGTTGGACCTGTAGGTGTCACGCCTGTGAGGCTGTTGCTCCTCACCTCGCCTCTTGGGTTAAGGCCGTTGCTCCTCGCCTTCGCCACATTCTTCCCCACTATTATCATGACTACCTTCCTAGTCGTCCTCCTAGGCACTGTGAGACTTCTCCTTCCTGAAGTCTGTCAAGGCTTCGGCCTGTGTGATAGCTTAATCAATAGTCCTGACCTGTCGGCGCTCCAACTCCGTTCTGGCCCAACTTTGCAGCCCATCCAGGAAGTGGAACAACATATCTTAATTCGTGAGGATGGGAATCTGAAGCGTAAGGGTGGTGAACTCCCGCACATACGCGCGTATGCTGCCCTTTTGCTTTAACTCCCTAAACATGCGCTTCGCCTCATAGATGATGTTGTTAGGGAAGAATGCCTTCTTGAACTACTCGCGGAATTGCTCCCACGAGTTCAGAGTGCATGTCCCCTTCTTGATGTCAGACTCTTTACGCCTCCACCATAGCATGGCGATGATGGCATGCCACGCCCGACGTCGTTAGACCGTGTGTGCTGCCCAGAGGCCATGATGGCATGCCACGCCCCACGTCGTTCGACCGTGTGTGCTGCCCAAAGGCAATGATGGCATGCCACATGCAATGTAGTTCGACCGTGTGTTCTGCCCAAAGCGATAATGGCATGCCACGCCAAACGTCGTTCGACTATGTATGCTTGCAAAAGTCGATGATGGCATGCAACGCCCGACGCCGTCTGACTATTTGTGCTGCCCAAAGGCAATGATGGCATGCCACGCCCGACGTCGTTCAACCATGTTTGCCGTCCAAGGGCGATGATGGCATGCCATGCCCGACATCGTTCGATCTTTTGTGCTTCCCAAAGGCGATGATGTCATGCCATGCCAGACGTCGTTCGACGATGTTTATCGTCTAAGGGCTATGATGGCATGCCACGCCTGACGTCGTTCGCCCGTGTGTGATTCCCAAAGCCGATGATTGCATGCCACGCCTGACGTCGTCCGACCATGTGTGATGTCCAAAGGCGGCGATGTCATGCCTTGCCTGACTTTACTGACCGTGTGTGCTCTCCAAGGGCAGTGATGTCATGCCTTGCCCGACGTTGCTGACCGTGTGTGCAGTCCAAAGGCGGTGATGTCATGCCACGCCCGACGTTGACGACCGTGTGTGCTGTCCAAGGGAGGTGATGTCATGCCACGCCCGACGTTACCGAGCGTGTGTGCTGTCCAAGGGCAGTTAAGTCATCATTCCACGCCCGACGTTGCCGACCGTGTGTGCTGTTCAAGGGCTGTGATGTCATGCCACGCCAGACGTTGCCGACCGTGTGTTTTGTCAAAGGTCGGTGATGTCATGCCACACCCGACGTTGCCGACCGTGTGTGCTGTCCATGGGCGCTGATGTCATCATGCCACGCCTGACGTTGCCGACCGTGTTTGTAGTCCAAGGGTGGTGATGTCATGCCATGCTCGACGTTGTCTGACCGTGTGTGCTGCCCAAAGACGATGATGGCATGCCACGCTTGACGTTGTTCGACCGTGTGTGCTGCCCAAAGGCGATTATGGCATGCCACGCCCGACGTCGTTCGACTGTGTGTGCTGGTGAAAGGCTATGATGGCATGCAACGCCCAAAGCCGTCCGACCGTCTGTGTTGCCCAAAGGCGATGATGTCATGCCACACCCGACGTCATTCGAGCATGTTTGCCGTCCAAGGAAGATGATGGCATGCCACCCCTGACGTCGTTCGACCGTGTGTGCTACTCAAAGGCGATGATGGCATGCCACGCCTGACGTCATTCAACCGTTTATGCTGCCCAAAGGCGATGATGACATACCACGCCCGACGTCATTCGACCGTGTGTGGTCTCCAAAGGAGGTGATGGAATGTCACTCCTGATGTCGTTCGACCGTGTTTGCCGTCCAAGGGCTATGATGGCATGCCACGCCCGACATCGTTCGATCGTTTATGCTGCCCAAAGGCGATAATGGCATGCCATGCCTGACGTACGACGGTGTTTGTCGTCCAAGGACTATGATGGCATGCCACGCCCGATGTCGTTCGACCATGCGTGCTGCCCAAAGGTGATGATGGCATGCCACGCCCGACGGCGTTCGACCGTCTGTGCTGTCCAAGGGCGGTGATGTCATGCCACGCCCGACGTTGCCGAGCGTGTGTGCTGTCTAAAGGCAGTGATGTCATCATGCCACGCCCGACGTTGCCGACCGTGTGATGTGTCCAAGGGCTGTGATGTCATGCCACGCCCGACGTTGCCGACCGTGTGTGTTGTCCAAGGTCGGTGATGTCATGCCACACCCGACGTTGCCGATCGTGTGTGCTGTCCAAGGGAGGTGATGTCATCATGCAACGCTCGACGTTGCCGACCGTGTATGTTGTCCAAAGGCGGTGATGTCATGCAACGCCCGACGTCGTCCGACCGTGTGTGCTGCCCAAAGGCGATGATGGCATGCCATGCCCGACGTCGATCGACCGTGTGTGCTGTCCAATGGCGATTATGGCATGCCACGCCCGACGTCGTTCGACTGTGTATGCTGGTGAAAGGCGATGATGGCATGCAACGCCCGATTCCGTCCGACCGTCTGTGCTGCCCAAAGGCGATGAGGGCAAGCCACACACGACGTAGTTCGAGCATTTTTGGTGTCCAAGGAAGATGATGGCATTCCATGCCTGACGTCGTTCAACCGTGTGTGCTACCCAAAGGCGATGATGGCATGCCACGCCTGACGTTGTTCGACCGTTTGTGCTGCCCAAAGGCGATGATGGCATGCCACACCCGATGTCGTTCGACCGTGTGTGCTGTCCAAAGGCGGTGATGGCATGTCACTCCTGTAGTCGTTCGAGCGTGTTTACCATCCAAGGGCTATGATGGAATGCAACGCCCGACATCGTTCGATCGTTTATGCTGCCCAAAGGTAATGATGGCATGCTACGCCTTACGTCGTTCGACGATGTTTGACGTCCAAGGGCTATGATGACATGCCACGCCCGACGTCGTTCGATCGTGTGTGCTGCCCAAAGGAGATGATGGCATGCCACGCCCGACGTTGTTCGACCGTGTGTGCTGCCCAAAGGCGATGATGGCATGCCACGCCCGACGTCATCCGACCGTCTGTGCTGCCCAAAGGTGATGACGGCATGCCACGCCCGACGTTGTTCGACCATGTTTGCCGTCCAAGAGCGATGATGGCATGCCACGCCCAACGTCGTCCGACTGTGTCAACTAGTCCAATGGAGATGATGGCATGCCACACCCGACGTCGTTCGACCGTGTGTGCTGCCCAAAAGCGCTGATGGCATGCAACGCCCGATGACGTTCGACCGTTTGTGCTGCCCAAAGGCGATGATGGCATGCGACACCCGACGTCGTTCGAACGTGTGTGCTGTCCAAAGGTGGTGATGGCATGTCACGCCTGACGTCGTTCGACTGTTATTGCAGTCCAAGGGCTTTGATGACATGCCACGCTTGACATCGTTCGACCGTTTGTGTTGCCCAAAGGCCATGTTGGCATGCCAAGCCTGACGTCGTTCGACGGTGTTTGCCATCCAAGGGCTATGATGGCAAGCCACACCCGACGTCGTTCGACCGTGTGTGCTGCCCAAAGGCGATGATTGCATGCCACTCCCGACGTCGTCTGAGCGTGTGTGCTGTCCAAAGGCGGCGATGTCATACCACGCTCGACGTTGCCGACCGTGTGTGCTGTCCAAGGGCGGTGATGTCATGCCACGCCCGATGTTGCCGACAGTGTGTGCAGTCCAAGGGCAGTGATGTCATGCCACGCCCGACGTTTCCGACCGTGTGTGTTGTCCGAGGGTGGTGATGTCATCATACCACGCCCGACGTTGCCGACCATTCGTGCTGTCCAAGGGAGGTGATATCATGCAACGCCCGACATCGTCCGACCGTGTGTGCTGCCCAAAGGCGATGATTGCATGCAACGCCCGACGTCGTTCGACCGTGTGTGTTGTCCCAAGGCAGTGATGGCATGTCACGCGTGACATCGTTCAACCGTGTTTGCTGTGCAAAGGCTATGATGGCATGCCACGCCCGACATCGTTCGACCGTTTGGGCTGCCCAAAGGCGATGATTGCATGCCACGCCTGACGTTGTTTGACCGTGTTTGCCGTCCAAGGGCTATGATGGCATGCCACACCCGACGTCGTTCGACCGTGTGTGCTGCCCAAAGGTGATGATGGCATGCCAAGCCCGACGTCGTCCGACCATGTGTGCTGTCCAAAGGCGGCGATGTCATGCCACGCCCGACGTTGCTGACCGTGTGTGCTGTCCCACGGCGGTGATGTCATGCTACACCCGACGTTGCCGACCGTGTGTGCAGTCCAAGGGCGGTGATATCATGCCACGCCCGACGTTGCCGACCGCGCGTATGCTCCCCTTTTGCTTTAACTCCCTAAACTTGCGCTTTGCCTCATAGATGACGTTGTTAGGGAGAACGCCGTCTTGAACTCCTCCCGGAATTTCTCCCACGTGTTCATAGTGCATGTCCGCTTCTTGATGTCGAACTATTTACGCCTCCACCATAGGAAATTCTTAACCTCCTGTGCGTCGCGGACGCCTTTGAACATAGGTGTCATGGGAGCCTTGACTCTGGCCTCCCTTTCCCGGTCAAGTGATGTGGATCCACTAACCTCCCTATCTTTCTTGAGTGCTTCCTTTTGGGTTCACCCCGCGCATGCGATGCGAGGGGAGAAAGGCGACCGTTTGCACGTGCACAATGCACAATGCCTAGGCATTAGGTATGCAGCACAGGAATCCGACATCCGACCAGCCTAGATTGCGCTTCATCCGCCACCGAATTTGCATGCGAGTTAGGACGTCGCTGCTCGAAGAAGAGATCCAACCTAACCACACATGCCCAATACCACTCATGCGCCGTACGTGAATAGTTCTACCAATGAACGCCCGACATCCACCCCGCCGCCCGACATGAGATGTCGTGCGATGACGCCGATGCCTTCTTTGCAAGGCCAATGCTACACCCGCCGTTGCGCGCCTGCCCAAGAGAGTTGAGAATTTAATCACTGCAAAGATTGTTGGAGGAAGACGAAGGTTCACACAGGGGAACCGCCCACGCCCGGTCCATCATAGCGTTTGGCCGCACATGGCCTTACGTGCCCCGTGCATGTAACGCCTAGAGTTAGCCATAACAGGAGCTCTAGAACTAAACACTCGCCCGAAAGCACTGTCGTTTCCACACCAAACTCTATTATAAACCGATCTTGAGAAGTTCCCTCGGCGGCGCATGTTCGTCCCGCAGACGTTGCTGCTATGTTTTTGTCAGAACGAGCCATGCATGCCATCAAGCGCCCACACAGCACGCCTACTAAGCCCACAGGACGCCCGTGACGTCCGCCTTATAACGCCTCGATCACCCCGCAGACGTAGTCGGCATGTCTTTGCAAGAGCCCAACGGCGTAGCACGGACGAGCCATGCATGCGATAAAGTGCCCACGCAGCACGCCTACTAAGCCCACAGGACGCCCTTGACGTCCGCCTGCTTTCGCCTTAGTTGCCCCGTAGACGTCGCTGGCATGTTTTTGTTGACGCCCAACGGCGTAGCACGGAAGATCCATGCTGCCGTCAAGCGCCCACGCAGCACGCCTACTACGCCCACAGGACGCCCATGACGTCCGCCTGCCACCGCCTTAAACGCCCCGCAAACGTCGCGGGCGTGTTTTTGTAAACGCCCAACGGCGTAGCACGGATGAGCCATGCATGCCCTCAAGATCCACGCAGCACGCCTACTAAGCCCACAGGACGCCCTCGACGTCCGCCTGTCTTTGCCTCAGCCGCCCCGCAAACGTCGCTAGCATGTTTTTGTAGACGCCCAACGACGTAGCACGGACAAGCCATGCATGCCGTCAAGCGCCTACGCAGCATGCCTACTAAGCCCATAGGACGCCCTCGACGTCCGCCTGCCTTTGCCTCACTTGACCCATCAACGTCGCCGACGTGTTTTTATAAAAGCCCAACGGCGAAGCACGGACAAGCCATGCATGCCATCAAGCACCCACGCAGCACGCCTACTAAGCCCGTGGGACGCTTATGCCGTCTGCCTGCCTGCGCCTTAGTGTGCCTCCAACATCTCTACCCCCCTAATATATGCTTAAAAAAGTTTTACCATGTGTTGACACCCAATTTTGACCGACCTTTGACCATTTTTAGGAATACTATTCGATTAAATACGTATTTTAAATTTTAGAATTTTTAATCCACTTTTCTTGAAAATTATATATTTTAGTATGTTTTATTCTATAAAATTATCGTAAATAAATTATTTTCAATTATATAAAAATATTTAAATATATGTAGTATTTTAATTAAATAGTAATTCCTACACTTTTCTTAAATTTTAAATTCTAGCCTATTCTATTCCAATTTCTTTCGATTCTAGCCACTTGAATTAGAGTTTTATTACAATCATAGCCTCTCTTTCATTCCGATTCTAGCCAAATGTTATTGCAATTTTAGCCACTCTATATCTTTGCCAAACTAATTTCAAGACTTGATATTTTGATCTCATCCGTCCATCTTAATTAATTCCTAGATCTAATCCTAACCCCTCATCTCTTCTAAAATCAATGGTCCAGATTTAATCTACATATTTTAACCTAAAAGACTCTAATCCCTAAAATAATTCTCATTCTCTTCTCTCCCCCTCTCCAAGCCGCCTCCCTTCTCCCTTCTCTCTCCATCTCCTCCATTTTTCCCGGTGAGAGAGACAGCCGAACGAAACAACAACAGCCGCCAGACGAGCAGCGAGCGGCGTCAACCACCAGCTCACCGTCACCGGCAGCGTGTCTCTCTCCCTTTCGTTTTCCTCCCTCTCCCGTGGCTCCTCCTCCCTTTTCCGACCAGCCGCCACCCCTCTCTTCTCCCTCTTTCTCCAAGCCGCCATTCTCCTCCCTCTTCTTCACCTTTTCTCCTCATCTGTCCGGCAACCAGCGCACATCCGGCGAGCAGCAGCCCCGTTGCTCTTCTCTCTCTCTCTTTCCCATCGCGCCTTCTTCTCCCTCGCCCCATCCCCTCTTCTTCTCTTTTTCTCCTTGCAGCAACATCTTATCCAGCAGCAGCGACCGCCGGCGACACCATAACAGCAGCAGCTACATGGAAACATCAAGCAGTCCGGCGAACAACGAGAAACCAGCCCCGCCAGTAGCAGCAGCGGCCAGCAGACGACGGCAACCAGCAGCTGGACAACAGTTAGGCAAGGCCACAACCACCAATCAGATGAGTATCATTCACAAGTAATGAGCACCGTTCGAATAATGTGCGAGTTTCCAGTTTTAAAGACATATCTTTACAGATCAGTCAAGGTTTCTTCCTTTATTTCATCCATTATTTAATTTATCTTAGTTTGATATGTGACCATGTTATTTTCTGCAAACATGTTCTTATGAAAATTAATGACAATTGTATTTCATGTTAAGCATGTGTTACTATTTTATGATTCTCTAAATCTGTTATTGTAATTCTTGTGTTAAAGTCATTTCGAATCGAATGATAGTTGAGTGCTTTAGGTTGATAATGTTGAAAAACCTTTTTATTCCATACTAATGTGATCCTCTTTTGTTTAAGGCTAATTCACACCCCTCAATCTCTGCTAACTATGATATTTTTTGGTAATCTATCCCTTAATTTGGATAAATTTTGAATTGATCTAGCCAATTTTGATGATTAGGTCCTGGGATGATATCTGTTTATTTTATTATATTCTAGTAAAACTTGCCAAAGAAATTATTAGATGTAGTAATCTTCTGATTAAGTTCTTTATTAATTTTTTTGATTGAGATAAGAATTGTCGGAATTTGGCTTGTGAACGGGTTGTCTTTATTCGATTTTCTTTTCCCTAAAATAATCTTTTCTATGTGGTTGATTGAGTATAATTTCAACCAGTAACTAAACTTTAATATGCCATTATCTTTTCCTTAATTATGGAAAATATATATTATTTATTTATTTATTTATTTATTTATTTTTATTTTCTTGAATTATGGTAAATAATTAAAAAGCTTATTTTTGGCTCCTTTGAAATAAGGAAATATTATTGATTGATCCTCCTTTCCTTACTTCAAGATTGACTGATTTCTTACTTGCTTATATATGGTAGAATAATATTGGTTTGGCTCTTCTTTATTTAAGAAAAAAAATATATTACTCTATAAATTTATTCTTATTTGTTTATATTTGGTAATAAAATATTTTAAAATTTTCTGATTTTGGCTCTCTTTTTCAATAAGGAAAAACATATATTTATTTGATTCCTTTAAATATTTCTTTTCCTTATTTGTGTTCCCCTCTTTGCTATATAAATAAGACACCTCCCTTCATTATAAGACACTCATTCACTCTCAATCAAAAATTCTCTCATCAATCTCTCTTCTCTCATTGCTCTCTTGTTACTCTAACAATACATTGAGAATCCGATAATTATTCAAGTGTTCTTCTTCGCTATTCTATTACTTTGTTCTAGTAAAAGTTGAATCAATTTGTTTTGCTTAACGGGTTAGTATTCTTAACCTTCACACTATTTTTATATTCACACATTTGTGTAAGCTATTGTTTTATATATATATATGTAGAATTAGTCATTAAACGATTGCATATTGTCTCACCCTGACTAATAAGTGTGATTACTTGTGTAGTTATTTGATTACTTTGACAGGTTTCAAACTTGAAGTTCAAGTTGAAGATTAATCGAAGAAAGATTTATTTATTTGAATGTATGTATATATATTTTTCCTATTTTATTTATTCGAATGTTGTAATAATAGTAACTCTAAAGATCATATATATAAATTTATTTGGGGGGTCGTCTAGGGGAGGGGGATTTATATGCTTACTTGTTCATTAATTTTTTTAGAAATCATGCCTATAGGCTTGTCTTTAATCACCTAGAATTATTTGTAGGTGTTATAATCCAATCAATTGTTTGATGCTTTGTTAATAAGTCTAAAAAATAATAAACTAGATTCCATTAATTTTTAATGTTAAAATAAAATCATAATAATTTAGTAGGCTGATTAGGTGTTTTAACAATGTTATAACTTTTAGCATCATCTTGTTATATAGAATAAGGATTAATTTGTTCATATCATTTAGATCCACAAAAAAACATGCATATATGTGTTACTCTGTTTTCCTTTTTGAACACCTAGAAATTCATCTCTATAGGCTTGTAAATAACTTTA
This sequence comes from Solanum arcanum, assembly GCA_027789145.1. NCBI lineage: Eukaryota > Viridiplantae > Streptophyta > Magnoliopsida > Solanales > Solanaceae > Solanum > Solanum arcanum. The sequence continues at coordinate 43,324,089 of CM050939.1, read as the reverse complement.
AAAGAAAAAAAAATTTGTTTGTGCATATTTGTGTCCTCCCCCCCCAAAATTAGTTAATATTTTTTAATTAGTAATCCTATTTGTCTTCTTGAAGATTTCCGCATTCCTTGCAATATGTTATATTCTTAAAATAATAATGATACTAGAATCATTTCACTCATTTAACAAATTATTTGTCTTTAAATGTATTTCATCGTAAAACCTTTGCATTTAATAAATTTACCACCTTAATGTTTTACTAGTTTTTAGTACTTACAAAGTTTTGCAACATAATTTTCTTAAAAGTCATTATTCAATCTTCCTTTGAAATTTTGGATTGAGTATGACATTATTTTGAATTAAATTACAAGTACTATCTCCTAACCTATCGTTAGTGGGAAAGTCAAAGGAACTATGAGGTCTAGTTCCAATTTTTAAACCGACGCTTCCCCGGAAGTACCACCTCTCTTGATTTTCAAAAGAAACTATGTGCATTTATATGTAAATATTATGTGCCTACGTGTAAACTAAATCTTTTAAATCATTTTTCAAAAACATAAACTATTTTTAGACCGACCTCAAATCAAAATTGTTTCTATGGTGGAGGAGCGCGATCAACAATATCGTGGCATCATCCCTATAGAGAAACAAACATTTTTTTTTATATAAAAATTTCATATTCAAAATTTTCTCAATTTCCAAAACTTTACTTTCTCACATATTTAATTGCTTAATATTACAAACTTTGCTTATAACATAGTATCACATGCTTAAATAAAAAATAAAACTTGATTGTTTATTTATTGCTATCACCTACCTTGCATGCTCAAATTAATGAAAACAGTATTAATTTTTTCTTGTATTTGTTATTACTTAGAGAGATTAAATAAATTATGAAATGAAGTGACTTTTTTTGCTAATTGTAACCCCCACATAGACTGCATGAGATACGGCCGGGACCCACACTTGTGGACCTCGAGGGATGCCTAACACCTTCCCCTCGAGGTAATTTGAACCCTTACCCTAATCTCTGGCTCGTTGACCTTAGTTAGACTTAGTTAGGTTAGATAGGTGACCTAACGCGCCTTAATTCGTTAGGTGGCGACTCCAAACTCAAAATCCCAAAAGAGTTGTTAGGTCGTGCACAAAACTCGTTTTCTGCCAAAATGGGGCGCGACAGAATGGCGACTCCGCTGGGGATATTAGGTTCTTACCATTACGTGTTAATTGCTTATTTATGTGGGGTTTATTTCATTTTTGGTCATTTCATTATCTGTTAGGTGCTTACCATATTTAGTTTATTTTGTTGCCTTATTTATTGTCTTTTCTCCATGTTCCACCCTTTCCCTTTTCCTTAATTGTTTATTATCATGTTTTACCTCTTCCCTTTCCCCTTATTTGTTTACAAGTTTAGTCTCGTATCCTCTTGCTTTATTTGCGTAGTTTTCATATCTTTAAATGTTTAATTTCCTTTATTCATGATTATTTATTTACCGCTTTCCAATTTAAATGCTAAATGTTTATAGCTTTGATAATTGGCATCCCACTCATACTTCCCCCAATTGGAACCCTCTTCCTTTTTTTTATTTTGTTCTCGTGATGTTGTGTCTTTGCACCTCTCACAACTACTCCATCTTATTCAAATACCCATTATAGAGAGTCGGCATATGTGTGGACGTAGTGGATAGTTTTACTACCGCGAAGCCACGAGCCTCTCGCATAGAATCCCTTTCAAGTCTGTGTCAAGCCACTCTTAGAAGTCCTTGTTCAGTAATACATGCTTCATAAGCCCTAAGTGATTTGACCCTTGGCGTCAATCCATATAATTAGTAGCCAGCCTCTCGTCTAAAGGGCCCCAACAACCTTAGACAAATTGCATATTTATGTGTCAACGTGATCATAATAATTAAATCAAGCCAACATTGCCAAAATGGAGTTTAGAAGTCGTTTGTTACTTTGTTTGCAGAGTCATGGCTCACCCTCACTTTCCCAACACGCAAATGGTGGTCAAAGTTAATCCAGTTTGAAGACTTGGTGGAAGGATATTCAAAAAAATCAAGAGTTAGAAGCAAATGAATTGTTAGGCGGCCTCACTGCTTTGATCTCCGTAGAGTCAGATCGTCACTTAATCAAGGCATTGTTGATATTCTGGGACATTGAGAGGTTAGTCCTGAAATTCAAGGATTTCGAGTTAACCCCAACAATCGAAGAAGTTGGAGGATTCATGGGTCTCGCATAGAAAGAGCTGGAAATGATTGTTCCACACAAGCCAAGCCCAAGATCTTTTCTGAAGCAAATGGGCAGGTGTCATAATCCAAATCTGCTTTGTCTGAAAGAAGGCTGGATTTCTTTAGAGTTCTTATATTCGCGCTTTGGGGATGAGGAAGGTCATCAAAACTTTCATAGAGAATTTGCTTGCTTTTCTGCGAAATGGAAAAGGTATCGTCTTAATGCATTCGCCGTCGCCCCATTGGGTTCATTGGTTTTTCCTAGAGAAGGAGGAAAGATCCACACCGGTTTGTGTTACGTGGTTCGTATGTTGGCTCGAGGTGGGAAGACCTTGGTCCCCATGATACTTGCAGAAATTATAAGAGCATTGATTTCATGCACCAAAGGCAAAAGATACTTTGAGGGGTGCAACTTTCTGCTGCAACTTTGGGCCGTCGAACATTTCTACCAAAGAGCTAATACAGTAGACATTGTTAGAGGGACAATGGGGAACAAAATTATCAACCATCCCCTAAGGATGAAACATTTTATCTCCCCTGTGGGAACGGAGGACTGGTTCACATACCTAAAGGAGCGCTCAGCCGTTGAAATTCAATGGAAGTATTATTGGTTGAAGCCACGACGTGCCATCATAAGAGGAAATGAACTTTACTTCATTGAGCTTATCGGTTTGAATGGTGTGCAACCATACGCACCACTTCGAGTCCTTCGACAATTCGGACAGATCCAAATGATACCTCTGCGATCCCACATGAGCCACTATGGATATGACTTTGGGTCAGAATTACCGCAAGTGAACACTATACTGCGAATATGGAAGAATGTGATAACTATCGATGTTCAAGAGCACCGACCCTTCTGCACACCTGAATATTATGTATGGCTTTTAGAAGATGCAGAGCATAGAGATTTGAGCGAAGGAGGTCTTCCTGGTTTTGGCGATGAAAAAGAGAGAAGATGGGCTCACAACCTCCTCAACACTAATTATGACATTACCCCATAAATGAAGAAGCAGATTGTGCCTAACATTGGAAAGCAACATAATTAAAGTTTTTTTTATTTTTTTCTCTTTATTTCCCATATGTTATCCCTAGCCCTTTAGTTATCTTTAGATTGATGTAATAAATAGAAATTATTTCAATACTCGAAAGTTGTTTTATTGTCTAACTATAAACTCCAAATTGGCAAATAAGGCTTGAATTAATTATTATGCATAACTTACGTGTCACTTAGGCCTACCTCTGGCTCAATGAGGTTCCTTGCATTTAGGGCGTTTGTCTCAAAACAACGTGTTGATATTATGATATTATCCTAACCCCTAACTCTTTTTTTTTGATTCTATTGTTTTCCCATTTCCCAAGGTTGACCTGTCCTTCATCCTGGCACATACACGATCAAAAGGCACCCCCCCTTCTCCTTCTTCTCAAAGAGCAAGCTCCGAAGACAAAGGTAAAATGGTTGACGACAACAGCACCACTGAAAGGGTAGAAGCTTCTGAGGGAGGACAACTTCAAAGTAATCTTGTCCTAAGACTTGAGCGCAAGATTTCGCAATTGGAAGAAGAGGTAGCCAGCATGCTGATTTGGCCAAGTTGTCTATCTCTCTTGGAACACAATTTGGAGAAAAAATAAACAATCCTCCTAACCAAACAACCATGGCAAACAATCCTCCAATCCATATATCCCCACCTGAACCACTCGTCCAAATACCTTTCCACCACCCTACGCCCAAAATACCCAAGTTCCATTTCACCACTATTATCAACATACCAAACCAACCTTCCCAGAAACAACCCCAAACGCAAATATCCCATATACTTTTGGGAACAACAATCCCAATCCCATATACGTTGAAACTGCCTCTCTGACCCATGACCTCCATGAATCAGAGTCCCATCAGAAAGACCTCATAATAAAAACCCTGACTGAGAGATTAGATAACTTGACCAACAGGGTACAACACGTTGAAGGAGACAAGAAGTTGGGAGGATTGGGCTATGAGGATCTGTGCATGCATCCTGATGTAGAACTGCCCGAAGGATACAAGATTCTGAAATTTGAGACGTTCAATGGCATTGGGGATCCCAAAGCCCACCGACGAATGTATTGTGACAAACTTGTAGGGGTGGGGAGAGATGAGAGGATACTCATGAAGTTGTTCATGAGGACTCTTACTGGGGAGGCCCTATCATGGTACATTGAGCAAGACTCGCGGAAATGGATAAAATGGGTTGATATGGCAACTGACTTCATGAATAAGTTTGGTTTTAATATTGAAAACGCACCTGATTGGTTTTACATTCAAAATCTGAAGAAGAAACCAGGTGAATCCTTCAGAGAATATGCCATAAGATGGAGGTCTGAGGCGGCTAGGGCCAGACCCCCTATGGAAGAATCTCAAATGAAAGACTATTTCATCCGTGCCCAAGAGCCACAATACTATGACCGAATGATGCTGGTGGCTGAAAAGAGTTTCGCTGAAATCATTAAACTAGGCGAAAGAATTGAAGAAGGCATAAAGAATGGGACTATCATCAACTTGGAGGCTTTACAATCAACCAACAAGGCTCTGCAATCTGGTGGAATGACAGAGAGTCGAAAGAAAACAGGTTCTATAATGATGGCTCATGGAACTAGGACCCCTTTGAGGCACAAGACAATAAACCCACCACCATACCTTCACACCCCATACCCTCAACATCTCTCGGATCCACCCCCTATATCTCCCCAACCCATTCCAATATATTACCAAAACGCTCCTCCTCAATATTTGCATGCCTCATATCCTGTCTATAATGTTCAACCGACACACTTCCAAACTCCACCACCTACTCAAACACCAATTTACCGAAACAGACCTTCCTATGAAAGAAGACCTAGAAAAACCTATGCCCCTTTGGCCGAACCCATAGCACAACTTTATGAGAGGCTGAAACAGGCTGGGTACGTCTCTCCAATTCCTGCATTACCTGTGGATGTTCGCGCGAAATGGTACGACCCTAACAAGGTCTGCGCCTACCATTTTGGGATGAAGGGCCACACCACCGAAGTTTGCAGAGCCCTTAAGGATAAGGTTCAAATGTTGATTGATACAAAAACTATCCAACTGAAGGATCCTACACCGAATGTTGCGAATAATCCTCTCCCTAACCATCAAGTCAACATGGTGAAAGCTGGTGATGTCTAGGATTGGGAAGAATCTATCTGGACCGTCGAAACAGAAGAAGCTATGTCTACCAATGCCCAAGCACCACTAATAAATAGTGCAAGGACTCGCCCCATTTTAAGTAGATGTTGCTGCACCCAGACCACCATTCGTTGTCTATAAGGCATCCTCCCCAATACAATGTGACACACATGTTTTACCTAGGGATTACAACAAAAGAGAAACAAATGTGGAAGAGACAGATGTTGCAACAGGGGTCACCAGATCTGGAAGAATTTACACTTTTGAGAATTTGGTTCAGGGAGGCTCTAGAAAAGCCAAAGCACCAGTCGTAGATCTTGAGGATCAAAGTATTTGGAAAAAGGTTAAAGCTAAAGAATACTCTGTCATTGAGCAGCTGAGTAAAACCCCTTCCCAAATATCAATTCTGGTGTTACTGCAATCTTTCGAAACTCATCGAGATGCCCTTTTGAAGATCCTTGGTGAAGCTTATGTCCCATCTAACATCACTCATGGATAGGTATCCCAAATGGTGGGGCAGGTCTTTGAGGCTTACAAAATATCTTTTCACAAAGATGAGCTGCCAATCGAAGGAACAACTCACAATAAAGCTCTGTACATTTCGGTTCAGTATCAGGATAAGGTGATAAACAAAGCATTAGTTTATGCAGGTTCAGGTTTAAACATTTTCCCTCTGAGCACACTAACGAGGCTGGGTGTGGATAGTGCAAAAATTCAGACATGGAAGATGAATGTGAGGGCATTTGACGGCTCTCAGAGAGGCACTATTGGGGAGATAACCTTGGACATGCTCATTGGTCCTGTCACTTTCCCCATAGCTTTCCAAATTTTGGACATCCCTTCATCGTACAACTTATTGTTGAGTCATCCATGGATTCATATGGCTGGAGAGGTTCCATCTACTCTTCACCAATGCCTGAAGTTTGAATGGAATTACAAAGGGTTGTAGTCCATGGGGAAAAGGGGCATCCTGTATATACGATTGAAGGAAGAGAGAATATGGATGGTGAAATGTACCATACAGTGAGGCTTGTTGGTAATATTGAGTTGCAACCTTGGTTCAGCCAAAAAATCATAGATATGATGGCCTGGTTCAGTTTCGAGCTTGGGAAAGGTTTGGGGGCTCAATTGCAAGGGATAGTCGAACCTATACGGCCTGTTCGACATTCCACCACTTTTGGTTTGGGATATAAGTACACCACTGAAGAATGGCTCGATTGGCAACCACCTAGAGATGGGTACTACTATCCGCTAAAGAAACCCATACCACCATTGCATCAATCATTTCGATCAACATGTTTCATGGGAGGCAGTATTGATGATATCTCAGACGACTTGAAGGGGTTATCGCTAACCAAAGAAGAGGGGAAATTTGCAACGTCGTGATCAACGGGGAGGAGAAAGGGGGCCTTAGTGGAAGCAAGGAAGCAAAGATCAGCGTCAGCAACTGGACCTCGACTCCATTCAGACCTCGTCGAGCATCTGGGTAGCCTTGGAAGATGTTTTTTTTCTATCAAGTTTTAATAAAAGAGTTTTTAATAAACATTTTAATTCCCGTCCCCTGTATTGCTTTCGAATGAGGACTTATGAAATTTTCAAATCTTTATCAATAAAGTTCTTTTCCCCATTTTTGTCTTATATTTAATTTTTGCTTTTTTTCTTCTCACCAGCAAAATTCATTATAAAAATGTCGAATCTGAGACTATGGCATACAATGAGACTGCTCAACTTAACATTAATGACTTAGAAGAAGTCGAAGACAATGAGGTTCCCGAGGAGTTAATCAAAAGGGTTGAGGAATTCGAGGAAAAACCCAATCCAAATTTGGTAGAGACGGAAGTGGTGAATTTGGGAAATGCAGAGGTGATACAAGAAACTCGAGTAAGCATCCATATGACAAAAGAAGACAAGAAAGAGTATGCCGAGTTTCTCATAGAGAATAAGGATATTTTCGCGTGGTCCTACGCAGACATGACAGGGCTAAGTACTTCAATCGTAGCCCATCGACTGCCCACTGATCCAGCATGTCCTCCGGTAAAACAGAAGCTGAGAAAATACAAGCCCGAGATGAGTCTGAAAATCAAAGAAGAAGTATCAAAGCAATTAGATGTTGGGATACTCAAAGTGACGGAGTACCCAACTTGGCTTGCAAATGTCGTTCCAGTGCCCAAGAAAGACGGCAAGGTCAGAGTTTGCGTCGATTACCAAGATCTCAATAAAGCTAGCCCTAAAGATAACTTTCCCTTACCAAACATACACATACTGATTGACAATTGCGCTAAGCACGAAACTCAGTCATTTGTGGATTGCTTTGCCGGCTATCATCAAATTGAGATGCCCAAAGACGACGCTGAGAAAACTGCCTTCATCACGCCGTGGGGCATCTATAACTACAAGGTGATGCCCTTTGGATTAAAGAACGCTGGGGCTACGTACATGAGAGCAATGACTACTTTGTTTCATGACATGATCCATAAGGAAATTGAAGTTTATGTGGATGATGTCATCATCAAATCAAAGGAAAGTTTAAATCATTTGGAGGATTTACGGAAATTCTTTGCCAGGCTACGCAAGTAAAATCTGAAACTGAATCCGGCAAAATGTGTCTTTGGTGTGCCTGCTGGAAAGCTTTTAGGTTTCATTGTCAGTCGTCGAGGTATAGAATTGGACCCATCGAAGATCAAAGCCATTCGTGATCTTCTCCCGCCAAAGAGCAAGAAGGAGGTAATGAGTTTCTTAGGGCGACTTAACTACATTAGTCGTTTCATTGCTCAGTCTACTGTCATCTGTGAACCTATCTTCAAGCTGTTAAAAAAGGATGCTGCAGTGAAATGGACAAGTGAATGTCAACAGGCATTTGACAAGATCAAAGACTATCTATCCAATCCTCCTGTGTTGGTTCCACCAGAGTCAGGTAGACCATTACTTTTGTATATTTCAGTATTGGATAATGCTTTTAGTTGCATCTTGGGACAACACAATGAAACAGGGAGGAAGGAGCAAGCAATATATTATATGAGCAAGAAGTTCACATCGTGCGAAGCCCGATACTCTCTACTAGAGTGTACCTGTTGTGCTCTAACATGGGTTGCCCAAAAGTTACGACATTACCTCTCATCACATACTACTTATCTGATTTCAAGGATGGATCCTTTGAAGTATATCTTTCAAAAGCCCATGCCCACAGGTAAACTGGCAAAATGGCAGATATTGTTGAGCGAGTTTGACATAGTGTATGTCACGCAAAAAGCAGTGAAAGCACAGGCATTAGCAGACCACATGGCAGAGAATCCTGTGGACGACGATTACAGACCGCTGAAGACCTACTTCCCAGATGAAGAGGTGGCTTTTGTGGGAGAGGACATTTCTGAAGAATATGATGGATGGAGAATGTTCTTTGATGGAGCTAAAAATCTTAATGGATGCGGCATCGGGGCTGTTTTTATCTCACCCACCGGGCAACATTATCCAGTATCAGCAAAACTCAAATTCCTTTGCTCAAATAATATGGCCGAATACGAAGCCTGCATACTAGGTCTCCGACGGGAGATCGACTTGGATGTCCAGGAAATGCTAATAATAGGGGATCCAGACCTATTGATCCATCAGGTTCGAGGTGATTGGGCAACAAAAAAATCGAAAGTTGTTACCATATTGGAGTGCGTGCACAGGCTATGTAAAAGGTTTGTCAAAACAGAATTTAGACATGTACCAAGGGTCCAAAATGAATTTGCAGACGCCTTAGCCACTCTGTCTTCTATGATTCGACACCCTGATCACAATTACATCGATCATATTCACATTCATATACATGAACAACCAGCTTATTGTTTCCATGTTGAGGAAGAGCCTGATGGAAAGCCCTGGTACGATGATATTAGAGGATATTTGAAGAGTGGTGAATACACAAAAGATGCAACAAGTGTACAAAAGCGTACAATTCAAAGGTTAGCAACCCAATTCTTTTTAAGTGGGGAAATCCTCTATAGGAGAACTCCCGATTTGGGACTGCTAAGATGCGTCGAAGCAAGAGAGGCTCGCAGGCTGGTTGAAGAGATACATGCAGGCACCTGTGGCCCTCACATGAACGGTTTTACATTAGCAAATAAGATTCTGAGATCAGGATATTATTGGCTAACTATGGAGACAGACTGCATTCGCTACGTCCAGAAATGTCATCAATGTCAGACCCACGCAGATATGATTCGAGTACCTCCCAACAAACTCCATGTCACTAGTTCACCTTGGCCGTTCGTAGCATGGGGCATGGATGTCATTGGTCCAATCGAGCCAACAGCATCCAACGGGCACAGATTCATTCTTGTCGCAATTGACTATTTCACCAAGTGGGTTGAGGCCACCTCTCATAAATCAGTGACAAAGAAAGTTGTGGATTACTTTGTCATAAACAACATTATTTGTAGGTTTGGAATTCAAGAGTCAATCATCACCGACAACGGCACCAACCTAAACAGTGACCTGATGAGATCAATGTGTGAGAAGTTCAAGATCAGTCATCGAAACTCTACAGCATACAGGCCACAGATGAATGGGGTTGTTGAGGCGGCAAAAAAAAACATCAAAAGGATATTGCGCAAGACGATCGATAATCACAAACACTGGGAGGAAAAGCTACCTTTCGCATTGCTGGAGTATCGTACCATAATCAGAACTTCCACATGGGCCACACCTTACTTCTTAGTATACGGCGCTGAAGCTGTGATACCCGCCAAAGTAGAGATACCGTCCCTAAGGATCATCCAAGAAGCAAAGTTGAGTGATGCTGATTGGATACAAGGTCGGGCAGAGAATTTGGCATTAATAGATGGAAGAAGAATTAACGCCATTTGTCATGGTTAGCTCTATCAGAATAGAATGGCCAGAGCTTTCAACAAGAAGGTTAAACCCAGACATTTCTCACCTGAGCAACTGGTTTTGAAGTGGATTTTTCCAAATCAAGACGAGGCAAAGGGTAAATATTCACCAAACTGGCAAGGTCCGTACATAGTCTCTCAAGTACTGACAGGCGGAGCCCTCATACTTGCAGAAATGGATGGAGAAGTTTGGCCAAAACCTTTCAATTCAGATTCTATGAAAAAGTATTACATCTAGAGATTGATTCATGCTCTTTTGTAATTTGGAACTACGTCAGACCTGATTCCCATTTAAGAGGGGATACGTAGGAGCTCCTATGGGGTTCGGTCTTATTATTAAATAAAACTTTCATTTCCCCCTTTTTTATTGATAACTGGGGCATAATTTTTGACAGGATCTCAAAAATTCCACAAAGATTTCTCCTGGCACATCTTTATACTGGGGCAGAATCACCAAAAGTTTCTTCTCAACAAGCAGTCAGCTTACAACGAAGACTAAATGATAGCTCCACTTTTGAGTCAGACGTTATAAAGTCTCAACCTATGCCATGGTCAAAGATTCGAAATTAGCTTTTATTAAATGATAATTTCAAAATCTTTCAAAGTTTTTTATTTTTTTTTATTTTATTATTTTTTTTTCTTTCCCTTCCCCTTTTTTATGAAAAAAAAATAGACTCTCGAAGAGGTGTGGATGGCAAGCCAAAGGAGCACACTGCGCCAAATCATGGATACAAATCAACCTCCCCCCTTAAAACTAACTATTTTTCTTTGAATGTAGAAAATACAGGTACGTATACAAAGGCAACTGCAACAATCAACATCACCACATTTGAGCCCGACATATGACACTCAATCCTTCCAATAACGCGGACGCCCAAGCTACTGTATGCCCTCAAGCAACTGCTGTGCTGACAAATTACATTATGCTCGATATTGCATCATTTTGCACCTACACCTGATATCACACTATGCTCAAAGAACTATATCATTATATTATGCCCGAGAATGCCGAAATGCATCATTTCATGTGCTTGATATTGCATGAGCCCGAAGAAACACATTATCGCATGTGCTCGATATTTCATGTGCCCAAGGAAATACATCATCGCATATGCCCAATATTGACTTATGCTCGAAGAATCGCATTATTGCATGCGCTCGATATTTTATGTGCCCGAAGAAATGCATCATTGCATGTGCTCGATATTTCATGTGCCCGAGGAAATACATCATCGCATATGCCCAATATTGAGTTATGCTCGAAGAATAGCATTATTGCATACGCTTGATATTTTATGTGCCCGAAGAAATGCACCATTACATATGCTCGATACTGCATGTGCCCGATATTACATTGTTCCCGAAGAAGTGCATCATTGCATTGTGCTCGATATTGCATGTGCCCGAAGAAATGCATCATTGCATGTGCTCGATATTGCATGTGCCCGAAGAAATGCATCATCGCATTGTGCCCGAGACTGCATTGTGCCCGAAGTTTGCATAAGCTCAAGATTGCATCGTGCTCGAAGTTTACATGCGCCCGAATCAAATCAAGTCACAAGAGTATCAACAGATGTCAAAAACAGATACGCTCTTTTTACTCATTATTTATATTCCAAAGGTGTCATCCTCCAAAGGCGTCATCTTTCATGGTCTGCGGACTTCATGTCATGGCCTGAGGACTTATTTTATGCTTACCATGTCCCTAAGGTATCATATCTAAAGGCATCATCCTCATGGCCTGCGGACATCATATCATGGCCTAAGGGTTTAATTTCTGTCTATCATAATCCGAAGGTGTCATAGTCTAAAGGCGTCATTTTCATGGCCTACAGACAACATTTTCATGACCTGAGGATACACCCTGCATATCATGGCCCTAGACATCATAGCCTAAGACGTCATTTTGCATGGTCTTAAAGCAAACATTCATAGTCAATATGGGAAATTGCATCATGTTTACATCTACCGCTTTTTCTGCTCTAATTACTTTACTACAAGTTACAGTTATGCAGATTACAGACAAAGCTGCCTTCTGAACGGCTATTCCCTCGCTTACAAACAAAGGCTCCGACAAATTCTTGGCTACTCGCATTATCATTTCGCTATTCATCTATCATTCAGGCTACCATGAAGATATCTTCAGATTCAACTCGCCACTGTGACTTTTTATCTCTTCAGCTAGGCTCGTCCGCCTTACAATGCGACAGCTAGGCTCGTCCGCCTTACAATGCGACATCTAGGCTCGTCTGCCTTACAATGTGACATCTAGGCTCGTCCGCCTTACAATGGGACATCTAGGCTCGTCCGCCTTACAATAGAACATTTAGGCTCGTCCGCCTTAAAACGACATTTAGGTTTGTCCATCTTATAGGACATTTAGGTCGTCCACCTTAAAGGGACATTTAGGCTTGTCCGCCTCAACATTTATTCGTCCGCTTTATATGATATTTAGGCTGTCCGCCTTAAAATGACACTTAGGCTGTCCGCCTTAAAATGACGTTTAGACTCTCCTAACAATAGGAGATTTTTGTCTATATTATTATATCTTTATAGTATCAAATCTATTGGAGTTTGACGTTATTCTTCAGAGATGGGTTCAATCCTTCAAGAAGTTACAGACTATCAAGGCTTGCAGTACGTCTCAAACAGATACGCTTTTTATCACCTCTTGTCTATTTAATAGAACTCATATTTTATTATTATTGGTCATACTTTATCTATTTATAAGCTAACATTTTATCTAGAATTTGCAGATATGATCGATCGCCCTTGATTACAATTATCATGCTATCATCTATCCCAACAAAGACCCTATCAATTCTTTGCTACTCATACTCCGAACAGCGCTCCAAAAGTTGATTGCCTTACTCTATCATGCTCTTCTCGCTTCTCTGTCATACTCTTTTAGCCTCTCAATCTCTCTCTTTCGCTACTCTAATCTTATCTATTCAAGCCGATATCGTGCCTTACGAATACCTTACCGCTCTTTCGACCTTTAAGAGTTTCATTTACTCTTGAATCAAGAACTACACACGACCTGATTCTCGTATAACCAGAGATATGTAGGCGACTTAAAACCAAAGTCTCGGTCGTACCCTTTTCAACTCTATATCGTTTCAATTGATTCAACTGACATCTTTCGTCGGTCGGACAAAATCGGCTACTAAGTCAACGTTGGTTGCCTGACAATTCATTCTTCATTTTCAATCAACCAAGGGGCAGATGTTGACACCCAATTTTGACCGACCTTTGACCATTTTTAGGAATACTATTCGATTAAATACGTATTTTAAATTTTAGAATTTTTAATCGACTTTGCTTGAAAATTATATATTTTAGTATGTTTTATTCTATAAAATTATCGTAAATAAATGATTTTCAATTATATAAAAATATTTTAATATATGTAGTATTTTAATTAAATAGCCTATTCTATTCCAATTTCTTTCGATTCTAGCCACTTGAATTAGAGTTTTATTACAATCATAGCCTCTCTTTCATTCCAATTCTAGCCAAATGTTATTGCAATTTTAGCCACTCTATATCTTTTCCAAACTAATTTCAAGACTTGATCTTTTGATCTCATCCGTCCATCTTAATTAATTCCTAGATCTAATCCTAATCCCTCATCTCTTCTGAAATCAATGGTCCAGATTTAATCTATATATTTTAACCTAAAAGACACTAATCCCTAAAATAATTCTCATTCTCTTCTCTCCCCCTCTCCAAGCCGCCTCCCTTCTCCCTTCTCCCTTCTCTCTCCCTCTCCTCCATTTTTTCCGGCAAGGGAGACAGCCGGACGAAACAACAACAGCCGCCAGACGAGCAGCGAGCGGTGTCAACCACCAGCCCACCGACGCTGGCAGCGTGTCTCTCTCCCTTTCGTTTTCCTCCCTCTCCCGTGGCTCCTCCTCCCTTTTCCGACCAGCCGCCACCCCTCTCTTCTTCCTCTTTCTCCAAGCCGCCATTCTCCTTCCTCTTCTTCCCTCTCCTCTCCTCCCTTCTTCTTCTCCTTTTCTCCTCATCTGACCGGCAACCAACGCACATCTGGCGAGCAGCAGCCCCGTTGCTCTTCTCTCTCTCTTTCCCGTCGCGCCTTCTTCTCCCTCGCCCCATCCCCTCTTCTTCTCTTTTTCTCCTAGCAACAACAGCTTATCCAGCAGCAGCGACCGCTGGCGACACCATAACAGCAGCAGCTACACGGAAACATCAAGCAGTCCGGCGAACAACGAGAAACCAGCCCCGCCAGTAGCAGCAGCGGCCAGCAGACGACGACAACCAGCAGCTGGACAGCAGTTAGGCGAGGCCACAACCACCAATCAGACGAGTATCGTTCACAAGTAATGAGCACCTTTCGAATAATGTGCGAGTTTGTAGTTCTTAAGACGGATCTTTACAGATCCGTCCAGGTTTCTTTCTTTATTTCATCCATTATTTAATTTATCTTAGTTTGATATGTGACCATGTTATTTTCTGCAAACATGTTCTTATGAAAATTAATGACATATGTATTTCATGTTAAGCATGTGTTACTATTTTATGATTCTCTAAATCTGTTGTTGTAATTCTTGTGTTAAAGTCATTTCGAATCGAATGATAGTTGAGTGCTTTAGGTTGATAATGTTGAAAAAAACTTTTTATTCCATACTAATGTGATCCTCTTTTTTTTAAGGCTAATTCACACCCCTCAATCTCTGCCAACTATGATATTGTTTGGTAATCTATCCCTTAATTTGGATAAATTTTGAATTGATCTAGCCAATTTTGATGATTAGGTGCCGTGGGATGATATTTGTTTATTTTATTATATTCTACTAAAACTTGCCAAAGAAATTATTAGATGTAGTAATCTTCTGATTGAGTTCTTTATTATTTTTTTAATTGAGATAAGAATTGTCGGAATTTGGCTTGTGAACGGGTTGTCTTTATTCGATTTTCTTTTCCCTAAAATAATCTTTTCTATGTGGTTGATTGAGTATAATTTCAACTAGTAACTAAACTTTAATATGCCATTATCTTTTGCTTAATTATGGAAAATATATATTATTTATTTATTATTTTTTTTTTATTTTCTTGAATTATGGTAAATAATTAAAAAGCTTATTTTTGGCACCTTTGAAATAAGGAAATATTATTGATTGATCCTCCTTTCCTTACTTCAAGATTGACTGATTTCTTACTTGCTTATATATGGTAGAATAATATTGGTTTGGCTCTTCTTTATTTAAGAAAATAAATATATTACTCGATTAATTTATTCTTATATGTTTATTTTTGGTAATAAAATATTTTAAAATTTTCTGATTTTGGCTCTCTTTTTCAATAAGGAAAAACATATATTTATTTGATTCCTTTAAATATTTCTTTTCCTTATTTGTGTTCCGCAGACGTCACTGGCATGTTTTTGTTGACGCCCTACGGCGTAGCACGGACGAGCCATGCTGCCGTCAAGCGCCCACACATCATGCCTACTAAGCCCACAGGACGCCCATGACGTTCGCCTGCCACCGCCTCAAACGCCCCGTAGACGTTGCAGGCGTGTTTTTGTAAACGCCCAACGGTGTAGCACGGACTAGCCATGCATGCCGTCAAGATCCACGCAGCACGCCTACAAAGACCACAGGACGCCCTTGACGTCTTCCTGTCTTCGCCTCAGCCGCCCCGCAAACGTCGCTAACATGTTTTTGTAGACGCCCAACGATGTAGCACGGACGAGCCATGCATGCCGTCAAGCGCCTACGCAGCATGCCTACTAAGCCCATAGGAAGCCCAAGACGTCTGCCAGCCTTTCCCTCACTCGACCCATCGACGTCGCCGACGTGTTTTTATAAATGCCCAACAGCGAAGCACGGACAAGCCATGCATGCCATCAAGCACCCACAATACACGCCTACTAAGCCCATGGGACGCCTATGCCGTCTGCCTGCCTGCGCCTTAGTGTGCCTCCAACCCCTCTACCCCCCTTATATATGCTTAAAAAAGTTTTACTATGTGACAGGAGTAGACATGGATTTTTCAGCGAATCATAATGGAAATGTTCAACCCAAATATGCACGTTCTAAGGTACCAACACACATCAGCTTTCATAAATGACTTTAATATATATATAAAAATATTTTTTGACATTTTTTTAAAAATTTTTTTCAAAAATTCCAAAAAATTAGTAATAAATAAATAAAAAATAGGTAAAATATTGAAAAAATATGAAATCAACTCCGAAAAGTCACAAATAAATATGGGAACCTTAAAATAAAAAATTTCATAAATTTTATTTTTTAAAAGGAAGACGTAAAAAATAAAATAGCGTAAAAATAAATTATATCATAATGATTAAAAGTCGGAAAAATATGGAAATGCTCGAAAACACTTCTAAATATGTTAAATTAATGATAAGATGTATATTTGCACAAATAAAAGATGTTTCAATATCATACGAACCATAAAAGTAATGAAAATGATGCGAAAGAGCCACGTTAGGCGGAAACGTTAGAGAATAGATAATGGAAAGTAGATGAATATGTCTGTTATGGATGGAGGTTGTTTCAAAATCCATGTATTTATGTACGACATGAACATTCGCATGTTTTGTTTAGAACTCGAACAATGTCGCACAAGCCACAACCGATGCGGGCAGGCCACGGCCGACCGTTGCGTACAACACATTCGACGACGGCTGACCGTTTGTGATGTCCAAAGGCTATGGTGGCATGCCACACCCGATGTCGTCTGATCGTGTGTGCTGTCCAAGGGCAATGACGGCATGCCACGCCCGACGACGGCCGACCGTCTGTGCTTTCTTAGGGCAATGATGGCATGCAACTCCCGACGCCGTCCGACCGTCTGTGCTGCCCAAGGACGATGATGGCATTCCACGCCCGACATCGTCCGACCGTGTGTGCTGTCCAAGGGATTTGATGGCATGCCACGCCCGACGATGACCGACCATTTGTGTTGTCCAAAGGCGATGATGGCATGCCACACCCGACGCCGTCCGAGCGTCTGTGCTATCCAAGGGCTATGATGGCTTGCCACGCCCGACGAAGACCGACAGTCTGTGCTTTCCAAGGGCAATGACGGCATGCGACTCCCAACGCCGTCCGACCGTCTGTGCTGCCCAAGGGCGATGATGGCATGCCACACCCGACACCGTGCGACTGTCTTTGCTGCCCAAAGGCGATGATCGCATGCC
Organism: Solanum arcanum; assembly: GCA_027789145.1. NCBI lineage: Eukaryota > Viridiplantae > Streptophyta > Magnoliopsida > Solanales > Solanaceae > Solanum > Solanum arcanum. Next base: position 43,306,629 of record CM050939.1, on the reverse strand, counting down.
ACGCCTGACGTCGTTCGACTGTGTTTGTCGTCCAAGTGCGATGATGGCATGCCACGCCCAACGCCGTCTGACTGCGTCAGCTAGTCCAAAGGAGATGATGGCATGCCACACTCGACGTCGTTCGACCGTGTGTGCTGCCCAAAGGCGATGATGGCATTCTACGTCCGACGTCGTTCGACCGTGTGTGCTTCCCAAAGGCAATGATGGCATGCTACGCCCGATGTCGTTCAACCGTGTTTGCTGCCCAAAGGCGATGATGGCATTCCACGCCCCACGTTATTCGACGGTGTGTGCTGCCCAAAGGCGATGATGGCATGCCACGCCTGACGCTGTTTGACCGTCTGTGCTACCCAAAGGCGTTGATAGCATGCCACGCCCGATGTCGTTCGACCGTTTTTGCCGTCCAAGGGCGATTTCAACGCAGTCCTACTGTGTCAGACAGTTTAAAGGCGTTGATGGCATGCCACGCCCGACGTCATTCTATCATGTGTGCAGCCCAACAGCGATGATGGCATGCCACGCCTGACGTTGTTCGAGCGTGTGTGCTGCCCAAAGTCGATGATGGCATGCAATGCCCGACGTCGTTCAACTGTGTGTTCTGTCCAAAGGCGGTGATGGCATGTCACGCCTGACATCATTCGACCGTGTTTACTATCAAAGGGCTATGATGGCATGCCACGCACGACGTCGTTCGACCGTTTGTGCTGCCTAAAGGCGATGATGGTATGCCAGACCTGACGTTGTTCGACCATGTTTACCGTCCAAGGGCTATGATGGAATTCCACGCCCGACGTTGTTCAACCATGTGTGCTGCCCAAAGGAGATGATGGTATGCCATGACAGACATCGTCTGACCGTGTGTGCTGTCCAAAGGCGGCGATGTCATGCCACGCCCGACGTTGCCGATCGTGTGTGCTATCCAAGGGCGGTGATGTCATGACACGCCCGACGTTGCCGACCGTGTGTGCAGTGCAAGGGCGGTGATGTCATGCCACGCCCGACGTTGCCGACTGTGTGTGCAGTCCTAGGGCGGTGATGTCATCATGCCACGCCCGACATTACCGACCGTGTGTGCTGTCCAAGGGCGGTGATGTCATTCCAAGCCTGACGTCGTCCGACCGTGTGTGCTGCCCAAAAGTAATGATGGCATGCCACGCCCGACGTCGTTCTACTGTGTGTGCTGCCCAAAGGCGATGATGTCATGCCACGCTCGACGTTGTTCGATCGTGTGTGTTGTCCAAAGGTGGTGATGGCATGTCACGCCTGACGTCGTTCGATCGTGTTAGTCGTCCAAGGGCTATGATGGCATGCCACGCCCGACGTTGTTCGACTGTTTGTGCCTCCCATAGGCGATGATGGGATGCCACGCTTGACGTCGTTCGACCGTGTTCTCCATCCAAGGGCTATGATGGCATACCACGCCCGACGTCGTCCGACCGTATGTGCTGCCCAAAAGCAATGATGGCATGTCAAGCCCAACATCATCCGACCGTGTGTGCTGTCCAAAGGTGGCGATGTCATGCCACGCTCGACGTTGCCGACCGTGTGTGCAGTCCAAGGGCAGTGATGGCATGCCACGCCTGACATCGTTCAACGGTTTATGACGTCCAAGGGCTATGATGGCATGCCACGCCCAACGTCGTTCGATCGTGTGTCCTGCCCAATGGCGATGATGGCATGCCACGCCCGACGTCGTTCGACCGTGTTTGCTTCTTAAAGGCGATGATGGCATGCAACGCCCGACGTCGTTCGACTGTGTTTGCTGGAAAAAGGCGATGATGGCATGAAACGGCCGACACCGTCCGACCGTCTGTGCGGTCCAAAGGTGATGATGGCATGCCATGCTCGACGTTGTTCGACCATGTTTGCCGTCCAAGGGCGATGATGGCATGCAACGCCTGACGCCGTCCGACTGTGTCAGCTAGTCCAAACGCGATGATGGCATGCCACGTCCGACGTCGTTCGACTATGTGTGCTGCCCAAAAGCGATGATGGCATGCAACGCCCGACGTCGTTCGACCATTTGTGCTCCTCAAAGGCGATGATGGCATGCCACGCCCGACGTCGTTTGACCGTGTGTGTTGTCTAAAGATGGTGATGGCATGTCAAGCCTGACATCGTTCGACCGTGTTTGCCATCCAAAGGCTTTGATGGCATGCCACGCCTGACATCGTTCGACCGTTTGTGTTGCCCAAAGGCGATGATGGCATGCCACGCCTGACGTCTTTCGACAGTGTTTGCCGTCCAAGGGCTATGATGGCAAGTCTCACCCGACGTCGTTCGACCATGTGTGCTGCCCAAAGGCGATGATGGCATGCCACACCCGTCGTTGTCCGAGCGTGTGTGTTGTCCAAAGGCGGCGATGTCATGCCATGCCCGACGTTGCCGACCGTGTGTGCTGTCCAAGGGAGGTGATGTCATGCCACGCACGACGTTGTCGACCATGTGGGCAGTCCAAGGGCGGTGATGTCATCATGCCACGCCCGACGTTGCTGACCGTTCGTGCTATCCAAGGGAGGTTATATCATGCCACGCCCGACATCGTCCGACCGTGTGTGCTGCCCAAAGGCGATGATGGCATATGACGCCCGACGTCGTTCGACCGTGTTTGCTGTCCCAAGGAGGTGATGGCATGTCACGCGTGACATCGTTCGACCGTGTTTGTCGTGCAAGGGCTATGATGGCATGCCATGCCCGATGTCGTTCGACTGTTTGGGCTGCCCAAAGGCGATGAATGCATACCACGCCTGACGTCGTTTGACCGTGTTTGCCGTCCAAGGGCTATGATGGCATGCCACGCCCAACGTCGTTCGACCGTGTGTGCTTCCCACAGGCGATGATGGCATGCCAAGCCCGACGTCGTCCGACCGTGTGTGCTGTTCAAAGGCGGCGATGTCATGCCACGCCCAACGTTGCCAACCGTGTGTGCTGTCCTACAGCGGTGATTTCATGCCACGCCCGACGTTGCCGACCGTGTGTGCAGTCCAAGGGCGGTGATGTCATGCCACGCTCGACGTTACCGACGGTGTGTGCTGTCCAAGGGGGGTGATGTCATGCCACACCCAACGTTGCCGACCGTGTGTGCAGTCCAAGGGCGGTGATGTCATGCCACGCCTGACGTTGCCGACCGCGCGTATGCTCCCTTTTTGCTTTAACTCCCTAAACTTGCGCTTTGCCTCATAGATGACTTTGTTAGGGAGAACGCCTTCTTGAACTCCTCGCGGAGTTTCTCCCACGTGTTCATAGTGCATGTCCCCTTCTTGATGTCGAACTCTTTACGCCTCCACCCTAGGATGGGCATCTACGAAAGATACAACACAGCAGTCTTGATCTTGTTCACATCACTTCGCACCCGATTACACTTGAAGTAATTCTCCAAGTTCCATACGAAATTCTTCACCTCCTGTGCGTCGCTGACGCCTTTGAACATAGGTGGCCTAGGAGCCTCGACTCTGGCCTCCCTTCCCGGGTCAAGTGATGTGGATCAACAAACCTCCCTATCTTCCTTGAGTGCTTCAGTTTGGGTTCACCCCGCGCATGGGATGCGAGAGGCGAAAGGCGACCGTTTGCATATGCACAATGCCTAGGCATTTGTACGCAGCACAGGAATCCGACATCCGACCATCCTAGATTGTGCTTCATCCGCCACCGAATTGGCATGCGAGTTAGGACGTCGCTGCCCGAAGCAGGGATCCAACCTAACCACACATGCCCAATACCACTCATACACTGTACGTGAATAGCTCTACCAATGCACGCCCGACATCCACCCCGCCGCTCGACATGAGATGTCGTGCGACAACGCCGATGCCTTCTTTGCAAGGCCAATGCTACACCCGCCGTTGCGCGCCTGCCCAAGGGAGTTGAGAATTTAATCACTGCAAAGATTGTTGGAGGAAGACCAAGGTTCACACAGGAGAACCGCCCACACCCGGTCCATCATAGCGCTTGGCCACACATGGCCTTACGTTCCCCTTGCGTGCAACACTTAGAGTTAGCCATAACAGGAGCTCAAGAACTAAACACTCACCCGAAAGCACTGCCGTTTCAACACCAAACTCTATTATAAACCGATCTTGAGAAGTTCCCTCGGCGGCGCACGTTCGTCCCGCAGACGTTGCTGCCATGTTTTTGTAAGCGCCCAATGGCATAGCACGAACGAGCCATCCATTCCATCAAGTGCCCACGCTGCACGCCTACTAAGCCCACAGGACGCCCATGACGTCCTCCTTATAACGCCTCTGTCGCCCCGCAGACGTCGTTGGCATGTTTTTGCATGCGCCCAACGGCTTAGCATGGACGAGCCATGCATGCCATCAAGCGCCCACGCAGCACGCCTACTAAGCCCACAGGACGCCCTTGACGTCCGCCTACTTTCGCCTCAGTTGCCCCGCAAACGTCGCTGGCATGTTTTGGTTGACGCCCAACGGAGTAGAACGGACGAGCCATGCTGCCGTCAAGCACCCACGCAGCACGCCTACTAAGCCCACAAGACGCCCATGACGTCCGCCTGCCACCGCCTCAAACGCCCCGCAGACGTCGCGGGCGTGTTTTTGTAAACTCCTCATGGCGTAGCACGGACGAGCCATGCATGCCGTCATGATCCACGCAGCACGCCTACTAAGCCCACAGGACGCCCTCGACGTCCGCCTGTCTTCGCCTCAGCCGCCTCGCAAACGTCGCTAGCATGTTTTTGTAGACGCCCAACGACGTAGCACGGACGAGCCATGCATGCCGTCAAGCGCCTACGTAACATGCCTACTAAGCCCACAGGACGCCCTCGACGTACACCTACCTTTGCCTCACTCGACCCATCGACGTCGCCGACGTGTTTTTATAAACGCCCAACGGCGAAGCACGGACAAGCCATGCATGCCATCAAGCACCCGCGCAGCATGCCTACTAAGCCCATGGGACGCCTATGTCATCTGCCTGCGTGCACCTTAGTGTGCCTCCAACACCTCTACCCCCCTTATATATGCTTAAAAAAGTTTTACCATGTGACAGGAGTAGACATGGATTTTCCAGCGAATCATAATGGAAATGTACAACCCAAATATGCACGTTCTAAAGTACCAACACATATCATCTTTCATATATGACTTTATTATATATATAAAAATATTTTTCAACATTTTTTTAAAATTTTTTTTTAAAAAATTCAAAAAAATTAGTAATAAATAAGATAAAAATAGGGAAAATATCAAAAAAAATATGAAATCAACTCCGAAAATTTACAAATAAATATGGGAACCTTAAAATAAAAAATTTAATAAATTCTATTTTTTAAAAGGAGACGTAAAAAATAAAAAAACATAAAAATAAATTATAAAATAATGATTAAAAGTCGGAAAAATATGGAAATGCTCGAAAACACTTCTAAACATGTTAAATTAATGATAAGATGTATATTTGCACCAATAAAAGATGTTTCAATATCATACGAACCGTAAAATTAGTGAAAAGGATGCAAAAGAGCCACGTTTGGCGGAAACGTTAGAGAATAGATAATGGAAAGTAGATGAATATGTTTATTATGCATGGAGGTTGTTTCAAAATCCATGTATTTATGTATGACATGAACATCCGCATGTTTTGTTTAGAACTCAAATAATGTCGCACAAGCCACGACCAATGCGGGCAGGCCACGGCCGACCGTTGCGTGCAGGCACGTCCGACGACGGTCGACCGTTTGTGATATCCAAGGGCTATGATGGCATGCCACACCCGACGACGGCCGACCATCTGTGCTTGTCCAAGGGCGATGATGGCATGCCACGCCCGATGCTGTCCGACCGTGTGTGCTGTCCAAGAGCTATGATCGCATACCACGCCCGACGACGGCCGACCGTCTGTGCTGTCCAAGGGCGATGATGGCATGCGACTCCCGACGACGTGCGACCGTCTGTACTGCCCAAGGGCGATGATTGCATGCCACGCCCGACATCGTCTGACCGTGTGTGCTGTCCAAGGGATATGATGGCATGCAACGCCCAACGACGACCGACCATTTGTGTTGTCCAAAGGCGATGATGGCATGCCACACCCGACGCCGTTCTACCGTCTGTGTTGTCCAATGGCTATGATGGCATGCCACGCCCGACGACGGCCGACCGTCTGTGATGTCCAAGGGGGATGATGGCATGCGACTCCCGACGCCGTGCGACTGTCTGTGTTGCCCAAAGGCGATGATGGCATGCCACGCCTGACATCGTTCGACAGTGTTTGCCGTCCAAGGGCGATGATGGCATGCCACGCCCAACGCCGTCCGAATGTGTCATCTAGTCCAAAGGCGATGATGGCATGCCACGCCCGACGTCGTTCGACCGTGTGTGCTGCCCAAATGTGATGATGGCATGCCACGCCTGACATCGTTCGACCGTGAGTGCTTCCCAAAGGCGATGATGGCATGCCACGCCCGACATCGTTCAACCGTGTGTGCTGCCCAAAGGCGATGATGGCATGCCATGCCCGACGTCGTCCGACCGTGAGTGCTTCCCAAAGGCGATGATGTCATACCATGCTCGACATCGTTCGACCGTATGTGCTACCCAAAGGCGATGATGGCATGTCACGTCCAACATCATCCGACCGTGTGTGCTATCCAAAGGTGGCGATGTCATGCCACACCCGACGTTGCCGACCGTGTGTGCTGTCAAACAGTGGTGATGTCATGCCACGCCCGACGTTGCCGACCGTGTGTGCAGTCCTAGGGCGGTGATGTCATGCCACGCCCTACGTTGCCGACAGTGTGTGCTGTCCAAGGGCGGTGATGTCATGCCACGCCCGACGTTGCCGACCATGTGTGCAGTCCAAGGGCAGTGATGTCATGCCACGCCCGACGTTGCCGACCGTGAGTGAAGTCCAAGGGCGGTGATGTCATAATGCCACGCCCGATGTTTCCGACGGTGTGTACTGTCCAAGGGCGGTGATGCCATTCCACGCCCGACGTCGTCTGACCGTGTGTGCTGCCCAAAAGCAATGTTGGCATGCCACACCCGATGTCGTTCGACCGTGTGTGCTGCCCAAAGGTGATGATGGCATGCCACGCTCGACGTCGTTCGACCGTGTGTGCTGTCCAAAGGCGATGATGGCATGCAACGCTCGACGTCGTTCGACAGTGTGTGCTGTCTAAAGGTGGTGATGGCATGTCACGCCTGACGTCGTTCGATCGTGTTTGCCGTCTAACGACTATGATTGCATGCCACGCCCGACGTCGTTCGACCGTTTGTGCTGCCCATTGGCGATGATGGCATGCCACGCCTGACGTTGTTCGACCGTGTTTGCCGTACAAGGGCTATGATGGCATACCACGCCCGACGTCGTTCGACCGTATGTGCTGCCGAAAGGCGATGATGGCATGTCACGCCCAACATCGTCCGACCGTGTGTGCTGTCCAAAGGTGGCGATGTCATGCCACACTCGACGTTGCCGACCGTGTGTGCTGTCCAAGGGAGGTGATGTCATACCACGCCCGACATTTCCGACCGTGTGTGCAGTCCAAGGGCGGTGATATCATGCCACGCCCGACGTTGCCGACCATGTGTGCTGTCCAAGGGCGGTGATGTACTGCTACACCCGACGTCGTCCGACCGTGCGTGCTTCCCAAGGGCGGTGATGTCATGCCACGCTCGACGTCGTTCGACCATGTTTGTCATCCAAGGGCGTATTTTGCAGTCCACGCCCGTTCTACGCAGGCCTTGGCAGATGCCGCCTGGCCGCAGACGTGCTGCGTACGCAGACCCATTTGCCCCTTGACATCTAACTTGGCTTTAATAATCGTACCCGACATCTCGAAAACCTCTTATAGTGACATGTCATCAGTCACTTAACATGTCGTTAGTCTTGATAAATGAACTTAGCGTCACGAAAAACTCGCCATGGGGCTCAGAACGTATAGCTCAACACTTAGCGGCAGACTAGTGAATTTCACATGCCATGTTACTTCTGATACTTATATTTTAACACTAAGTTATTTTTTCCCTTTCCAAGGATGCAGGCAGCACGCGGACCTCTCATATGAAAAGTTAGAAATGATTGGATTTGATTTTGGGGGAGGGGGTGTGGGGGGACGAATCGGAGCGACAAAGGGCTGAATCGCAGTGGATCGTGGCAGCAAGGCCACTCTGCCACTTAAAATACCCCGTCGCATATTTAAGTCGTCTGCAAAGGATTCTACCCGCCGCTCGATGGAAATTTTACTTCAAGGCGGTCACCGTGACGCTTCCGTTGCGATGACTTAGCCAACGACACGTGCCTTTGGGGCCGTGGGCCCCTACTGTGGGTCGGCAAGCGGACGGCGGGCTCATGCATCACTTCTAGCCCGGATTCTAACTTAGGGGCGTTCAGTCATAATCCAGCACACGGTAGCTTTGCGCCAGTGGCTTTTCAACGATACGCGATGGCCAATTATATGAATCAATGGTTCCTCTCGTATTAGGTTGAAATACTATTGTGACACTGTCATCAGTAGGGTAAAACTAACCTGTCTCACGACGGTCTAAACCCAGCTCACGTTCCCTATTGGTTGTTTAACAATCCAACACTTGGTGAATTCTGCTTCACAATGATAGGAAAAGTCGACATCGAAGGATAAAAAAGCAACGTCGCTATGAACGCTTGGCTGCCACAACCCAGTTATCCCTGTGGTAACTTTTCTGACACCTCTAGCTTCGAATTTATGATAAGATATATATTTGCACAAATAAAAGATGTTTCACTATCATACGAACCATAAAAGTAATGAAAATGATGCGAAAGAGCCACATTAGGAGGAAACGTTAGAGAATAGATAATGGAAAGTAGATGAATATGTCTGTTATGAATGGAGTTTGTTTCAAAATCCTTGTATTTATGTACGACATGAACATCCGCATGTTTTGTTTAGAACTCGAACAATGTCGCACAAGCCACGACCGATGCGGGCAAGCCACGGTCGACCTTTGCGTGCATCACATCGGCCGACCGTTTGTGATGTCCAAGGGCTATGATGGCATGCCACTCCCGATGCCGTCCAACCGTATGTGCTGTCCAAGGGCAATGATGGCATGCCATTCCCGACGATGGCCGACCGTTTGTGCTTTCCAAGGACAATGATGGCATGCGACTCCCGACGCCGTCCGACCTTTTGAGCTGCCCAAGGGCGATGATGGCATGCCACGCCCGACATCGTCCGATCGTGTGTGCTTTCCAAGGGATATGATGGCATGCCATGCCCGACGACGACCGACCATTTGTGCTGTCCAAAGGCGATGATGGCATGCCACACCCGACGCCGTCCGACCGTTTCTGTTGTCCAAGGGCTATGATGGCATGCCACGCCTGATGACGACCGACAGTCTGTGCTTTCCAAGGGCGATGATGGCATGCCACGCCCGACTACGTGCGACTGTCTGTGCTGCCCAAAGGCGATGATGGCATGCCACGCCTGACGTCGTTCGAGCGTGTTTGCCGTCCAAGTGCGATGATGGCATGCCACGCCCAACGCCGTCCGACTGCGTCAGCTAGTCCAAATGCGATGATGGCATGCCACGCCCGACGTCGTTGGACCGTGTGTGCTACCCAAAGGTGATGATGGCATGCTACGTCTGACGTCGTTTGACCGTGAGTGCTTCCCAAAGGCGATGATGCCATGCTACGCCCGATGTCATTCGACCGTGTTTGCTGCCTAAAGGCGATGATGGCATGCCACGCCCCACGTCGTTCGACGGTGTGTGCTTCCCAAAGGCGATGATGGCATGCCACGCCCGACGCTGTTTGACCGTCTGTGCTGCCCAAAGGCGATGATAGCATGCCACGCCCGATGTCGTTCGACCGTCTTTGCTGTCCAAGGGTGATTTCGACGCCGTCCTACAGTGTCCGCCAGTCTAAAGGCGTTGATGGCATGCCACGCCCGACGTCGTTCGAGCATGTGTGCAGCCCAACGGCAATGATGGCATGCCACGCCCGACGTCGTTCGAGCGTGTGTGCTGCCCAAAGTTGATGATGGCATGCCACGCCCGATGTCGTTTAACCGTGTGTGCTATCCAAAGGCGGTGATGGCATGTCACGCCTGACGTCATTCGACCGTGTAAACTGTCAAAGGGCTATGATGGCATGCCACGCACGACGTCGTTCGACCGTTTGTGCTGCCTAAAGGCGATGATGGCATGCCACGCCTGACGTTGTTCGACCATGTTTACCATCCAAGGGCTATGATGGAATTCCACGCCCGATGTCGTTCAACCGTGTGTGCTGCCCAAAGTTGCCGATCGTGTGTGCAATCCAAGGGTGGTGATGTCACGCCACACCCGACGTTTCCGACCGTGTGTGCTGTACAAGGGTGGTGATGTCATGCCACGCCTGATGTTGCCGACTGTGTGTGCAGTCCAAGGGCGGTGATGTCATGCCACCCCCGCCGTTGCCGATCGTGTGTGCTTTCCAAGGGCGGTGATGTCCTACCACGCCCGACGTCGTCTGACTGTGCGTTCTTCCTATGGGCGGTGATGTAATGCAACGCCCGACGCTGTTCGACCATGTTTGCCGTCCAAGGGCATATTTTGCAGTCCACGCCCGTTCGGCGCAGGCCTTGGCAGATGCCGCCTGGCCGCGAACGTGCTGCGTACGCAGACCCATTTTCCCCTTGACATCTACCTTGGCTTTAATAATCACACCCGACATCCCAAAAACCTCTTATAGATACATGTCACTAGTCCCTTAACATGTCATTAGGCTTGATAAATAAACTTAACGTCATGAAAAACTCGCAATGGGGCTCAGAACGTATAGCTCAACACTTAGCGGCAGACTAGTGAACTTCAAGTGCCATGTTACTTCCGATACTTATATTTTAACACAGTTATTTTTTCTCCTTCTAAGGATTAAGTCAGCACGCGAACCTCTCATTTGAAAAGTTAGAAATGATTGGATTTTATTTTGGGGGAGGGGGAGTGTGGGGGACGAATTGGAGCGACAAAGGGCTGAATCTAAGTGGATCGTGGAAGCAAGGCCACTCTGCCACTTACAATACCCCGTCGCGTATTTAAGTCGTCTGCAACGGATCCTACCCGCCGCTTGATGGAAATTGTACTTCAAGTCGGTCACCGCGATGCTTCCGTCGCTGCGACTTAGCCAACGACACGTGCCTTGGGGGACATAGGCCCCTACTGCGGGTCGGCAAGCGGACGGCGGGCTCATGCGTCGCTTCTAGCCCGAATTCTGACTTAGAGGCGTTCAGTCATAATCCACCATACGGTAGCTTCGCGCCACTAGCTTTTCAACCAAGCACGATGGCCAATTGTGTGAATCAATGGTTCCTCTCGTACTAGGTTGAATTACTATTGCGACACTGTCATCAGTAGGGTAAAACAAACCTGTCTCACGACGCTCTAAACCCAGCTCACGTTCCTTATTGCTGGGTGAACAATCCAAAACTTGGTGAATTCTTCTTCACAATGATAGGAAGAGCCGACATCGAAGGATAAAAAAGCAACGTCACTATGAACGCGTGGCTGCCACAAGCCAGTTATCCCTGTGGTAACTTTTCGTACACCCCTAGCTTTGAATTCCGAAGGTCTAAAGGATCGTTAGGCCACGCTTTCACGATTCTTATTCGTACTGGAAATCAGAATCAAATGAGCTTTTACCTTTCTGTTCCACACGAGATTTCTGTTCTCGTTGAGCTCATTTTAGGACACCTGCGTTATTTTTTAACAGATGTACCGCCCCAGCCAATCTCCCCACTTATCAATGTCTTTCGCCCGGATCGGCCCGCGAAGTGAGCCCTGGTTCCAAGATGGGGCAGTGCCCCGCTCCAATTCACGGAATAAGTAAAATAATGTTAAAAGTAATGGAATTTCACTTTCTCCTTTCGGCTCCCACTTATACTACCCCTCTCAGGTACTTTCACAAAGTCGGACTAGAGTCAAGCTCAACAGGGTCTTCTTTCCCCGCTGATTCTGCCAAGCCTGTTCCCTTGTTTGTGGTTTCGCTGGATAGTAGATAGGGACAGTGGAAATCTCGTTAATCCATTCATGTGCATCACTAATTAGATGACGAGGCATTTGGCTACCTTAAGAGAGTCATAGTTACTCCCGCCGTTTACCCGCGCTTGGTTGAATTTCTTCACTTTTACATTCAGAGCACAGGGCAGAAATCACATTGCATAAACATCCGTTGGGACAATCGCAATGCTTTGTTTTAATTAAACAGTCGGATTTCCCTTGTCCGTACCAGTTCTGAGTTGGCAGTTCGACGCCCGGGGAAGGCCTTCGGAGGAAACGTTCCCAGTCCGTCCCCCGACCGGCACGCGGCGACCAGCTCTCACCATGGAAGCAGATCGAGTAGTCAATCAACAGCCGACGGGTTCAGGACTAGGACCCCCGTGCCCAGCCCTCAGAGCCAATTCTTTTCCTGAATTTACGGATCCATTTTGCCGACTTCCCTTGCCTACATTGTTCCATCAACCAGAGGTTGTTCACCTTGGAGACCTAATGCGGTTATGAGTACGATCGGGCGTGGACGACATTTGGTCCTGTGGATTTTCAAGGGCCGCCGGAAGCGCACCGGACACCACGCGACATACGGTGCTCTTCCAGCCGCTGGACCCTAACTCCAGCTGAGCCGATTCTAGGGTAGGCAGGCTGTTAAACAGAAAAGATAACTCTTCCCGAGGCTCCCGCCGACGTCTCCGAACTTTCTAACGTTGTCGTCAATCACCACGTCCCGGTTCCGGAATTTTAACCCGATTCCCTTTTAGAGTACGCGCGAAATGCGCTTCTATCGGGGTTCCCCTGACCCTTAGGATCGACTACCCTAGGTGAAATTACCGTTCACATGGAACCTTTCCCCTCTTTGTTCTTCAAAGTTGTCATTTGAATATTTGCTACTACCACCATGATTTGCACCGACGGCCGCTCCGCCTAGGCTCGCGCCCAAGATTTTGCAGTGACCGCCGCGCCCTCCTACTCATCGGGGCCTGGCACTTGCCCCGACGGCCGGGTGTATGTCGCGTGCTTAAGCGCCATCCATTTTCGGGGCTAGTTGATTCGGCAGGTGATTTGTTACACACTCGTTAGCGGATTTCGACTTCCATGACTACCGTCCTGCTATCTTATTCGACCAACACCCTTTGTGGGATCTAGGTTAACATGCAGTTTAGTACTGTAACCCGGCTTTCGGTTAATCCCGCATCGCATGTTTTGCTTACAAAAAATGGCCCACTAGGAGCTCTTGATTCTGTGGCGCGGCTCAACAAAGCAGTCGCGCCGTCCTACTATAGGTCAAGATCGTTGCGCCCCCGAGGCCTCTCATTGGCTTTACCCGTTAGAACTCTCACGCGAGCTCCAGCTATCCTGAGGGAAACTTCAGAGGGAACCAACTACTAGACGGTTCGATTAGTCTTTCGCCCCTATAACCAAGTCAGACGAATGATTTGCATGTCAGTATTTCTGCGGGCCTCCACCAGAGTTTCCTCTAGCTTCACCCCGCTCAGGCATAGTTCACCATCTTTAGGGTCCCGACAGGTATGCTCACACTCCAACCCTTCTCAGAAGATCAAGGTCGGTCAATGGTGCACCCCTCAAGGGGATCCCACCAATCAGGCAGAGCGTGCAGATGCCGAAGCACGCCGGAGGCGCGCGCTGCCTTCCACAATTGGGGAGACGGCGTTCCACGGGCGTATCGATAGCCCGGGCTTTGGCCCCCCCCAATCCATACTGGTCCACGCCTCGAGTCGATCAGCGGACTGGCTCGTCACCATTCCATATGTGACCGGGGAGCATCGCCGGCCCACATCAGCTTTCCTCCCAACAATTTCAAGCACTCTTTGACTCTCTTTTCAAAGTCCTTTTCATCTTTCCCTCGCGGTACTTGTTCGCTATCGGTCTCTTGCATGTAATTAGCCTTGGATGGAATTCACCGCCCGCTTCGGGTTGCATTCCCAAACAACCCAACTCATAGACTGCGCCTCATGGTGCGACAGGGTCCAGGCATGACGGGGTTCTCACCCTCTCCGGCGCCCCCTTCTAGGGTACTTGGGCCCGGTCTGCCGCTGAGGACGCTTCTCCAGACTACAATTCGAATGATGGAGCCGCCCGATTCTAAGGTTGCGTTGTTCTCGGTTTGCTCGCCGTTACTAGGGGAATCCTTGTAAGTTTCTTTTCCTCCGCTTATTGATATGCTTAAGCTCAGCGGGTATTACCGCCTGACCTGGGGTCGCGGTCAGAGCGCATGGTGAGGTGCGGTGAGGGTCAAAGAGTTCGGACACGCGACAGGCTTTAGCAGCGACAACAAGAGAGAGTTTAGTTTCAACCACAACTTGCTACGACGTCAATCGACGTGGACTCACATTTAGGCCGGCCGCGTGCTCGGGGCTCACGGGAGGCCAGCTTCCACCCCCGCGTTAAGACTTGCAGTGTGCGGGGGGGCGACGCGATGCTTGACTCCCAGGCAGACGTTCCCTCGGGCAATTCGCTTTGGGAGAAACTTGCATGCAAAGACTCGATGGTTCACGGGATTCAGCAATTCACACCAAGTAGCGCATTTCGCTACATTCTTCATCGATGCGAGAGCCGAGATATCCATTACCGAGAGTCATTTGTGTTAACAGAGCAGCGCGCTTCCCTCTGCACGATCCACGAATGGGGCGCGAGGGGGAGGGCTGTCGATTGTAGTATTCCTTGGTCTTTTCGCGCCGGGGTTCGTTGGTTGACCGAAGAGCTTGCGCGCCTCGGGCGCCGGGAGGGAGGCGAGCGACGAGCTTGCGCCACCCCTAGTGTTTAAAATGAGCTCGCGGGTCGTTCTGCTGTGCAGGTTTTGACAATGATCCTTCCACATGTTCACCTACGGAAGCCTTGTTACGACTTCTCCTTCCTCTAAATGATAAGGTTCAATGGACTTCCCACGATGTCGTGGGCAGCGAACCACCCACGTCGCCGCGATCCAAACATTTTACTAGATCATTCAATTGGTAGGAGCGACGGGTGGTGTGTACAAAGCGCAGGGACGTAGGCAACGCGAGCTGATGACTCGCGCTTACTAGGAATTCCTCATTGAAGACCAACATTTGCAATGATCTATCCCCATCACGATGAAATTTCAAAGATTACCCGGGCCTGTCGGCCAAGGCTATAAGCTCGTTGAATACATCAGTATAGCGCGCGTGCGGTCCAGAACATCTAAAGGCATCACATACCTGTTATTGCCTTTAACTTCTGCGGCCTAAAAGGCCGTAGTCCCTCTAAGAAGCTAGCCACGAAGGGATACCACCGCATAGCTAGTTAGCCGGCTGAGGTCTTGTTTGTTAACTGAATTAACAAGACAAATCGCTCCACCAACAAGAGCTCTCAGTCTATCAATCCTTACTATGTCTGGACCTGGTAAGTTTCCCTGTGTTGAGTCAAATTAAGCTGCAGGCTCCACTCCTGGTGGTGCCCTTCCGTCAATTCCTTTAAGTTTCAGCCTTGCGACCATACTCCCCCCAGAACCCAAAAATTTTGATTTCTCATAAGGTGCTGGCGGAGTCCTAAAAGCAACATCCGCCGATCCCTGGTCGGCATCATTCATGGTTGAGACTAGGACGGTATCTGATCGTCTTCGAGCCCCCAACTTTCGTTCTTGATTAATGAAAACATCCTTGGAAAATGCTTTCGCAGTTGTTCATCTTTCATAAATCCAAGAATTTCACCTCTGACTATGAAATACGAATGCCCCCGACTGTCCCTGTTAATCATTACTCCTATCCCGAAGGCCAACGTAATAGGACCGAAATCCTATAATGTTATCCCATGCTAATGTATACAGAGCGTAGTGTCACAGACCTAGAGAATCTGACAAGACTCCGTGCGGCACTTGGCAACTTACTCACGATTCTTTCACGATCTCGTAAGCTCAAGTCAGCCTTTCTACTCAGAACGCTAAGAGAATTAGAAGAAAGACAAAGATAGAACTTTGGAAGAGAGGACTTGTATTTTATTATTCAGTTGATGGATGATTTACAAATACAATGACTCTCGTATTTATACTACTCCCTAAGCCTAAGAGTAAATAAATGCTACTATACAAGTCCCTAAGTACATGCACTCAATACATGTTCTACATTCCTAGAATATGTCTCTAGCTCTTTAAAAAGGCTCCTAGAATACTCTAGTCTTCCCCAAGAATCTAGAAGGCTCTAGAGTCTTGCACAAGCCTCTCCAAGGCTGTTGGACCGTCTGCCCCCTTCGTATGCTGCGAACTTGCTGGAAAGGTGGCGGGACATCACAATCTCCCCCACCTAATGATGCGACAACCACGTCGCATTGCTACTGTATCGGTGTCGAGTTTTTTCGTGCAATCATCAAGTCACGTACTAGGTCAATCCCCTCGAGTAGCCTCTTCAGCGATTTCCCGACCTTTCTCGACCCGATTTTTCAAACTTCCTCCTTCATAGGAGGCAAGTGCCTCGGCGGCTTCTTTTTCATCACGGCAGTGTTCCTTCTTGGAACCCTCTTCGTGTGCGGTGGCAAGGACTTTTCAGCATCATTGTCTTCTCCCGAAATTGCAATGGTTGTTGCCAATGTTAACTTCACGTCGACCCTCTCGAGCTTCATGGCCGTCAGCTGGATTTATCCCTCCATCTTCTGTGCCTTTACCATGGGAACCATACATGTTCCTCCTTTCTCCATGATCATCAATTGTTGGAGATAAGGATCGATCACTGTATGGCACTACTGGAAGAACTCCTGCCACAGAATAATATAATAGATATCTAAGGGAGCGACGAAGAACTTAATTTTTCCTTACCAGTCGCCAATTGTGATGCTCACTCCGTGCGCAACTTCATCCACAGGAGTTGGTGGTGCATTGATCGTCGTGAGTTGGATGTTGCTTGGAATATAACGCAACCCCAACCTCGTTGCTGCCGTCTTGGCCATGAGATTGGCCTCTAAACCAGTGTCGACCAACACATGAGCACGTTTCCCATTGATCGTGATGTCGACACATTGAGCGCATGCCTTAGACATCGCAAGCCTCTACTCCGTATGCTTCGACTTCACTTGCATTGGCTTCTCTTGCATTGCTTTATTGATGGTTGCTTGGTGACAGCTCCGCCTAGACTTATCAAGCCCAACTGCTTAGTCTCCTCGACTTCATCTTCTTCTTGGGCTTCATTTTCCTTCCGCTCTCGGAGGATAGTACCAAGACTCTTAAGTTCATGGCACTTTGCATAACTATGCGGCCCGTTGCATATGTAGCAACCACCTCCTTTGGCAACCTGTTTCCTCACCGTGTTGCCACGATCTCCAAATTTCTTGCCATTGGACCTGTAGGTGTCACGCATGTGAGGCTGTTGCTCCTCGCCTCGCCTCTTGGGTTAAGGCCGTTGCTCCTCGCCTTCGCCACAATCTTCCCCACTATCATCATGACTACCTTCCTCGTCGTCCTCCTAGGCACTGTCAGCCTTCTCCTTCCTGAAGTCTGTCAAGGCTTCGGCCTGTGTGATGGCTTCATCAATAGTCCCGACCTGTCGCCGCTCCAACTCCATTTTGGCCCAACTTTACAGCCCATCTAGGAAGTGGAACAACATATCTTAATCCGTGAGGTTAGGAATATAAAGCGTAAGGGTGGTGAACTCCCGCACATACGCGCGTATGCTGCCCTTTTGCTTTAACTCCCTAAACATGCGCTTTGCCTCATAGATGATGTTGTTAGGGAAGAATACCTTTTTGAACTCCTCGCGGAATCGCTCCCACGTGTTCAGAGTGCATGTCCCCTTCTTGATGTCGGACTCTTTACGCCTCCACCATAGCATGTCAATGATGGCATGCCACACCCGACGTCATTCGACCGTGTGTGCTGCCCAGAGGCGATGATGGCATGCCACGCCCGATGTCGTTCAACCGTGTGTGCTGCCCAAAGGCGATGATCGCATGCCACATGCAATGTCGTTCGACCGTGTGTGCTGCCCCAAATGATCATGGCATGCCACGCTAGACGTCGTTCGACTGTGTATGCTTGCAAAAGTCGATGATGGCATGCAACGCCCGACGTCGACCGACCATCTGTGCTGCCCAAAGGCAATGATGGCATTCCACGCCCGACGTCGTTCAACCATGTTTGCAGTCCAAGGGCGATGATGGCATGCCACGCTCGACATCGTTCGACCGTTTGTGCTTCCCAAAGGCGATGATGTCATGCCATGCCTGACGTCGTTCGACGATGTTTACCGTCCAAGGGCTATGATGGCATGCCTCGCCCGACATCGTTCGACCGTGTGTGCTTCCCAAAGCCGATGATTGCATGCCACGCCTGACGTCTTCAGACCGTGTGTGCTGTCCAAAGGCAGTGATGTCATGCCTTGCCTGATGTTGCTGACCGTGTGTTCTGTTCAAGGTCGGTCATGTCATGCCTTGCCCGACGTTGCCGACCGTGTGTGCAGTCCAAAGGCGGTGATGTCATGCCACGCCCGACGTTGACGACCGTGTGTGCTGTCCAAGGGAGGTGATGTCATGCCACGCCCGACGTAACCGAGCGTGTGTGCTGTCCAAGGGCAGTGATGTCATCATTCCACGCCTGACATTGTCGACTGTGTGTGTTGTTCAAGGGCAGTGATGTCATCATGCCACGCCTGATGTTGCCGACCGTGTGTGTTGTCTAAGGGCGGTGATGTCATGCCATGCCCGACGTCGTCTGACCGTGTGTGCTGCCCAAAGGCGATGATGGCATGCCACGCCTTACATTGTTCGACCGTGTGTGCTGCCCAAAGGCGATTATTGCATGCCATGCCCGATGTCGTTCGAGTGTGTGTGCTGGTGAATGGCGATGATTGCATGCAACGCCCGAAGCCGTCCGACCGTCTGTGTTACCCAAAGGCGATGATGGCATGCCACACCCGACGTCATTCGAGCATGTTTGCCGTCCAAGGAACATGATGGCATGCCACACCTGACATCGTTTGACCGTGTGTGCTACTCAAAGGCGATGATGGCATGCCACGCCTGACGTCATTCGACCGTTTGTGCTGCCCAAAGGCAATGATGGCATATCACGCCCGACGTCGTTCGACCGTGTGTGCTGTCCAAAGGAGGTGGTATCATGTCACTCCTGACGTTGTTCGACCGTGTTTTCCGTCCAAGGGCTATGATGGCATGCCACGCTCGACATCGTTCGATGGTTTTTGCTGCCCAAAGGCGATAATGGCATGCCACGCCTGATGTCGTACGACGGTGTTTGTCGTCCAAGGGCTATAATGGCATGCCACGCCCGACGTCGTTCGACCATGTGTGCTGCCCAAAGGTGATGAAGGCATGCCACTCCCGACGTTGTTCGACCGTGTGTGCTGTCCAAGGGAGGTGATGTCATGCCACGCCCGACGTTGCCGAGCGTGTGTGCTGTCCAAGGGCAGTGATGTCATCATGGCACGCCCGACATTGCCGACCGTGTGATGTGTCCAAGGGCTGTGATGTCATGCCACGCCCGACGTTGTCGACCGTGTGTGTTGTCTAAGGTCGGTGATGTTATGCCACGCCCGACGTTGCTGACTGTGTGTGCTGTCCAAGGGCGGTGATGTCATCATGTCACGCCCGACGTTGCCGACTGTGTATGTTGTCCAAGGGCGGTGATGTCATGCCACGCCCGACGTCGTCCGACCGTGTGTGCTGCCCAAAGGCGATGATGCCATGCCATGCCCGACGTCGTTCGACCGTGTGTGCTGCCCAAAGGCGATTATGGCATGCCACGCACGACGTCGTTGGACTGTGTGTGCTGGTGAAAGGCGATAATGGCATGCAACGCCCGACGCTGTCTGACCGTCTGTGCTTCCAAAAGGAGATGAGGGCAAGCCACGCACGACGTCGTTCGAGCATGTTTGCTGTCCAAGGAAGATGATGGCGTGCCATGCCTGACGTCGTTCAACCATGTGTGCTACCCAAGGGCGATGATGGCATGTCACGCCTGCCGTCGTTCCACCGTTTGTGCTGCCTAAAGGCGATTATGGCATGCCACGCCCGACGTCGTTCGACCGTGTGTGATGTCCAAAAGCGGTGATGGAATGTCACTTCTGAAGTCGTTCGACCGTGTTTGCCGTCCAAGGGCTATGATGGCATGCCACGCCCGACATCGTTCGATCGTTTATGCTTCCCAAAGGCAATGATGGCATGCCACGCCTTACGTCGTTCGACGGTGTTTGACGTTCAAGGGCTATGATGGCATGCCACGCCCGACGTCGTTCGATCGTGTGTGCTGCCCAAAGGAGGTGATGGCATGCCACGCCAGACGTCGTTCGACCGTGCGTGCTGCCCAAAGGCGATGATGGCATGCCACGCCCGACATCGTTCGACTATGTGTGCTGGCAAAAGGCAATGATGGCATGCAACAGCTGACGCCGTCCGACCGTCTGTGCTGCCCAAAGGTGATGATGGCATGCCACGCCCGACGTCGTTCGACCATGTTTGTCGTCCAAGAGCGATGATGGCATGCCACGCCTGACGTCGTTCGACTGTGTCAGCTAGTCCAATGGCGATGATGGCATGCAACGCCCGACGTCGTTCGACCGTTTGTGCTGCCCAAAGGCGATGATGGCATGCAACGCCCGACGTCGTTCGACCGTTTGTACTGTCCAAAAGTGGTGATGGCATGTCACGCCTGACATCGTTCGACTGTGATTGCCGTCCAAGGGCTTTGATGGCATGCCACGCCCGACATCTTTCGACCGTTTGTGTTGCCCAAAGGCGATGATGGCATGCCAAGCCTGACGTCGTTCAACAGTGTTTGCCATCCAAGGGCTATGATGGCAAGCCACACCCGACGTCGTTCGACCGTGTGTGCTGCCCAAAGGCGATGATGGCACGCCACTCCCGACGTCGTCCGAGCGTGTGTGCTGTCCAAAGGCGGCGATGTCATGCCACGCCCGACGTTGCCGACCGTGTGTGCTGTCCATGGGCGGTGATGTCATGCCAAGCCCGATGTTGTCGACTGGGTGTGCAGTCCAAGGGCGGTGATGTCATGCCACGCCCGACGTTTCCGACCGTGGGTGCTGTCCAAGGGCGGTGATGTCATCATACCACGCCTGACGTTGCCGACCATTCGTGTTGTCCAAGGGAGGTGATGTCATGCCACGCATGACATCGTCCGACCGTGTGTGCTGCCCTAAGGCAATGATTGCATGCAACGCCCAACGTCGTTCGACCGTGTGTGTTGTCCCAAGGCGATGATTGCATGCCACGCCTGACGTCGTTTGACCGTGTTTGCCGTCCAAGGGCTATGATGGCATGCCTCGCCTGACGTCGTTCGACCGTGTGTGCTGCCCAAAGGTGATGATGGCATGCCAAGTCTGACGTCGTCAGACCGTATGTGCTGTCCATAGATGGCGATGTCATGCCACGCCCGATGTTGCCGACCGTGTGTGTTGTCCCACAGCGGTGATGTCATGCTACGCCCGACGTTGCCGACCGTGTGTGCAGTCCAAGGGCGGTGATGTCATGCCACGCCCGACGTTGCCGACCGCGCGTATGCTCCTCTTTTGCTTTAACTCACTAAACTTGTGCTTTGCCTCAAAGATGACGTTGTTAGGGAGAACGCCGCCTTGAACTCCTCGCGGAATTTCGCCCACGTGTTCATAGTGCAGGCCCCCTTCTTGATGTCGAACTATTTACGCCTCCACCATAGCATGGGCATCTACGAAAGATACAACACAGCAGTGTTGATCTTATTCACATCACTTCGCACCCGATTACACTTGAAGTAATTCTCTAAGTGCCATAGGAAATTCTTCACCTCCTGTGCGTCGCGGACGCCTTTGAACATAGGTGTCCTGGGAGCCTCGACTCTGGCCTCCCTTTCCCGGTCAAGTGATGTGGATCCACTAACCTCCCTATCTTTCTTGAGTGCTTCCTTTTGGGTTCACCCCGCGCATGGGATGCGAGGGGCGAAAGGCGACCGTTTGCACGTGCACAATGCCTAGGCATTAGGTATGCAGCACAGGATTCCGACATCCGACCAGCCTAGATTGCGCTTCATCTACCACCGAATTTGCATGCGAGTTAGGACGTCGCTGCTCGAAGCAGAGATCCAACCTAACCACACATACCCAATACCACTCATGCGCCGTACGTGAATAGTTCTACCAATGCACGCCCAACATCCACCACGCCGCCCGACATGAGTTGTCGTGCGATGACACCGATGCCTTCTTTGAAAGGCCAATGCTACACCCGCCGTTGCGCGCCTTCCCAAGGGAGTTGAGAATTTAATCACTACAAAGATTGTTGGAGGAAGACCAAGGTTCACAAAGGGGAACCGCCCACGCCCGGTCCATTATAGCGTTTGGCCGCATATGGCCTTACGTGCCCCGTGCGTGCAACGCCTAGAGTTAGCCGTAACAGGATCTCTAGAACTAAACACTCGCCCGAAAGCACTGTCGTTTCCACACCAAACTCTATTATAAACCGATCTTGAGAAGTTCCCTCAGCGGCGCATGTTCGTCCCGCAGACATTGCTGCTATGTTTTTGTCAGAACGAGCAATGCATTCCATCAAGCGCCCACGCAGCACGCCTATTAAGCCCATAGGATGCCCGCGACGTCCAACTTATAATGCCTCGGTCGCCCCGCAGACGTCGTCGGCATGTTTTTGCAAGCGCCCAACGGCGTAGCACGGATGAGCCATGCATGCCATAAAGCGCCCACGCAGCACGCCTACTAAGCCCACAGACGTCGCTGGCATATTTTTGTTGACGCCCAACGGCGTAGCACGGAAGAGCCATGCAGCCATCAAGCGCCCACGCAGCAAGCCTACTACGCCCACAGGACGCCCATGACGTCCGCCTGCCACCGCCTCAAACGCCCCGCAAACGTCACGGCCGTGTTTTCGTAAACGCCCAACGGCGTAGCACGGACAAGCCACGCATGCCTTCAAGATCCACGCAGCACGCCTATTAAGCCCACAAGACGCCCTCGACGTCCGCCTATCTTCGCCTCAGCCGCCCCGCAAACGTCGCTAATATGTTTTTGTAGACGCCCAACGACGTGGCGCAGACGAGCCATGCATGTCGTCAAGCACCTACACAACATGCCTTCTAAGCCCACATGACGCCCTCGACGTTTGCCTGCCTTTGCCTCACTGGACCCATCGACGTCGCCGACGTGTTTTTATAAACGCCCAACGGCGAAGCACGGACAAGACATGCATGCCATCAAGCACCCACGCAGCACGCCTACTAAGCCCATGGGACGCCTATGCCGTCTTCCTGCCTGCGCCTTAGTGTGCCTCCAACACCTCTACCCCCATAATATATGCTTAAAAAAGTTTTACCATGTGACAGGAGTAGACACGGATTTTCCAGCGAATCGTAATAGAAATGTACAACCCAAATATGCACGTTCTAAGGTACCAACACACATCAACTTTCATAAATGACTTTAATATATATATATATATATATATATATATATATATATATATATATATATATATATATATATATTTATATATATATATAGATATAGATATTAATATTTTTCAACAATTTTTTTTTTGAAAATTCCAAAAAATTAGTAATAAATAAATAAAAAATAGGGAAAATATCGAAAAAAATATGAAATCAACTCCGAAAATTCACAAATAAATATGGGAACCTTAAAATAAAAAATTTAATAAATTTTATTTTTTGAAAAGAAGACGTAAAAAATAAAAAAGCATAAAATAAATTATAAAATAATGATTAAAATTCGGAAAAATATGGAAATGCTTGAAAACACGTCCAAAAATGTTAAAATATGTTTGCACAAATAAAAGATGTTTCAATATGATACGAACCGTACAAGTAATGAAAATGATGCGAAAGAGCCACGTTGTGCGGAAACGTGAAAAAAAATAACGGAAAGTAGATGAATATGGTTGTTATGCATGGAGGTTGTTTCATAATCCTTGTATTTATGTACAACATGAACATCCGCATGTTTTGTTTAAAACTCGAACAATGTCGCACAAGCCACGATCGATGCGGGCAGGCCACGGCCGCCTGTGTCCTGCAGGAACGTCCGACGACGGCCGACCATTTGTGATGTCCAAGGGCTATGATGGCATGCCACACCCGACGATGGCCGACCGTCTGTGCTGGTCCAAGCGCGATGATGGCATGCCACTCCCGATGCCATCCGATCGTGTGTGTTGTCCAAGGGCTATGATGGCATGCCACGCCCGACGACCGCCGACCGTATGTGCTGTCCAAGGGAGATGATGGCATGCGACTCCCGACGCCGTTCGACCGTCTGTGCTGCCCAAGGGCGATGATGGCATGCCACGCCCGACATCATCCGATCGTGTGTGCTGTCCAAGAGATATGATGGCATGCCACGCCCGACGACGGCCGACCATTTGTGTTGTCCAAAGGCGATGATGAAATGCCACACCCGACGCCGTCCGACCGTCTGTGCTGTCCAAGGGCTATAATGGCATTCCACGCCCGACGACGGCCGACCGTCTGTGCTGTCCAAGGGCGATGATGGCATGCGACTCCCGAGGCCGCCCGACCGTCTGTGCTGCCCAAGGGAGATGATGGCATGCCACGCCCGACGCCGTGCGATTGTCTGTGCTGCCCAAAGGCGATGATGGCATGCCATGCCTGACGTCGTTCTACCGTGCTTGCCGTCCAAGGGCGATAATGGCATGCCACGCCGAACGCCGTCCAACTGTGCCAACTAGTCCAAAGGCGATAATGGCATGCCACGCCCGACGTCGTTCGACCGTGTGTGCTGACCAAAGGCGATGATGGCATGCCACGCCCAACATTGTTCGACCGTGAGTGCTTCCCAAAGGCGATGATGGCATGCCACGCCTGACGTCGTTCAACCGTGTAGGTGTCACGCCTGTGAGGCCGTTGCTCCTCACCTCGCCTCTTGGGTTGTGGCCGTTGCTCCTCGCCTTTGCCACAATCTTCCTCACTATCATCATGATTACCTTCCTCGTCGTCCTCCTAGGTACTATGAGACTTCTCCTGCCTGAATTCTCTCAAGGCTTCGGCCTGGGTGATGGCTTCATCAATAATCCCGACCTGTCGCCGCTCCAACTCCGTTCTGGCCCAAATTTACAGCCCATCCAAGAAGTCAAACAACATATCTTAATCCGTGAGGTTGGGAATCTGAAGCTTAAGGGTGGTGAACTACCGCACATATGCGCATATGCGGCCCTTTTGCTTTAACTCCCTAAACATGTGCTTTGCCTCATAGATGACGTTGTTTGGGAAGAATACCTTCTTGAACTCCTCGCGGAATTGCTCCCACGTGTTTAGAGTGCATGTCCCCTTCTTGATGTCGGACTCTTTATGCCTCCACCATAGCATGGCGATGATTGCATGCCACGCCCAATGTCGTTCGACCGTGTGTGCTACCCAGAGGCGATGATGGCATGCCACGCCCGACGTCGTTCGACTGTGTGTGCTTGAAAAAGTCGATGATGGCATGCAACGCCCGACGCCGTCCGATCGTCTGTGCTGCCCAAAGATGATGATAGCATGCCACGCCTGACGTTGTTCGACCATGTTTGCCGTCCAAGGGCGATGATGGCATGCCACCCCTGACATCATTCAACCGTTTGTGCTGCCCAAAGGAGATGATGTCATGCCACGCCTGACGTCGTTCAACGGTGTTTGACATCCAAGGGCTCTGATGGCATGCCACGCCCGATGTCGTTCGATTGTGTGTGTTGCCCAAAGGCGATGATGGCATGCCACTTCCGATGTTGTTCGACCGTGTGTGCTGCCCAAAGGCGATGTTGGCATGCCACGCCCGACGTCGTTTGACTGTGTGTGCTGCCCAAAGCCGATGATTTCATGCCACGCCCAACGTCGTTCGACCGTGTGTGCTGTCCAATGGCGGCGATTTCATGCCACGCCTGACGATGCTGACTGTGTGTGCAGTCCAAGGGCGGTGATGTCATGCCTTGCCCGACGTTGCCGATCGTATGTGCAGTCCAAGGGCGGTGTTGTCATGCCACACCCGACATTGACGACCGTGCGTGCTGTCCAAGGGAGGTGATGTCATGCCACGCCCGACGTTGCCGAGCGTATGTGCTGTCCAAAGGTAGTGATATCATCATGCCACGCCCGACGTTGCCGACCGTGTGTGCTGTCCAAGGGCTATGATGTCATGCCACGCTAGACGTTGTCGACCGTGTGTGTTGTCCAAGGTCGGTGATGTCATGCCACGCCCGACGTTGCCGACTGTCTGTGCTGTCCATGGGCGGTGATGTCATCATACCACGCCCGACGTTGCCGATCATGTGTGTTGTCCAAGGGCGGTGATGTCATGCCACACCTGACGTTGTCCGACCGTGTGTGCAGCCCAAAGGCGATGATGGCATGCCACGCCCGACGTTGTTCGACCGTGTCTGCTGCCCAAAGGCAATTATGGCATGCCACGCCTGACATCGTTTGACTGTGTGTGCTGGTGAAATGCAATGATGACATGCAACGCCCGACGCCGTCCGACTGTCTGTGTTGCTTTAAGGTGATGATGGCATGCGACGCCCGACGTCGTTCGAGCATGTTTGCCATCCAAGGAGTATGATGGCATGCCACGCCTGACGTCGTTCGACCGTGTGTGCTACCCAAAGGCGATGATGGCATGCCACGCCTGACGTCATTCAACCATTTGTGCTGCCCAAAGGCGATGATGGCATACCACGCCCGATGTCGTTAGAACGTGTGTGCTGTCTAAATGCGATGATGTCATGCCACGCCTAACGTCGTTCGACGGTGTTTGACGTCCAAGGTCTATGATGGCATGCCACGCCTGACGTCGTTCGATCGTGTGTGCTGCCCAAAGGCGATGATGGCATGCCACGCCTGACGTCGTTCGACCGTGTGTGCTGCCCAAAGGCGATGTTGGCATGCCGCGCCCGACATCATTCGACTGTGTGTGCTGCCCAAAGCCGATGATTGAATGCCACGCCCAACGTCGTTCGACCGTGTGTGTTGTCCAAAAGCGGCGATGTCATGCCACGCCTTACGTTGCTGACCGTGTGTGCAGTCCAAGGGCGGTGATGTCATTCCTTGCCCGACGTTGCCGACCGCGTGTGCAGTCCAAGGGCGGTGATGTCATGCCAAGCCAGACGTTGACGACCGTGTGTGCTGTCCAAGGGAGGTGATGTCATGCCACGCCCGACGTAGCCGAGCGTATGTGCTGTCCAAGGGCAGTGATTTCATCATGCCACGCCCGACGTTGCAGATCGTGTGTGCTATCCAAGGGCTGTGATGTCATGTCACGCCAGACGTTGCCGACTGTGTGTGTTGTCCAAGGTCGGTGATGTCATACCACACCTGATGTTGCCGACTGTGTGTGCTTTCCATGGGCGGTGATGTCATCATGCAACGCCCGACGTTGCCGATTGTGTGTGTTATCCAAGGGCGGTGATGTCATGCCACACCCGACGTTGTCCGACCGTGTGTGCAGCTCGAAGGCCATTATGGCATGCCACGCCCGACGTTGTTCGACCGTGTGTGCTGCCCAAAGGCGATTATGATATGCCACGCCCGACATCGTTCGACTGTGTGTGCTGGTGAAAGGCAATGATGGCATGCAACGCCCGACGCCGTTTGACTGTCTGTGCTGCTTGAAGGTGATGATGGCATGCCACGCCCGACATCGTTCGAGAATGTTTGCCATCCAAGGAGTATGATGGCATGCCACGCCTGACGTCGTTCGACCGTGTGTGCTACCCAAAGGCGATGATGGCATGCCATGCCTGACGTCGTTCGACCGTTTATGCTGCCCAAAGGCGATGATGGCATACCACGCCCGATGTCGTTCGAACGTGTGTGCTGTCCAAAGGCGGTGATGGCATGTCACTCCTGACGTCGTTCCACCGTGTTTGCCGTCCAAGGGCTATGATGGCATGCCACGCCCGACATCGTTCGATCGTTTATACTGCCCAAAGGCGATGATGGCATGCCAAGCCTGACATCGTTCGACGGTTTTTGTCGTCCAAGGGCTATGATGGCATGCCACGCCCGATGTCGTTTGACCGTGTGTGCTGCCCAAAGGTGATGATGGCTTGTCACGCCCAACGTCGTTCGACAGTGTGTGCTGTCCAAGGGCGGTGAAGTCATGCCACGCCCGACGTTGCCGAGCATGTGTGCTGTCCAAGGGCAGTTATGTCATCATGCCACGCCCGACGTTGCCGACCGTGTGTGCTGTCCAAGGGCTGTGATGTCATGCCAGGCCCGACGTTGCCGACCGTGTGTGTTGTCCAAGGTCGGTGATGTCATGCCACGCCCGACGTTGCTGGCCGTGTGTGTTGTCCAAGGGCAGTGATGTCATCATGCCACGCCCGACGTTGCCGACAGCGTGTGTTGTCCAAGGGCGATGATGGCATGCCACGCCCAACGTCATTCGACCGTGTGTGCTGCCCAAAGGCGATTATGGCATGCCACGCCTGACGTCGTTCGATTGTGTGTGCTAGTGAAAGGCGATGATGGCATGAAACGCCCGACGCAGTCCGATCGTTTGTGCTACCCAAAGGCGATGAGGGCAAGCCACGCCCGATGTCGTTCGAGCATGTTTGCTGTCCAAGGAAGATGATGGCATGCCACGCCTGACGTTTTCGATCGTGTGTGCTACCCAAAGGCGATTATGGCATGCCACGCCTGACGTCGTTCGACCGTTTGTGATGCCCAAAGGCGATGATAGCATGCCACGCCCGACGTCGTTCGACTGTGTGTGCTGTCCAAAGGCGGTGATGGCATGTCACTACTGACATCGTTCGACCGTGTTTGCCGTCTAAGGGCTATGATGGCATGCCACGCCCGACATCGTTTATCATTTATGCTGCCCAAAGGAGATGATGGCATGCCACGCTTGACCTCATTCGACAGTGTTTGACCTCCAAGGGCTATGATGGCATGCCACGCCCGACGTCGTTCGGTAGTGTGTGCTGCCCAAAGGCGATGATGGCATGCCACGCCTAACGTCGTTCGACCGTGTGTGCTGCCCAATAGCGATGATGGCATGCCACGCCCGATGTCGTTCGACTGTGTGTGCTGGCAAAAGGCGATGATGACATGCAACGGATGACGCCGTCCGACCGTCTATGCTGCCCAAAGGTGATGATGGCATGCCACGCCCGACGTCGTTCGATTATGTTTACCGTCCAAGGGCGATGATGGCATGCCACGCCCGACGTCGTTCGACCGTGTGTGCTGCCCAAAAGCGATGATGGCATGCAACGCCCGACGTCGTTCGACCGTTTGTGCTGCCTAAAGGCGATGATGGCATGCCACGCTCGACGTCGTTCGACCGTGTGTGCTGTCCAAAGGTGGTGATGGCTTGTCATGCCTAACGTCGTTCGACCGTGTTTGCCGTCCAAGGGCTTTGATGGCATGCCACGCCCGACATCGTTCGACTGTTTGTGTTGCCCAAAGACGATGATGGCATGCCACGCCTGACGTCGTTCGATGGTGTTTGCCGTCCTAAGGCTATGATGGCAAGCCACACCCGACGTCGTTCGACCGTCAGTGCTGCCCAAAGTCGATGATGGCATGCCACGCCCGACGTCGTTCGACCGTGTGTGTTGTCCAAAGGCGGTGATGGCATGTCACGCCTGACGTCATTTGACCGTGTTTGCTGTCAAAGTGATATGATGGCATGCCACGCACGACGTCGTCCAACCGTTTGTGCTGCCCAAAGGCGATGATGGCATGCCACGCCGGACGTTGTTCAACCATGTTTACCGTCAAAGGGCTATGATGGAATTCCACGCCTGACGTCGTTTGACCGTGTGTGCTCCCCAAAGGCGATGATGTCATGCCACGCCCGACGTCGTTCGACCGTTTGTGTTTTCCAAAGGCGGTGATGTCATGCCACGCCCGATGTTGCCGACCGTGTGTGCTGTCCAAGGGCGGTGATGGTATGTGACGCCTGATGTCGTTCGACAGTGTGTGCTGTCCCAAGGCGGTGATGGCATGTCACGCGTGACGTCGTTCAACCGTGTGTCCTGCCCAAAGGTGATGATGGCATGCCAAGCCCGATGTCGTCCGACCGTGGGTGCTGTCCAAAGGTGGCGATGTCATGCCACGCCCGACGTTGCCGACCGTGTGTGCTGTCCAACGGCGGTGATGTCATGCTACGCCCGACGTTGCCAACCATGTGTGCAGTCCAAGGGCGGTGATGTCATGCCACGCCCGACATTGCCGACCGCGCGTATGCTCCCCTTTTGCTTTAACTCCCTAAACTTGCACGTTGCCTCATAGATGACGTTGTTAGGGAGAACGCCTTCTTGAACTCCTCGTGGAATTTCTCCCACGTGTTCATAGTGCTTGTCCCCTTCTTGATGTCGAACTCTTTACGCCTCCACCATAGCATGGGCATCTACGAAAGATACAACACAGCAGTGTTGATCTTGTTCACATCACTTCGCACCCGATTACACTTGAATTAATTCTCCAAGTGCCATAGAAAATTCTTCACCTCCTGTGCGTCGCGGACGCCATTGAACATAGGTGGCCTGGGAGCCTTGACTCTGGCCTCCCTTTCCCGGTCAAGTGATGTGGATCCACCAACCTCTCTATCTTCCTTGAGTGCTTCCGTTTGGGTTCACCCCGCGCATGGTATGCTAGGGGCGAAAGGCGACCATTTGCACGAGCACAATGCCTAGGCATTAGGTATGTAGCACAGGAATCCGACATCTGACCAGCATAGATTGCGCTTCATCCGCCACCGAATTGGCATGCGAGTTAGGACGTCGTTGCTCGAAGCAGGGATCCAACCTATCCACACATGCCCAATACCACTCATGCGCCGTACGTGAATAGCTCTACCAATGCACGCCCGACATCCACCCCGCCGCCCGACATGAGATGTCGTGCGACGACGCCGATGCCTTCTTTGCAAGGCCAATGCTACACCCGCCGTTGCGCGCCTGCCCAAGGGAGTTGAGAATTTAATCACTGCAAAGATTGTTGGAGGAAGACCAAGGTTCACACAGGGGAACCGTCCACGCCCGATCCATCATATCGTCTGGCCGCACTGCCGTTTCCACACCAAACTCTCTTATAAATTGATCTTGAGAAGTTCCCTCTGCGGCGCACGTTCGTCCCGCAGACGTTGCTGCCATGTTTTTGTAAGCGCCCAATAGCATAGCACAAACGAGCCATGCATGCCATCAAGCGCCCACGCACCACGCCTACTAAGCCCACAGGACGCCCGTGACGTCCGCCTTATAACGCCTCGGTCGCCCCGAAGATGTCGTCGGCTTGTTTTGGCAAGCGCCCAACGGCGAAGCACGGACGATCCATGCATTCCATCAAGCGCCCACGTAGCACGCCTACTAAGCCCACTGGACGCCATTGACGTTCGCCTGCTTTTTCCTCAGTTGCTCCGCAGACGTCGCTGGCATGTTTTTGTTGACGCCCAACGACGTAGCACGGACGAGCCATGCATGCAATCAAGCGCCCACGCAGCATGCCTACTAAGCCCATAGGACGTCCTTGACGTCCGCCTGCTTTCGCCTCAGTTGCCCCACAGACGTCGCTGGCATGTTTTTGTTGACGCCCAACGGCGTAGCACGGAAGAGCCATGCTATCGTCAAGCGCCCATGCAGCACGCCTACTAAGCCCACAGGACGCCCATGACGTCTGCCTACCACCGCCTCAAAAGCCCCGCAGACGTCGCGGGCATGTTTTTATAAACGCCTAATGGTGTAGCACGGAAAAGCCATTCATGCCATCAAGAACCCACGCAGCACGCCTACTAAGCCCATGGGACGCCTATGCCATCTGCCTGCCTGTGCCTTGGTGTGCCTCCAACACCTCTACCCCCCCTATATATGCTTAAAAAAGTTTTACCATGTGAAAGGAGTAGACATGGATTTTCCAGCGAATCATAATGGAAATGTACAACCCAAAAATGCAGGTTCTAAGGTACCAACACACATCAGCTTTCATAAATGACTTTAATATATATATAAAAATATTTTTCAACATTTTATTTTATTTTTTTTCAAAAATTCCAAAAAATGTATGAAATCAACTGCGAAAATTCACAAATAAATATATGAACCTTAAAATAAAAAATTTAATAAATTTTATTTTTTAAAAGGAGACGTAAAAAATAAAAAAGCATAAAAATAAATTATAAATAATGATTAAAAGTGGGAAAATATGGAAATGCTCCAACACACTTCTAAACATGTTAAATTAATGATAAGATGTATATTTGCACAAATAAAAGATGTTTCAATATCATACGAACCATAAAA
Source organism: Solanum arcanum (assembly GCA_027789145.1). Taxonomy (NCBI): domain Eukaryota; kingdom Viridiplantae; phylum Streptophyta; class Magnoliopsida; order Solanales; family Solanaceae; genus Solanum; species Solanum arcanum. Next base: position 43,274,422 of record CM050939.1, on the reverse strand, counting down.
GTAATGAAAATGATGCGAAAGAGCCACATTAGGCGGAAACGTTAGAGAATAGATAATGGAAAGTAGATGAATATGTTTTTTATGCATGGAGGTTGTTTCAAAATCCTTGTATTTATGTACGACATGAACATCCGCATGTTTTGTTTAGAACTCGAACAATGTCGCACAAGCCACGACCGATGCGGGCAGGCCACGATCGACCGTTGCGTGCAGGCACGTCCGAAGACGGTCGACCGTTTGTGATGTCCAAGGGCTATGATGGCATTCCACACCCGACGCCGGCCGACCGTCTGTGCTGGTCCAAGGGTGATAATGGCATGCCATCCCCGATGCGGTCCGACCGTCTGTGCTGTCCAAGGACTATGATGGCATGCCACGCCCGACGACGGCCGTCCGTCTGTGCTGTCCAAGGGCGATGATGGCATGCGACTCCCGACGACGTCCGACCGTCTGTGCTGCCCAAGGGAGATGATAGCATGCCACGCGCGAAATCGTTAGACCGTGTGTGCTGTCCAAGGGATATGATGGCATGCCACGCCCGACGACGGCCGACCATTTGTGTTATCCAAAGTCGATGATGGCATGCCACACCCGACGCCATCCGACCATATGTGTTGTCCAAGGGCTATGATGGCATGCCACGCCTGACGATGGCCGACCGTTTGTGCTATCTAAGGGCGATGATGGCATGCGACTCCTGATGCGTCCGACCGTATATGCTGCCCAAGGGCAATGATGGCATGCCACGCCTGATGTCATTCGACCGTGTTTGCCGTCCAAGGGCGATGATGGCATGCCACGCCCAACACTGTTTGACTGTGTCAGCTAGTCCAACGGTGATGATGGCATGCCACCCCCGATGTCGTTCGACCGTGTGTGCTGCCCAAAGGCGATGATGGCATGCCACGCCCGACGTCGTTCGATCGTGTGTGCTGCCCAAAGGCGATGAAGGCATGCAACGCCCGACGCCGTTTGTCCGTCTGTGCTGCCCAAAGGCGATGATGGCATGCCACGCCCGACGTCGTTGGACCATTTTTGCTGTCCCAGGGCGATCATGGCATGCCACGCCCGACGTCGTTCGACTGTGTGTGCAGTCTAATGGTGGTGATGGCATGTTACACCTGATGTCGTTCGACCGTTTTTGACGTCCAAGGGCTTTGATGGCATGCCACACCCGACATCGTTTGACCGTTTATGTTGCCCAAAGGCGATGATGGCATGTCACGCCTTACGTTGTTCGACCATGTTTACCGTCCATGGGCTATGATGGCATTGTACACCCGACGTCGTTCGACCGTGTGTACTGCCTAAAGGCAATGATGGCATGCCACGCCCGACGTCGTTCGAGCATGTGTGCAGCCCAAAGGCGATGATGGCATGCCACGCCCGACGTCGTTCGAGCCTGTGTGCAGCCCAAAGGCGATGATGGCATGCCACGCCCGACGTCGTTCGAGCGTGTGTGCTGCCCAAAGTCGATGATGGCATGCCACGTTCGACGTCGTTCGACCGTGCATGCTGTCCAAAGGACGTGATGGCATGTCACGCCTGACGTCATTCGACCGTGTTTGCTATCAAAGGGCTATGATGGCATTCCACGCACGACATCGTTCCACCGTTTGTGCTGCCCAAAGGCGATGATGGCATTCCACGCCATACGTTGTTCGACTATGTGTACTGTCCAAGGGCTATGATGGCATTCTACGCCCGACGTCGCTCGACCGTGTGTACTGCCCGAAGGCGATGATGGCATGCCACGCCCGACGTCGTCCGACCGTGTGTGCTATCCAAAGGCGGTGAGGTCATGCCATGCCCTACATTGCCGACAGTGCGTGCTGTCTAAGGGCGGTGATGTCATGCCACGCCCGACGTTGCCGACCGTGTGTGCAGTCCAAGGGCGGTGATGTCATGCCACGCCCGACGTTGCCGACCGTGTGTGCAGTCCAAGGGTGGTGATGTCATCTTGCCACGCCCCACGTTGCCGACCGTATGTGCTGTCCAAGGGCGGTGATGTTATTCCACGCCCGACGTCGTCCAACCGTGTGTGCTGCCCAAAAGCAATGATGGCATGCCACGGCCGACGTCGTTCGACCGTGTGTGCTGCCCTAAGGCGATGATGGCATGCCACGCCCGACGTCGTTCGACCGTGTGTGCTGTGTAAAGGTGGTGATGGCATGTCACACCTGACGTCGTTCGACCGTGTTTGCCGTCCAAGGGCTATGATGGCATGCCACGCCTGATGTCGTTCGACCGTTTGTGCTGCCCATAGACGATGATGGCATGCCACGCCTGACGTCGTACGATTATGTTTGCCGTCCAAGGGCTATGATAGCATACCAAGCTCGACGTCGTTCGACCGTATGTGCTGCCCAAAGGTGGCGATGTCATGCCATGCCCGACGTTGCCGACCGTGTGTGCAGTCCAAGGGCGGTAATGGCATGCCACGCCTGACGTCATTCGATTGTGTTTGACGTCCAAGGGCTATGATGGCATGCCACGCCCGACGTCGTTCGATCGTGTATGTTGCCCAAAGGCGATGATGGCATGCCACGCCCGACGTTATTCCACCATGTGTGCTGCCCAAAGGCGATGATGGCATGCCACGCCCGACGTCGTTCGACTGTGTGTGCTGGCAAAAGGCTATGATGGCATGCAACGGCCGACGCCATCCGACCGTCTGTGCTACCCAAAGGTGATGATGGCAAGCCACACCCGACGTCGTTCGACTAAGTTTGCCGTCGAAGGGCGATGATAGCATGCCACGCCCAACGCAGTCTGACTGGGTCAGCTAGTCCAAAGGCGATGATGGCATGCCACGCCCGACGTTTTTCGACCGTGTGTGCTGCCCAAAAGCGATGATGGCATGCAACACCCGACGTTGTTCGACCGTCTGTGCTGCCCAAAGGCGATAATGGCATGCCACGCCCGACGTTGTTCGACTGTGTGTGCTGTCTAAAGGTGGTGATGGCATGTTACGCCTAACGTCGTTCGACCGTGTTTGCCGTCTAAGGGCTTTGATGGCATGCCACGCCCAACATCGTTTGACCGTTTGTGTTGCCCAAAGGCGATGATGGCATGCCACGACTGACGTCGTTCGACGGTGTTTGCCTTCCAAGGGCTATGATGGCAAGCCACACCCGATGTCGTTCGAGCGTGTGTGCTGTCCAAAGGTGGCGATATCATGCCACACCCTACGTTGCCGACCGTGTGTGTTGTCCAAGGGTGGTGATGTCATGCCACGCCCGACGTTGCCGACCGTGTGTGCAGTCCTAGGGCAGTGATCTCATACCATGCCCAACGTTGATGACCGTGTGTGCTGTCCAAGGGCGGTGATGTCCTTCCACACCCGACGTTGCCGACCGTGTGTGTTGTCCAAGGGCGGTGATGTCATGCCACGCCCGACGTTGCTAACCGTGTGTGCTGTTCAAGGGCGGTGATGTCATCATACCACGCCCGACCTTGCCGACCGTTCGTGCTGTCCAAGGGCGGTGATGTCATGCCACGCCCGACATCGTCTGAACGTGTGTGCTGCCCAAAGGCGATGATGGCATGCAACGCCCGACGTCGTTTGACCGTTTGTACTGCCCAAAGGCGGTGTTTGCATGTAACGCATGACGTCGTTTGACTGTTTGGGCTACCCAAAGGCGATGATTGCCTGCCACGCCTGACGTCGTTTGACCGTGTTTGCCGTGCAAGGGCTATGATGGCATGCCACGCCCGACGTCGTTCGACCGTTTGGGCTGCCCAAAGGAGATGATTGCATGCCACGCCTGACGTCGTTTGACCGTGTTTGTCGTCCAATGGCTATGATGGCATGCCAGACCCGACGTGTGCTGCCCAAAGGCGATGATGGCATGCCAAGCCTGACGTCGTCCGACCGTGTGTGCTGTCCAAAGGCGGCGAAGTCATGCAACGCCTGACGTTGCCGACTGTGTGAGCTGTCTAACGGCGATGATGTCATGGTACGCCCGACGTTACCGACCGTGTGTGCAGTCCAAGGGAGGTGATATCATGTTTTTGTAAGCGCCCAATGGCATAGCACGAACGAGCCATGCATGCTATAAAACGCCTACGCAGCACACCTACTAAGCCCACAAGACGCCCGTGACGTCCGCCTTATAATGCCTCGGTCGCCCCGCAGATGTCATCGGCTTGTTTTGGCAAGCGCCCAATGGCGTAGCACGGACGAGCCATGCATGCCATCAAGCGCCCACGCAGCACGCCTACTAAGCCCACTAGACGCCATTGACGTTACTTTGCTTCGCCTCGGTTGCTCAGACGCCGCTTGCATGTTTTGTTGGCGCCAACGGCGTAACGCAGACGAGCCATGCATGCCATCAGCGCCCACGCAAAGACGCCTACTAAGCCCACGGGGCGCCGCCAGCGTCCGCCTGCTTTCGCCTCAGTTGCCCTGCAGACGTCGCTGGCATGTTTTTGTTGACGCCCAACGGCGTAGCACGAACGAGCCATGCTGTCGTCAAGCGCCCATGCAGCACGCCTACTAAGCCCACAAGAAGCCCATGACGTCCGCCTACCACCGCCTCAAACGCCCCGCAGACGTCGCGGTCATGTTTTTATAAACGCCTAACGGCCTAGCACGGACGAGCCATGAATGCCGTCAAGATCAACGCAGCAAGCCTACTAAGTCCCAGGATGCTCTCGACGTCCGCCTGTCTTCGCCTCAGCCGCCCCACAAACGTCGCTAGCATGTTTTTGTATACGCCCAACGACGTAGCACAGACGAGCCATGCATGCCATCAAGCGCCTACACAGCATGCCTACTAAGCCCACAGGACGCCCTCGATGTCCGCCTGCCTTTACCTCACTCGACCCATCGACGTCGCCGACGTGTTTTTATAAACGCCCAACGGCGAAGCACGGACAAGCCATGCATGCCATCATGCACCGACACAGCACGCCTACTAAGCCCATGGGACGCCAATGTCGTCTGCCTGCCTGCGCCTTAGTGTGCCTCCTACACCTATACCCCCCTTATATTATGCTTAAAAAAGTTTTACCATGTGACAGAAGTAGATATGAATTTTCCAGCGAATCATAATGGAAATAGACAACTCAAATATGCACGTTGTAAGGTACCAACACACATCAACTTTCATAAATGACTTTAATATATATATATATATATATATATATATATATATATATATATATATATATATATATATATATATATATATATATATTTTTCAACATTTTTTTTTTTTGAAAATTCCAAAAAATTAGTAATAAATAAATAAAAAAAAAAGGAAAATATCGAAAAAATATGAAATCAACTCCGAAAATTCACAAATAAATATGGGAACCTTAAAATAAAAAATTTAATAAATTTTATTTTTAAAAGGAGACGTAAAAAATAAAAAAGCGTAAAAATAAATTTTAAAATAATGATTAAAAGTCGAAAAAATATGGAAATGCTCAAAAACACTTCTAAACATGTTAAATTAATGATAAGATGTTTATTTGCATAAATAAAAGATGTTTTAATATCATAAGAACCGTAAAAGTAATGAAAATGATGCAAAAGAGCCACGTTACGCGGAAACGTTAGAGAATAGATAATGGAAAGTAGATGAAAATGTTTGTTATGCATGGAGGTTGTTTCAAAATCCTTGTATTTATGTACGACATTAACATCCACATGTTTTGTTTAGAACTCGAACAATGTCGCACAAGCCACGACCGATGCGGGCAGGCCACGGCCGACCGTTGCGTGCAGGCACGTCCCACGGCGGCCGACAGTTTGTGATGTCCAAGTGCTATCATGGCATGAAACACCTGACGACGGACGACCGTCTGTGCTGGTCCAAGAGCGATGATGGCATGCCACGCCTAATTTCGTCCGACCGTGTGTGATGTCCAAGGGCTATGAAGGCATGCCACGCCCGACGACGGCCGACCGTCTATGTTGTCCAAGGGAGATGATGGCATGCGACTACTGACGCCGTCCGACTGTCTGTACTGCCCAAAGGCGATGATTGCATGCCACGTCTGACGTCGTTCGACTGTGAGTGCTTCCCAAAGGCGATGATGGCATGCTACGCCCGACGACGGCCGACCATTTGTGTTGTCTAAAGGCGACGATGGCATGCCACACCCGATGCCGTCCGACAGTCAGTGCTGTCCAAGGGCTACGATGGCATGCCACGCCCGACGACGGCCGACCGTCTGTGCTGTCCAAGGGTGATGATGGAATGTGACTCCCCACACCGT
>CM050939.1:43230694-43263194 GCA_027789145.1 Solanum arcanum | reverse complement strand
CCACCACCCTACCCATGCTTGTCCACGTCCCGAGTCGATCGGGGGACCAGCTCGTCACCATTCAACATCCGAACAGGGCGCATCGCTGGCCCCTATCCGCTTCCCTCCAGACAATTTCAAGCACTCTTTGACTCTCTTTTCAAAGTCCTTTTCATCTTTCCATCGCGGTACTTGTTCGCTATCGGTCTCTCGCCGATGTTAGCCTTGGGCGAGTCGGCGCCCGCTTCGGGTTGCATTTCAAATTAACTCGGCTCGTAAACAGCGCCTCGTGGTGCGATACGGTCCGGGCACGACAAGGCTCTCACCCTCTCCGGCGCCCCCTTCCAGGAGACATGGGCTCGATCCGCCGCTGAGGACGCTTCTCCAGAATTCAATTCGGACGACGGAGCCGCCTGATTCTAAGGCTGGGTTGTTACCAGTTTACTCTCCGTTACTACGGGAATCCTTGTAAGTTTCTTTTCCTCCGCTTATTGATATTCTTAAACTAGCGGGTAATCCCGCCTGACCTGGGGTCGCGGTCGGAGTGACTGGTGAGGCGCGGTAAGGGTCGAGGATTCCAAACGCGTGACGGGCTGTAGCAGCGACAACAAGAGAGAGTTGAGTTTCAACCACCACTTGCCGTGACATCCGTCGATGTTGACTCGTATTTAGGACGGCCACGCGCTTAGGGCGCACGGGAGGCCATCTTCCGCCCCTGCGCTAAGACTTGAGGCGTGTGGGGGGCGATGCAATTTGTGACGTGCAGGAAGACGTTCCCTCGGCCAAATGACTTCGAGCGCAACTTGCATTCAAAGACTTGATGGTTCACCGGATTCTGCAATTCACACCAAGTAGCGCATTTCGCTACGTTCTTCATCGATGCGAGAGCCGAGATATCTATTGCCAAGAGTCATTTGTGTTTCTGAGCGACACGCTTCCTCGCACGATCTGCGAATGGGCGCAAGAGGATGGCTGTCAAGTGTAGTATTCCTTGGCGCTTTTACGGGGGTTCGTTGGTCGATCAAGAGCTTGCGCCTTGGGTAACGGGAGGGAGGTGGTGACGAGCATGCACTGCCTCCAGTGTTTAAAATGAGTTCGCGGGTCGTTCTACTATGCAGGTTTCGACAATGATCCTTCCGCAGGTTCTCCTTTGGAAACCTTGTTACGACTTCTCCTTCCTCTAAATGATAAGGTTCAATGGACTTCTCGCGACGTCGCGGGCAGCGAAACTCCCACGTCGCCGCGATCCGAACATTTCACTGGATCATTCAATCGGTAGGAGCGACGGGCGGTGTGTTTAGAGGGCAGGGACATAGTCAACGCAAGCTGATGACTTGCGCTTACTAGGAATTCCTCGTTGAAGACCAACAATTGCAATTATCTATCCCCATCATGACGAAATTTCAATGATTACCCGGGCCTGTCGGCCAAGGCTATAAGCTCGTTGAATACATCAGTGTAGCGCGCGTGTGACCCAGAACATCTAAGGGCATCACAGACCTGTTATTGCCTCAAATTTCCGCGGCCTAAAAGGTTGTAGTCCCTCTAAGAAGCTGGCCGCGAAGGGATACCTCCGCATAGCAAGTTAGCAGGCTGAGGTCTCGTTCGTTAACGAAATTAACCAGACAAATCGCTTCACCAACTAAGAACGGCCATGCGCCACCACTTATAGAATCAAGAAAGAGCTCTCGGTCTGTCAATTCTTACTATGTCAGGACCTGGTAAGTTTCCCCGTGTTGAGTCAAATTAAGCTGCAGGCTCCACTCCTGGTGGTGCCCTTCCGTCAATTTTTGTAAGTTTCATCCTTGCGAACACACTCCCCCCGGAACCCAAAAACTTTGATTTCTCATAAGGTGCCGGCGAAGTACTAAAAGCAACATCCGCCGATCCCAGGTCCGGATCGTTTATGGTTGAGACTAGGACGGTATCTTATCGTCTTCGAGCCCCCAACTTTCATTCTTGATTAATGAAACCATCCTTGGCAAATGCTTTCACAGATGTTCGTCTTTCATAAATCAGAATTTCACCTCTGACTATGAAATACGAATGTCCACGACTGTCCTTATTAATCATTACTCTCATCCCAAAGGCCAACGTAATAGGACTGAAATCGTATAATGTTATCCCATGCTAATGTATATAGAGCGTAGTGTCACGGACCTAGAGAATCTGACAAAACTCCGTGCGGCACTTGACAATTTAATCACAATTCTTTCACGATCTCGTAAGCTCAAGTCAGCTTCTCTACTCGAAACGCTATGAGAATAAGAATAAAGACAAAGACAGAACTTTGGAAGAGAGGACTTGTATTTTATTATTCAGTTGATGGATGATTTACAAATACAATGACTCTCCTACTAAGAGTAAATAAATACTGCAATACAAGTCCCTAAGTATATGCACTTAATACATGTTCTACATTCCTAGAATATGTGTCTAGCTCTTCCAAAAGGCTCCTAGAATTCTCTAGTCAGCCCCAAGAATCTAGAAGGATCTATAGTCTTGCACAAGCCTCTCCAAGGATGTTGGACCGCCTGCCCCCTTCGTATGCTGCGAACTTTCTGGAAAGGTGGCGGGACGTCACAATCTTCCCCACCTAATGATCACGGCGACCACGTCACATTGCATTTATGTCGGTGTCGAAGTTTTGTTGTGCGATCGTCAACTCTCGTACTAGGTCAATCCCCTCGAGTAGCCTCTTGGCGATTGCCCAACCTTTCTCGACCGATCTTCGAACTTCCTCCTTCATAGGAGGAAAGTGCCTTGGCTGCTTCTTTTTCATCACGGAAGTGTTCCTTCTTGGAACCCTCTTCGTGTGCGGTGGCAAGGACTTTTCAGCATAATGTCTTCTCCCGAACTTGTAATGGTTGTTGCCGATGTTAACTTCACGTCGACCCTCTCGAGCTTCATGGTCGTAGTGAATGTGTCCCTCCATCTTACATTGCCTTTACCATGGGAACCATACATGTTCCTCCTTTCTCCATGATCATCAATTGTTAGAGATAAGGATCGATCCTTTGTATGCCTTCTTTGGAAGAACTCACCAAGAATAATATCATAGATATCTAAGGGAGCGACGATGAAATTGGTTTTTCCTTGCCAGTCGCCTATCGTGATGCTCACTCCGTGCGCAACTCCATCCACAGGAGTTGGTGGTGCATTAACCGTCTTGACTTGGATGTTGCTTGGACTATAACGCAACCCCAACCTCATTTTTTCTGTCTTGGCCATGAGATTGGCCTCTGCACCAGTGTCGACCAACACACGATCACGTTTCCCATTGATTGTGATGTCGACATATTGAGCGCATGCCTTAGACATCGCAAGCCCCAGCTCCGTATGCTTCGAATTTGCTTGACTTGGCTTCTCTTGCCTTGGCGTCTTTGATGGTTGCTTGGTGACAGCTCCGCATAGACTTATCAAGCCCAACTGCTTAATCTCCTCGACTTCATATTCTTCTTGGGCTTCTTTTTCCTTCAGCTCTCGGAGGATAGCACCAAGATTCTTCAGTTCAGGGCACTTTACATAACTATGCGGCCCGCTGTAAATGTAGCAACCATCTCCCTTGGCTACCTGTTTCCTCACTGTGTTGCCACGATCTCCTGATTTCTTTCCATTGGACCTATAGGTGTCACGCATGTGAGGCCTTTGCTCCTCGCCTCGCCTCTTGGGTTGTGGACGTTGCTCCTCGCCTTCGCGACAATCTTCCCCACTATCATCATGACTACCTTCCTCGTCGTCCTACTCGGCACTGTGAGACTTCTCCTGCCTAAAGTCTATCAAGGCATCAGCCTGCGTGATGGCTTCATAAATAGTCCTGACCTGTCGCCGCTCCAACTCCGTTCTGGCCCAACTTTGCAGCCTATCCAGGATGTGGAAAAACATATCTTCATCCGTGAGGTTGGGAATCTTAAGAGTAAGGGTGGTGAACTTCCGCACATACGCGCGTATACTGCCCTTTTCTTTAAGACCCTAAACTTGTACTTTGCCTCAAAGATGACGTTGTTAGGGAAGAACGCCTTCTTGAAATCCTCGCGGAATTGCTCCCACGTGTTCATAGTGCATGTTCCCTTCTTGATGTCGGACTCTTTACGCCTCCACCATAGCATGGCAATGATGGCATGCCACGCCCGACGTCGTTCGACCGTGTGTGCTGCCCAGAGGCGATGATGGCATGCCACCTCCGACGTTGTTCGATCGTGTGTGCTGCCCAAAGGCGATTATGGCATGCCACGCACGATGTCGTTCGACCGTGTGAGCTGCCCAAAGCAGCGATAATGGCATGCCACGCCCGACGTCGTTCGACTGTGTGTGCTTGCAAAAGTCGATGATGGCATACAACGCCCGACGCCGTCCGACCGTCTGTGCTGCACAAAGGTGATGATGGTATGCCACGCCCGACGTCGTTCGACCATGTTTGCTGTCCAAGGGCGATGATGGCATGCCATGCCCGACATCGTTTGACCGTTTGTGCTGCCCAAAGATGATGATGTCATGCCACGCCTGACGTCGTTCGATGGTATTTGCCGTCCAAGGGCTATGATGGCATGCCACGCCCGACGTCATTCGACCGTGTGTACTGCCCAAAGCCGATGATTGCATGCCACGCCCGACATCGTCCGACCGTGTGTGCTATCCAAAGGCGGTGATATTATGCAACGCCTGACGTTGCTGACCGTGTGTGCTGTCCAAGGGCGGTGATGTCATGCCTTGCCAGACGTTGCTGACCGTGTGATTAGTCCAAGGGAGGTGATGTCATGCCATGCCCGACATTGACGACCGTATGTGCTGTCCAAAGAAGGTGATGTCATGCCACGCCCAAAGTTGCCGAGCGTGTGTGCTGTCCAAGGGCAGTGATGTCATCATGCCATGCCCGACGTTGCCGACCGTGTGTGCTATCCAAGGGCTGTGATGTCATGCCACGCCAGATGTTGCTGACCGTGTGTGTTGTCCAAGGTCGGTGATGTCATGCCACGCCTGATGTTGCCAACCGTGTGTGTTGTCCAAGGGCGGTGATGTCATGCCTTCCCGACGTTTCCGACCGTGTGTGCAGTCCAAGAGCGGTGATGTCATGCCACGCCCGACGTTGACGACCGTGTGTGCTGTCCAAGAGAGGTGATGTCATTCCACGTCTGACGTTGCCGATCGTGTGTGCTGTCCAAGGGTAGTGATTTCGTCATGCCACGCCTGACGTTGCCGACCGTGTGTGTTGTCCTAGGGCGGTGATGTCATTCCACGCTCGACGTCGTCTGACCGTGTGTGCTGCCCAAAGGCGATGATGGCATGCCACGCCCGACGTTGTTCGACCGTGTGTGCTGCCCAAAGGCGATTATGGCATGCCACGCTCGATGTCGTTCGACTGTGTGTGCTGGTGAAAGGTGATGATGGAATGCAACGCTCGACGCCGTCTGACCGTCAATGCTGCCCAAAGGCAATGATGGCATGCCACGCCCGACGTCGTTCGAGCATGTTTGCCGTCCAAGGAAGATGATGGCATGCCACGCCTGACGTCGTTCGACCGTGTGTGCTACCCAAAAGCGATTATGTCATGCCACGCCTGACATCGTTCGACCGTTTGTGCTACCCAAAGGCGATGATGGAATGCAACGCCCAACTTCATTCGACCGTGTGTGCTGTCCAAAGGCGGTGATGTCATGTCACTCCTGACGTCGTTCGACCGTGTTTGCCGTCCAAGGGCTATGATGGCATGCCATGCCCGACATCATTCGATCGTTTATGCTTCCCAAAGGCGATGATGGCATGCCACGCCTGACGTCGTTCGACGGTGTTTGACGTCCAAGTGCTATGATAGCATGCCACGCCCGACAGCGTTCGATCGTGTGTGCTGCCCAAAGGCGATGATGGCAAGCCACGCCCGACTTCGTTCGACCATGTGTACTGCTCAAAGGCGATGATGGCATGCCACGCCTGTTGTCGTTCGACTGTGTGTGCTTGCAAAAGGCTATGATGGCATGCAACGGCCGACGCCGTCCGACCGACTGTGCTGCCAAAAGGTGATGATGGCATGCCACGCCCGAAGTTGTTCGACCATGTTTGCCGTCGAAGGGCGATGATGGCATGCCACGCCCGACGCCGTCCGACTGTGTCAGCTAGTCCAAAGGCAATGATGGCATGCCACACCCGACGTCGTTCGACCGTGTGTGCTGCCCAAAAGCGATGATGGCATGCAACGCCTGACGTCGTTCGACCGTTTGTGCTGCCCAAAGGCGATGATGGCATGCCTTGCTCGACGTCGTTCGACCGTGTGTGTTGTCCAAAGGTGGTGATGGCATGTCACGCCTGACGTCGTTCGACCGTGTTTGCCGTCCAAGGGCTATTATGGCATGCCACGTCCAACATCGTTCGACCGTTTGTGTTGCCCAAAGGAGATGATGGCATGCCACGCCTAACGTCGTTCGACGGTGTTTGCCGTCCAAGGGCTATGATGGCAAGCCACACCCGACGTCGTTCGACCGTGTGTGCTGCCCAAAGACGATGATGGCATGCCACGCCCGACGCCATTCGAGCGTGTGTGCTGTCCAAAGGCGACGATGTCATGCCACGCCCGACGTTGCCGACCGTGTGTGCTGTCCAAGGGTGGTGATGTCATGCCATGCCCGACGTTGCCAACCGTGTGTGCAGTCCAAGGGCAGTGATGTCATACCATGCCCAATGTTGATGACCGTGTGTGCTGTCCAAGGGTGGTGATGTCATGCCACGCCCGATGTTGTCGACCGTGTGTGCAGTCCAAGGGCGGTGATGTCATGCCACGTCCGACGTTGCCGACCGTGTGTGCTGTCCAAGGGCAGTGATGTCATCATACCACGCCCGACATATCCGACCGTTAGTGCTGTCCAAGGGCAGTGATGTCATGCCACGCCCGACATCGTCCGACCGTGGTTGCTGCCCAAAGGCGATGATGGCATGCAACGCCCGACGTCGTTCGACCGTGTGTGCTGCCCAAAGGCGATGATGGCATGTGACGCCCGACGTCGTTCGACCGTGTGTGTTGTCCCAAGGCGGTGATGGCATGTCACGCGTGACATTGTTCAACGATGTGTGCTGACCAAAGGTGATGATGGCATGCCAAGCGCGACGTCGTTCGACCGTGTGTGCTTTCAATGGCAGTGATGTCATCATGCCACGCCCGACGTTGCCGACCGTGTGTGCTGTCCAATGGCTGTGATGTTATGCCACGCCCGACGTTGCCGACCGTGTGTGTTTTCCAAGGTCGGTGATGTCATGCCACGCCCGACGTTGCCGACGGTGTGTGCTGTCCAAGGGCGGTGATGTCATCATGCCACGCCCGACGTTGCTGACCGTGTGTGTTGTCCAGGGGCGGTGATGTCATGCAACGCCCGACATCGTCCGACCGTGTGTGCTGCCCAAAGGCGATGATGGCATGCCACGCCCGACGTCGTTCGACTGTGTGTGCTGCCCAAAGGCGATGATGGCATGCAACGCCTGACGCCGTTCGACCGTCTGTGTTGCCCAAAGGCGATGAGGGCAAGCCACGCCTGACGTCGTTCGAGCATGTTTGCTGTCCAAGGAAGATGATGGCATGCCACGCCTAACGTAGTTCGACCGTGTGTGCTACCCAAAGGCGATAATGGCATGCCACGCCTGACGTCATTCGACGGTGTTTGTCGTCCAAGGGCAATGATGGCATGCTACGCCCGACGTCGTTCGACCGTGTGTGCTGACCAAAGGTGATGTGGCATGCCACGCCCGACGTCGTTCGACCGTGTGTGCTGTCCAAGGGCGGTGATGTCATGCCACGCTCGATGTTGCCGAGCGAGTGTGCTGTCCAATGGCAGTAATGTCATCATGCCACGATTGACGTTGCCGACCGTGTGTGCTGTCCAAGGGCTGTGATGTCATGCCACGCCCGACGTTGCCGATCGTATGTGTTGTCCAAGGTCGGTGATTTCATGCCACGCCCAACATTGACGACCGTGTGTGCAGTCCAAGGGCGGTGATGTCATCATGCCACGCCCGACATTGTCGACCGTGTGTGTTGTCCAACGGCCGTGATATCATGCAACGCCCGACGTCGTCCGACTGTGTGTGCTACTTAAAGGCGATGATGGCATGCCATGCCCGACGTCATTCGACCATGTGTGCTGCCCAAAGGCGATTATGGCATGCCACGCCCGACGTCGTTCGACTGTGTGTGCTGGTGAAAGGCGATGATGGCATGCAACTCCCGACGCCGTCCGACCGTATGTGCTGCCCAAAGGCGATAAGGGCAAGCCACGCTCGACGTCGTTCGAGCATGATTGCCATCCAAGGAAGATGATGGAATGCCACACGTGACGTCGTTCGACCGTGTGTGCTACCCAAAGGCGATGATGGCATGCCACGGCTGACATCGTTCGACCATTTGTGCTGCCCAAAAGCGATGATGGCATGCAACGCCCGACGTCGTTTGACCGTGTGTGCTGTCCAAAGGCGGTGATGGCATGTCACTCCTGACGTAGTTCGACCATGTTTGCCGTCCAAGGGCGATGATGGCATGCAACGCCCGACGCCTTCCGACTTTGTTAGCTAGTCCAAAGGCGATGATGGCATGCCACGCCCGACGTCGTTCGACCGTGTGTGCTACCCAAAAGCGATGATGGCATGCAACACCCGACGTCGTTCGACCGTGTTTGCCGTCCAAGGGCTATGATGGCATGCCATGCCCGATGTCGTTCTACCGTGTGTGCTGCCCAAAGGTGATGATGGCATGCCACGCCCGACGTCGTTCGACCGTGTGTTCTGTCCAAGGGCGGTGATTTCATGCCACGCCCGACGTTGTCGGTCGTGTGTGCTGTCCAAGGGCTGTGATGTCATGTCAAACTCGACGTTGCCGACCGTGTGTGTAGTCCAAGGGCAGTGATGTCATACCATGCCTAACGTTGATGACCGTGTGTGCTGTTCAAGGGCGGTGAAGTCATGCCACGCGCGACGTTACCGACTATGTGTGCAGTCCAAGGGCGGTGATTTCATGCCACGCCGGACGTTGCCGACCGTTCATGCCACGCCCGACGTTACCGACCGTGTTTGCAGTCCAAGGGCGGTGATGTCATGCCACACCCGACGTTGTTCGACCGTGTGTGCTGCCCAAAGGCGATGATGGCATGCCACGCCCGACGTTGCCGACCGTGTGTGCTGTCCAAGGGCGGTAATGTAATTCCACGCCCGACGTTGCCGATCGTGTGTGCATTCCTAGGGCAGTGATGTCATACCATGCCCAAAGTTGATGACTGTGTGTACTGTCCAAGGGCGGTGATGTCATGCCACGCCCAACGTTACCGACCGTGTGTGCTGTCCAAGGGCGGTGATGTCATGCCACGCCCGATGTTGCCGTCCATGTGTGTTGTCTAAGGGCGGTGATTTTATCATACCACGCCCGACGTTGCCGTCCGTTCATGCTGTCCAAGGGCGGTGTTTTCATGCCACGCCTGACATCGTCCGACCTTGTGTGCTGCCCAAAGGCGATGATGGCATGCAACGCCCGACATTGTTCGACCGTGTGTGCTGCCCAAAGGCGATGATGATATGTGACGCCTGACGTCGTTCGACCGTGTGTGCTGTCCCAAGGGAGTGATGGCATGTCACGCGTGACGTCGTTCAACCGTGTGTGCTGCCCAAAGGTGATGATGGCATGCCAAGCCCGACGTTGTCCGACCGTGTGTGTTGTCCAAAGGCTGTGATGTCATGCCACGCCCGACGTTGCCAACCGTGTGTGCTGTCCAACGGCGGTGATGTCATGCTACGCCCGATATTACCGACCATGTGTGCAGTTCAAGGGCGGTGATGTCATGTCACGCCCGACGTTGCCGACCGCGCGTATGCTCCCCTTTTGCTTTAACTCCCTTAACTTGCGCTTTGCCTCATAGATGACGTTGTTAGGGAGAACGCCTTCTTAAAGCCCGACGTCGCCGACCGTCTGTGCTAGTCCAAGGGCGATGATGGCATGCCACGCCCGATGTCATCCGACCGTGTGTGATGTCCAAGGGCTATAATGGCATGCCACGCCCGACGACGGCCGACCATCTGTGCTGACGAAGGGCGATGATGGAATACGACTCCCGACGCCGT
Organism: Solanum arcanum; assembly: GCA_027789145.1. Lineage (NCBI taxonomy): Eukaryota > Viridiplantae > Streptophyta > Magnoliopsida > Solanales > Solanaceae > Solanum > Solanum arcanum. The sequence continues at coordinate 43,253,129 of CM050939.1, read as the reverse complement.
CCGATCGTCTGTGCTGCCCAAAGGCGATTATTGCATGTCACATCCGACGTCGTTCGACTGTGAGTGCTTCCTAATCGCGATGATGGCATGCAACGCTTGATGTCGTTCGACCGTGTGTGCTGCCCAAAGGCGATGATGGCATGCCACGCCCGACGTCGTTTGACGGTGTGTGCTGCCCAAAGGCGATGATGGCATGCCACGACCGACGCTGTTTGACCGTCTATGCTGCCCAAAGGCGATGATGGCATGCCACGCCCGACGTTGTTCAAGCATGTGTGCAGCCCAAAGTCGATGATGGCATGCCACGCCCGACGTTGTTCGACCGTGTGTGCTGTCCAAAGGCGGTGATGGCATGTCACGCCTGACGTCATTCGATCATGTTTGCTGTCAAAGGGATATGATGGCATGCCACGCACGACGTTGTTCAACCATTTGTGCTGGCCAAAGGCGATGATGGCATGCCACACCTGACGTTGTTCGACCATGTTTACCGTCCAAGGGCTATGATGGCATTCCACGCCCGACGTCGTTCTACCATGTGTGCTACCCAAAGGCGATGATGGCATGCCACGCCCGACGTCGTCCGACTGTGTGTGCTGTCCAAAGGCGGCGATGTCATGCCACGCCCGACATTGCCGACCGTGTGTGTTGGCATGTGACGCCCGATGTCGTTCGACCGTGTGTGCTGTCCCAAGGCGGTGATGGCATGTCACGCGTGACGTCGTTCAATCGTGTGTGCTGTCCAAAGGCGGCGATGTCATGCCACGCCCGAAAGTGCCGACCGTGTGTGCTGTCCAACGGCGGTGATGTCATGCTACGCCCGACGTTGCCGACCATGTGTGCAGTCCAAGGACGGTGATGTCACGCCACGCCCTACGTTGTCGACCGCGCGTGTGCTCCCCCTTTGCTTTAACTCCCTAAACTTGCGCTTTGCCTCATAGATGACGTTGTTAGGGAGAAGGCCTTCTTGAACTCCTCTCGGAATTTCTCCCACGTGTTCATAGTGCACGTCCCCTTCTTGATGTCGAACTCTTTACACCTCCACCATAGCATGGGCATCTACGAAAGATTCAACACAACAGTGTTGATCTTGTTCACATCACTTAGCACCCGATTACACTTGAAGTAATTCTCCAAGTGCCATAGGAAATTCTTCACCTCCTGTGCGTCGCGGACGCCTTTGAACATAGGTGGCCTGGGAGCCTCGACTCTAGCCTCCCTTTCCCGGTCAAGTGATGTGGATCCACCATCCTCCCAATCTTCCTTAAGTGCTTCCGTTTGGGTTTACCCCGCGCATGGTATACTAGGGGCGAAAGGCGACCGTTTGCACGTGCATAAAGCCTAGGCATAAGGAATGCAGCACAGGAATCCGACATCGGACCAGCCTAGATTGCGCTTCATCCGCCACCGAATTGGCATGCGAGTTAGGACGTCGCTGCTCGAAGCAAGTATCCAACCTAACCACACATGCCCAATACCACTCATGCGCCGTACTTGAATAGCTCTACCAATGCACGCCCGACATCCACCCCGCCGCCGGACATGAGATGTCGTGCGACGATGCCGATACCTTCTTTGACAGGCCAATGCTGCACCCGCCGCTGCGCGCCTGCCCAAGGGAGTTGAGAATTTAATCACTGCAAAGATTGTTGGAGGAAGACCAAGGTTCACATAGGGGAATCTCCCACGCCCGGTCCATCATAGCGTTTTGCCGCACATGGTCTTACGTGCCCCGTGCGTGCAACGCCTAGAGTTAGTCGTAACAGGAGCTCTAGAACTAAACACTCGCCCTAAAGTACTGCCGTTTCCACACAAAACTCAATTATAAACCGATCTAGAGAAGTTCCCTCGGTGGCGCACGTTCGTCCCGCAGACGTTGCTGCCATGTTTTTGTAAGCGCCCAATGGCATAGCACAAAAGATCCATGCATGCCATCAAGCGCCCACGCAACATGCCTACTAAGCCCATAGGACGCCCGTGACGTCCGCCTTATAACGCCTCGATCGCCCCGTAGACGTCGTCAGTATATTTTTGCAAGCGCCCAACGGCGTAGCACGGACGAGCCATGCATGGCATCAAGCACCCACGCAGCACGCCTACTAAGCCCACAAGACGCCCTTGACGTCTGCCTGCTTTCGCCTCCGTTGCCCCACAGACGTCGCTGGCATGTTTTTGTTGACGCCCAATGGCGTAGCACGGACGAGCCATGCTGCTGTCAAGCGCCCACGCAGCACGCCTACTAAGCCCACAAGACGCCCATAACGTCCGCCTGCCACCGCCTAAAATTTCCCGCAGACGTCGCGGGCGTGTTTTTGTAAACACCCAACGGGGTAGCAGGGACGAGCCATGCATGCCATCAAGATCAACGTAGCACGCCTACTAAGCCCACAGGACGCCCTCAACGTCCGCCTGTCTTCGCCCCGCAAACGTCGCTAGCATGTTTTTGTAGACGCCCAACGACGTAGCACGGACGAGCCATGCATGCCGTCAAATGCCTACGCAGCATGCCTACTAGCCCACAGGACGCCCTCGACGTCCGGCTGCCTTTGCCTAACTCGACCCATCGACGTCGCCAACGTGTTTTTATAAATGCCCAACGGCGAAGCACAGACAAGCCAAGCATGCCATCAAGCACCCACGCAGCACGCCTACTAAGACCATGGGACGCCTATGCCGTCTGCCTGCCTGCGCCTTAGTGTGCCTCCAACACCTCTACCCCCCTTATATATGCTTAAAAGAGTTTTACCATGTCACAGGAGTAGACATATATTTTCCAGCAAATCATAATGGAAATGTACAACCTAAATATGCACGTTCTATGGTACCAACACACATCAGCTTTCATAAATGACATTAATATATATATAAAAATATTTTTCAACATTTTTTTTAAATTGTTTTTTGAAAATTCCAAAAAATTAGTAATAAATAAATAAAAATATGGAAAATATCAAAAAAATATGAAATCAACTCCGAAAATTCACAAATAAATATAGGAACCAAAAAATAAAAAATTTAATAAATTTAATTTTTTAAAAGGAGACGTAAAACAAAGCGTAAAAATAAATTATATAATAATGATTAAAAGTCGGAAAACTATGGAAATGCTCGAGAAACACTTCTAAACATGTTAAATTAATGATAAGATGTATATTTGCATAAATAAAAGATGTTTCAATATCATACGAACCGTAAAAGTAATGTAAATAATGCGAAAGAGCCACATTAGGCGGAAACGTTAGAGAATAGATAATGGAAAGTAGATGAATATGTTTTTTATGCATGGAGGTTGTTTCAAAATCCTTGTATTTTTGTACGACATGAACATCCGCATGTTTTGTTTAGAACTCGAACAATGTTGCACAAACCACGACCGATGCGGGCAGGCCAAGGCCGACCGTTGCGTGCAGGCACGTTCGACAGCGGCCGACCGTTTGTGATGTCCAAGGGCTATGATGGCATGCCACACCCAACGACGGCCGACCGTCTGTGTTGGTCCAAGGGCGATGATGGCATGCCACGCCCAATGCCGTCCTACCGTGTGTGCTATCCAAGGGCTATGATGGCATGCCACGCCCGACGACGGCCGACCGTCTGTGCTGTCCAAGGGCGATGATGGCATGCGACTCCCGACGCCGTTCGACCGTCTGTGCTGCCCAAGGGCGTGGCATGCCATCATCGCTGTTGGACTAGCTGACACAGTTGACGGCGTTGGCGTGGCATGCCACGCCCGACGTCGTTCGGCCATGTGTGCTACCCAAAGGCGATGATGGCATGCCACGCCTGACGTCGTTCGACCGTTTTTGCTGCCCTAAGGCGATGATGGCATGCAACGCCCAACGTCGTTTGACCGTGTGTTCTGTCCAAAGGAGGTGATGGCATGCCACGCCCGACATCATTCGATCGTTTATGCTACCCGAAGGCGATGATGGCATGCCACGCCTGACGTCGTTCGATGGTGTTTGACGTCCAAGGGCTACGATGGCATGCCACGCCCTACGTCGTTCGATCTTGTGTGCTGCCCAAAGGCGATGATGGTATGCCACGCCCGACGTCGTTCGACCGTGTGTGCTGTCCAATGTTTTTGATGGCATTTCACGCCTAACGTCGTTCGACCGTGTTTGCCGTACAAGGGCTTTGATGGCATTCCATGCCCGACGTCGTTCGACCATTTGTGCTGCCCATAGGCGATGGTGGCATGCCACGCCTGACGTCGTTCGACCGTGTTTGCCGTTTAAGGGCTATGATGGCATACCACGCCCGACATCGTTCGACCGTATGTGCTGCCCAAAGGCGATGATTGCATGTCACGCCCAACATCGTCCGACCATGTGTGCTGTTCAAAGGTGGCGATGTCATGCCACGCCCGATGTTGCAGACCGTGTGTGCAGTCCAAGGGCGGTGATGTCATGCCACGCCCTACATTGCCGACAGTGTGTGCTGTCCAAGGGCGGTGATGTCATGCCATGCCCGACATCGTCCGACCGTGTGTGCGTCCCAAAGGTGATGATGGCATGCAACGCCCGACGTCGTTCGACCGTGTGTGCTGCCCAAAGGCGATGATGGCATGTGACACCCGACATCGTTCGTCCGTGTGTGCTGTCCCAAGGCTGTGATGGCATGTCACGCTTGACGTCGTTTAACCGTGTGTGCTGCCCAAAGATGATGATGTCATGCCAAGCCCGATGTGGTCCGACCGTGTGTGTTGTCCAAAGGCGGCGATGTCATGCCACACCCGACGTTGCCGACTGTGTGTGCTGTCCAACGGCGGTGATGTCATGCAACGCTCGACGTTGCCGACCGTGTGTGCAGTCCAAGGGCGGTGATGTCATGACACGCCCTACATTGCCGACAGTGTGTGCTGTCCAAGGGCGGTGATGTCATGCCATGCCCGACATCGTCCGACCGTGTGTGCTGCCCAAAGGCGATGATGGCATGCAACGCCCGACGTCGTTCGATCGTGTGTGCTGCCCAAAGGCGATGATGGCATGCCACGCTCGACGTCGTCCGACCGTGTGTGCTGTCCAAAGGCGGCGATGTCATGCCACGCCCGACGTTGCCGACCGTGTGTGCTGTCCAACGGCGATGATGTCATGCAACGCCCGACGTTGCCGACCATGTGTGCAGTCCAAGGGCGGTGATGTCATGCCACGCCCGACGTTGCCGACCGCGCGTATGCTCCCCTTTTGCTTTAACTCTCTAAACTTGCGCTTTGCCTCATAGATGACGTTGTTAGGGAGAACGCCTTCTTGAACTCCTCGCGGAATTTCTCCCACGTGTTCATAGTGCATGTCCCCTTCTGATGTCGAAATCTTTACGCCTCCACCATAGCATGGGCATCTACGAATGATATAACACAACAGTGTTGATCTTGTTCACATCACTTCGCACCCGATTACACTTGAAGTAATTCTCCAAGTGCCATAGGAAATTCTTCACCTCCTGTGCGTCGCGGATGCCTTGGAACATAGGTGGCCTGGGAGCCTCGACTCTGGCCTCCCTTTCCCGGTCAAGTGATGTGGATCCACCAACCTCCCTATCTTCCTTGAGTGCTTTCGTTTGGGTTCACCCCGCGCATGCGTTGCGAGGGGCGAAGGGCGACCGTTTGCACGTGCACAGTGCCTAGGCATTAGGTATGCAACACAGGAATTCGACATCCGACCAGCCTAGATTGCGCTTCATCCGCCATCGAATTGGTATGCGAGTTAGGACGTCGCTGCTCGAAGCAGGGATCCAACCTAACCACAGATGCCCAATACCACTCATGCGCCGTACGTGGAAAGCTCTACTAATGCACACCCGACATCCACCCCGCCTCCCGACATGAGATGTCGTGCGACGACGCCGATGCCTTCTTTGCAAGGCCAACGTTGCACCCGCCGTTGCGAGCCTGCCCAACGGAGTTGAGAATTTAATCACTGCAAAGATTGTTGGAGGAAGACCAAGGTTCACACAGGGGAACCGCCCACGCCCGGTCCATCATAGCATCTGGCCGTGCATGGCCTTACGTGCCCTGTGCGTGCAACGCCTAGAGTTTGCCGTAACAAGACCGTTAGAACTAAACACTCGCCCGAAAGCAATGTCGTTTCCACACCAAACTCTATTATAAACCGATCTTGAGAAGTTTCCACACCACACAGCACGCCTACTAAGCCTACAGGACGCCCGTGACGTCCGACTTATAACGCCTCGGTCGCCCCGCAGACGTCGTCGGAATGTTTTTTGCAAGCGCCCAACGGCGTAGCACAGACGAGCCATTCATGCCATCAAGCGCCCACGCAGCACGCCTACTAAGCCCACAAGACGCCCTTGACGTCCGCCTGCTTTCACCTCAGGTGCTCCGCAGACATCGCTGGCATGTTTTTGTTGACGCCCAACGGAGTAGCACGGACAAGCCATGCTGTCGTCAAGCGCCCACGCAGCACGACTACTAAGCCCACATGACGCCCATGACGTCCGCCTACCACCGCCTCAAACGCTCCGCAGATGTCGCAGGCGTGTTTTTGTAAACGCCCAAAGCCGTAGCACGAACGAGCCATGCATGCCATCAAGCGCCTACGCAGCATGCCTACTAAGCCCATAGGATGCCCTCGACGTCTGCCTGCCTTTGCCTCACTCGACCCATCGACGTCGCCGACGTGTTTTTATAAACGCCCAACGGCGAAGCACGGACAAGCCATGCATGCCATCAAGCACCCACGCAGCACGCCTACTAGGCCCATTGGACGCCTATGTCGTCTGCCTGCCTGCGCCTTAGTGTGCCTCCAACACCTCTACCCCCCTTATATATGCTTAAAAAAGTTTTACCATGTGACAGGAGTAGACATGAATTTTCCAGCGAATCATAATGGAAATGTACAACCAAAATATGCACGTTCTAAGGTACCAACACACATCAACTTTCATAAATGACTTTAATATATATATAAAAATATTTTTAATTTTTTTTAAATTTTTTTTTTGAAAATTCCAAAAAATTAGTAATAAATAAATAAAAAATAGGGAAAATATCGAAAAAATATGAAATCAACTCCGAAAATTCACAAATAAATATGGAAACCTTAAAATAAAAAATTTAATAAATTTTATTTTTAAAAGGAGACGTAAAAAATAAAAAAGCATAAAAATAAATTATAAAATAATGATTAAAGGTCGGAAAAATATGGAAATGCTCGAAAACACTTCTAAACATGTTAAATTAAGGATAAGATGTATATTTGCATAAATAAAAGATGATTCAATATCATACAAACCGTAAAAGTAATGAAAATGATGTGAAAGAGCCACGTTAGGTGGAAACGTTAGAGAATAGATAATGGAAAGTAGATGAATATGTTTGTTATGCATGGAGGTTGTTTCAAAATCCTTGTATTTATGTACGACATGAACATCCGCATGTTTTGTTTAGAACTCAAACAATGTCGCACAAGCCACGATCGATGCGGGTAGGCCACGGCCGACCATTGCGTGCAGGCACGTTCGACGACGGCCGACCGTTTGTGATGTCCAAGGGCTATGATGGCATGCCACACCCGACGACGACTGACCGTTAGTGCTGGTCTAAGGGCGATGATGGCATGCCACGACCGATGCCGTCCGACCGTGTGTGCTATCCAAGGGCTATGATGGCATGCCACGCCCGACGACGGCCGACCGTCTGTGCTGTCCAAGGGCGATGATGGCATGCGACTCCCGACGCCGTCTGACCGTTTGTGCTGCCCAAAGGCGTTGATGGCATGCCACACTCGACATTGTCCGACCGTGTGTGCTGTCCAAGGGATATAATGGCATGCCACGCCCGATGACGGCCGACCATTTGTGATGTCTAAAGACGATGATGGCATGCCACACCCGACGCCGTCCGATAGTCTGTGCTGTCCAAGGGCGATGATGGCATGCAACTTCCGACACTGTCTGACCGTCTGTGCTGCCTAAAGGCGATGATAGCATGCCACGCTCGAAGCCGTGCGACTGTCTGTGCTGCCCAAAGGCGATGATGGAATGCCACGCCTGACGTCGTTCGACCGTGTTTGCCGTCAAAGGGCGATGATGGAATGCCGCGCCCAACGCCGTTCGACTGTGTCAGCTAGTCCAAAGGCGATGATGGCATGCCACGCCTGACGTCGTTTGACCGTGTGTGCTGCCCAAAGGCGATGATGGCTTGCCACGTCCGACGTCGTTCGACCGTGAGTGCTTCCCAAAGGCGATGATGGCATGCTACGCCCGATGTCATTCGACCGTGTGTGCTGCCCAAAGGCGATGATGGCATGCCATGCCCGACGTCGTTCGACGGTGTGTGCTGCCCTAAGGCGATGATGGCATGCCACTCCTGACGTTGTTAGACCGTTTGTGCTGCCCAAAAGCGATGATGACATGCCAGGCTTGACGTCGTTTGACCATTTTTGCCGTCCAAGGGCGATTCCGATGCCATCCTACTGTGTCAGCTAGTCCAAAGGCGATGATGGCATGCCACGCCCGACGTCGTTCAAGCGTGTGTGCTGCCGAAAGTCGATGATGGCATGCCACGCGTGACGTCAATTGACTTTGTTTGTTGTCAAAGGGTTATGATGGCATGCCACGCACGACGTTGTTCGACCGTTTGTGCTGCCCAAAGGCGATGCTGGCATGCCACGCCTGACGTTGTTCGACCATGTTTACCGTCCAAGGGCTATGATGGCATTCCACGCCCGACGTCGTTCGACCGTGTGTGTTGCCCAAAGGCGATGATGCCATGACACGCCCAATATTGCCGACTGTGTTTGCAGTCTTAGGGCGGTGATGTCATGCCACGCCCTACGTTGCCGACAGTGTGTGATGTTCAAGGGCGGTAATGTCATGCCACGCCCGACGTTGCCCACCGTGTGTGCTTTCCAAAAGCGGCGATGTCATGCCACGCCCGATGTTGCCGTCCGTGTGTGCCGTCCAAGGGCGGTGATGTCATGGCACGCCCGATGTTGCCGACCGTGTTTGCAGTCCTAGGGCGGTGATGTCATGCCACGCCCTACGTTGCCGACAGTGTGTGATGTCCAAGGGCGGTGATGTCATGCCACTCCCGACGTTGCCCACCGTATGTGCAGTCCAAGGGCGGTGATGTCATGCCACGCCTGACGTTGCCGACCGTGTGTGCAGTCCAAGGGAGGTGATGTCATCATGCCACGCCCGACGTTGCCGACCGTGTGTGCTGTCCAAGGTTGGTGATGTCATTCCACGCCCGACGTCGTCTGACCGTGTGTGCTGCCCTAAAGCAATGATGGCATGCCACGCCTGACGTCTTTTGACCGTTTGTGCTGCCCAAAGACGATGATGGTATGCCACGCCCGACGTCGTTCGACCGTGTGAGCTGTCCAAAGGTTGTGATGGCATGTCACGCCTGACGTCCTTCGATCGTGTTTGCATTCCAAGGGCTATGATGGCATGCCACGCCCGACGTCGTTCGACCGTTTGTGATGCCCATAGGCGATGATGGCAAGGCACGCCTGACGTCATTCGAACGTGGTTGCCGTCAAAGGGCTATGATGGCATACCACGCTCGACATCGTTTGACCCTATGTACTGCCCAAAGGCGATGATGGCATGTCACGCCCAACATCGTCCGACCGTGTGTGCTGTCCAAAGGTGGCGATATCATGCCACGCCCGACGTTGCCGACCGTGTGTGCTGTCCAAGGGCGGTGATGTCATGCCACGCCCGACGGTGCCGACCGTGTGTGCAGTCCAAGGGCGGTGATGTCATGCCACGCCCGATGTTGCCGACCATGTGTGCTGTTCAAGGGCGGTGATGTACTGCCACACCCGACGTCGTCTGACCGTGCGTGCTGCCCAAGGACCGTGATGGCATGCCACGCCTGACGTCATTTGACCGTTTTTGCCGTCCAAGGGCGATTCTGATGCCGTCCTACTGTGTCAGCTAGTCCAAAGGCTATGATAACATTCCACGCCCGACGTCGTTCGATCGTGTGTGCTGCCCAAAGGCGATGATGGCATGCCACGCCCGACGTCGTTCGACCGTGTGTGCTGTCCAAAGGCGGCGATGTCATGCCACGCCCGACGTTGTCGACCGTGTGTGCAGTCCAAGGGAGGTGATGTCATGACACGCCTGACGTTACCGACCGTGTTTGCAGTCCTAGGGTAGTGATGTCATGCCACGCCCTACGTTGCCGACAGTGCGTGCGGTCCAAGGGCGGTGATGTCATGCCACGCCTGACGTTGCCGACCGTGTGTGCAGTCCAAGGGCGGTGATGTCATGCCACGCCTGACGTTGCCCGGCGTGTGTGCGATCAAAGCGATGATTTAATCATGCCACGCTCGACGTTGCTGACCGTGTGTGCTGTCCAATGGCGGTGATGTCATTCTACGCCCGACGTCGTCCGATCGTGTGTGCCGCCTAAATGCAATGATGGCATAACACACCCGACATCGTTCAACCATGTGTGCTGCCCAAAGGCGATGATGGCTTTCCACGCCCGATATCGTTCTACCGTGTTTGCCGTCCAAGGGCTATGATGGCATACTACGCCCGACGTCGTTCGACCGTATGTGCTGCCCAAAGGTGATGATGGCATGTCACGCCCAACATCGTCTGACCGTATGTGCTGTCCAAAGATGGCGATTTCATGCCACGCCCGACGTTGCCGACCGTGTGTGCAGTCCAAAGGCAGTTATGGCATGTCACGCCTTACATCGTTCGACGGTGTTCGACGTCCAAGTGCTATGATTGCATGCCACGCCCGACGTCGTTCAATTGTGTGTGCTGCCCAAAGACGATGATGGCATGCCATGCCCGACGTCGTTCGACCGTGTGTGCTGCCCAAAGGCGATGATGACATGCCACGCCTAACGTCGTTCGACTATGTGCGCTGGAAAAAGGTGATGATGGCATGCAATGGCCGACGTCGTTCGACCATGTTTGCCGTCCACTGGCGATGATGGCATGCCACGCCCAACATCGTTCGACCGTTTGTGCTACCCAAAGGCGATGATGTCATGCCACGCCTGACGTTGTTCGACGGTGTTTGTCGTCCAAGGGCTATGATGGCATGCCACGCCCGACATCGTTCGACTGTGTGTGCTGCCCAAAGCCGATGATGGCATGCAATGCCCGACGTCGTCCGACCGTATGTGCTGTCCAAAGGCGACGATGTCATGCCATGCTTGACGTTGCTGACCGTGTGTGCTGTCCAAGGGCGGTGATGTCATGCCTTGCAGGACGTTGCCGACCGTGTGATCAGTCCAAGGGCGGTGATGTTATGCCACGCCCGACATTGACGTCCGTATGTGCTGTCCAAGGAAGGTGATGTCATGCCACGCCCGAAGTTGTCGAGCATGTGTCTGTCATAGTGCAGTGATGTCATCATGCCACGCCCGACGTTGCCGCACGTGTGTGCTATCCAAGGGCTGTGATGTCATGCCACGCCAGACATTGCCGACCGTGTGTGTTGTCCAAGGTCGGTGATGTCATGCCACGCCCGATGCTGCCAATCGTGTGTGTTGTCCAAGGGCGGTGATGTCATGCCTTGCCCGACGTTACCGACCGTGTGTGCAGTCTAAGGGCGGTGATGTCATGCCACGCCCGACGTTGATGACCGTGTGTGCTGTCCAAGATAGGTGATGTTATGCCACGCCCAACGTTGCCGATCGTGTGTGCTGTCCAAGGGCAGTGATGTCGTCATGACACGCCCGACGTTGCCGACCGTGTGTGTTGTCCAAGGGCAGTGACGTCATGCCACGCCCGACGTCGTCTGACCGTGTGTGCTGCCCAAAGGCGATGATGGCATGCCACGCCCGACGTTGTTCGACCGTGTGTGCTGCCCAAAGGCGATTATGGCATGCCACGCCCGACGTCGTTCGAGTGTGTGCTGGTGAAAGGCGATGATGGCATGCAACGGCTGACGTCGTCCGACCGTCTGTGCTGCCCAAAGGCGATGATGGCATGCCACGCCTGATGTCGTTCGAGCATGTTTGCCATCGAAGGAAGATGATAGCATGCCACGCCTGACGTCGTTCGACCGTGTGTGCTACCCAAAGGCGATGATGGCATGCCACGCCTGACGTCGTTCGACCGTTTGTGCTGCCCAAAGGCGATGATGGAATGCAACGCCCGACTTTGTTCGAACGTGTGTGCTGTCCTAAGGCGGTGATGGCATGTCACTCCTGACGTCGTTTGACCGTGTTTGCCGTCCAAGGGCTATGATGGCATGCCATGCCTGACATCATTCAATCGTTTATGCTGCCCAAAGGCGATGATGGCATGCCACGCCTGACGTTGTTCGACGGTGTTTGACGTCCAAGGGCTATGATGGCATGCCACGCCCGACGTCATTCGATCATGTGTGCTGCCCAAAGGCGATGATGGCATGCCACGCCCGACGTCGTTCATCCGTGTGTGCTGCCCAAAGGCGATGATGGCATGCCACGCCCGATGTCGTTCGACTGTGTGTGCTGGCAAAAGGCGATGATGGCATGCAACGGTCGATGTCGTCCGACCGTCTGTGCTGCCCAAAGGTGATGATAGCATGCCACGCCCGTTGTCGTTTGACCATGTTTGCCTTCCAAGGGCGATGATCGCATGCCACGCCCGACGCCGTCCGACTGTGTCAGCTAGTCCAAAGGAGATGATGGCATGCCACGCCCGACGTCGTTCGACCGTGTGTGCTGCCCAAAAGCGATGATGGCATGCAACGCCCGACGTCGTTCGACCATTTGTGCTGCCCAAAGGCGATGATGGCATGCCTTGCCCGACGTCGTTCTACCGTGTGTGCTGTCCAAGGGGGTGATGGCTTGTCACGCCTGACGTCGTTCGACCGTGTTTGCCGTCCAAGGGCTTTTATGGCATGCCACGCCCAACATCGTTCGACCATTTGTGTTGCCCAAAGGCGATGATAGCATGCCACGCCTGACGTCATTCGACGGTGTTTGATGTCCAAGGGCTATGATAGTAAGCCACACCCGACGTCGTTCGACCGTATGTGCTACCCAAAGGCGATGATGGCATGCCACGCCCGACGTCGTTCGAGCATGTGTGCTGTTTAAAGGCGGCGATGTCATGCCACGCCAGAGGTTGCCAACCGTGTGTGCTGTCCAAGGGTGGTGATGTCATGCCACGCCGATGTTGCCGACCGTGTGTGCAGTCCAATGGCAGTGATGTCATACCATGCCCAACGTTGATGACCGTGTGTGTTGTCCAAGGGCGGTGATGTCATGCCACGCCCGATGTTGCCGACCGTGTGTGCAGTCCAAGGGCGGTGATGTCATGCCCCGCTTCGGCGTTGCCCGGCCGTGTGTGCTGTCTTAGGGGAGTGATGTCATCATACCACGCCCGACGTATCTGATCGTTCGTGCTGTCCAAGGGCAGGGATGTCATGCCACGCCTGACATCGTCCGACTGTGGTTGCTGCCCAATGGCGATGATGGCATGCCACACCCGACGTTGACGACCGTGTGTGCTGTCCAAGATAGGTGATGTCATGCCACGCCCAACGTTGCCGATCGTGTGTCTTTGTCGAAGTGCGATGATATCGTCGTAACCACGCTGGCGTTACCCGGCCGTGTGTGTTATCCAAGGCGGTGATGTCATGCCATGCCCGACGACGTCTGGCCGTGTGTCGCCCAAAGGCGATTATGGCATGCCACGCCCGACGTCTTTCGTGTGTCTTTGGTGAAAAGGCGATGATGGCATGCAACGGCCGACGCCGTCCGGCGATCTGTCTTGCCCAAAGACGATGATGGCATGCCACGCCCGGCGTCGTTTGAGCATGTTTGCCATCGAAGGAAGATGATAGCATGCCACGCTGATGTCGTTCGGCCGTGTGTGCTACACAAAGCGATGATGGCATGCCACGCTGGCGTCGTTCGACCGTTTATCGCCCAAAGGCGATGATGGAATGCAACGCCCGACTTCGTTCGGCGTGTGTCTTTGTCCAAAGCGGTGATGGCATTTCACTCCCGCGTCGTTCGACCGTGTTTGCCGTCCAAGTGCTATGATGGCATGCCATGCCCGACATCATTCAATCGTTGATGCTGCCCAAGGGCGGTGATGGCATGCCACGCCTGACGTCGTTCGACGGTGTTTGACGTCCAAGGGCCATGATGGCATGCCACGCCCGACATTGTTTGATCGTGTGTGCTGCCCAATGGCGATGATGTCATGCCACGCATGACGTCATTCGACCGTGTGTGCTGCCCAAAGGGGATGATGGCATGCCACGCCCGATGTCGTTCGACTGTGTGTGCTGGCAAAAGGCGATGATGGCATGCAACGGCCGACGCCGTCCGGCCGTCTGTGTTACCCAAAGGTGATGATAACATGCCACGCTCGACGTCATTCGACCATGTTTGCCGTCCAAGGGCGATGATGGCATGCAACGCCCGACGCCGTCCTATTGTGTCAGCTAGTCCAAAGGCGATGATGGCATGGCACGCCAGACGTCGTTCGACCGTGTGTGTTGTCCAAAGGTGGTGATGGCATGTCACGCTTGACGTCGTTCGACTGTGTTTTCCGTCCAAGGGCTTTGATGGCATGCCACGCCCGACATCGTTCGATTGTTTATGCTGCCCAAAGGCGATGATGGCATGCCACGCCAGACGTCGTTCGACGGTGTTTGTCGTCCAAGGGCTATGATGGCATGCCACGCCCGACGTCGTTCGACCGTGTGTGCTTCCCAAACGTGATGATGGCATGCCACGCCCGACGTCGTTCGACCGTATGTCTTTGTCTAAATTGGTGATGTCATGCCACGCCCGACTTTGCCGAGCGTGTGTGTTGTCCAAGGGCAGTGATGTCATCATGCCACGCCCGACGTTGCCGATCGTGTGTGCTGTCCAAGGGCTGTGATGTCATGCCACGCCCGATGTTGCCGACCGTATGTGTTGTCCAAGGTCGGTGATGTCATGCCACGCCTGACGTTGCCGACAGTGTGTGCTGTTTAAGGGCGGTGATGTCATCATGACACGCCCGACGTTGCCGATCGTGTGTGTTGTCCAAGGGCGGTGATGTCATGCAACGCCCGACGTCGTCCGACCGTGTGTGCTGCCCAAAGGCGATGATGGCATGCCACGCCCGATGTCGTTCGACCGTGTGTAATGCCCAAATGCGATTATGGCATGCCACGCCCAATGTCGTTCGACTGTGTATGTTGGTGAAAGGCGATGATGGCATGCAACGGCCGACGCTGTCTGACCATCTGTGCTTCCCAAAGGCGATGAGGGCAAGCCACGCCTGACGTCGTTTGAGCATGTTTGCTGTCCAAAGAAGATGATGGCAAGCCACGCCTGACGTCGTTCGACCGTGTGTGCTAAACAAAGGCGATGATGGCATGCCACGCCTGACATCGTTCGACCGTTTGTGTGACCCAAAGGCGATGATGGCATACAACGCCCGACGTCGTTCGACCGTGTGTGCTGCCCAAAGGCGATGAAGGCATGCCACGCCCGACATCGTCCGACCATGTGTGCTGTACAAGGGATATGATTGCATGCCACGCCCGACGACGGCCGACCATTTGTGTTGTCCAGAGGCGATGATGGCATGCCACACTCGACGCCGTCCGACAGTCTGTGCTGTCCAAGGGCTATGATGGCATGCCACGCCCGACGACGGCCGACCGACTGTGCTGTTCAATGGCGATGATGGCATGCGACTCCCAACGTCGTCTGACCGTCTGTGCTGCCCAATGGCGATGATGGCATGCCATGCCCGACGCCGTGCGACTGTCTGTGCTTCCCAAAGGCGATGATGGCATGCCACGCCCGATGTCGTTCGACCATCTGTGCTGCCCAATGGCGATGATAGCATGCCACGTCCGACGTCGTTCGACCGTGAGTGCTTCCCAAAGGCGATGATGGCATGCTACGCCTGATGTCGTTTAACCGTGTGGGCTGCCCAAAGGCGATGATGGCATGGCATGCCCGACATCGTTCGATGGTATTTGCTGCCCAAAGGCGATGATGGCATGCCACGCCCGACGTTATTTGACCGTCTGTGCTGCCCAAAGGCGATGATGGCATGCCACGCCTGACGTCGTTCGACGGTGTTTGTCGTCCAAGGGCTATGATGGCATGCCACGCCCAACGTCGTTTGACTGGGTGTGCTGCCCAAACGTGATGATGGCATGCCACGCCCGACGTCGTTCGACCGTATGTGCTGTCCAAGGACGGTGATGTCATGCCACGCCTTTCGTTGCCAAGCGTGTGTGCTGTCCAAGGGTTGTGATGTCATGCCACGCCCGACGTTGTCGACCGTGTGTGTTGTCCAAGGTCGGTGATGTCATGCCACGCCCGACGTTGCCGACCGTGTGTGCTGTCCTAGGGCTGTGATGTCATGCCACGCCCGACGTTGCCGACCATGTGTGTTGTCCAAGGTCGGTGATGTCATGCCATGCCCGACGTTGCCGACCGTGTGGGCTGTCCAAGGGTGGTGATGTCATCATGCCATGCCCGACGTTGCCGACCGTGTGTGTTGTCCAAGGGCGGTGATGTCATGCAACGCCCGACGTTGTCCGACCGTGTGTGCTGCCCAAAGGCGATGATGTCATGCCACGCCCGATGTAGTTCGACCGTGTGTGCTGGTGAAAAGCGATTATGGCATGCCACGCCCGATGCCGTCTGACCGTCTGTGCTGCCTAAAGGCGATGAGGGCAAGCCACGCCCGATGTCGTTTCGAGCATGTTTGCAGTCCAAGGAAGATAATGGCATGCCACGCCTGACGTCGTTCGACCGTGTGTGCTACCCATAGGCGATGATCACATGCCACGCCTGACGTTGTTCGACCGTTTGTGCTGCCCAAAGGCGATGATGGAATGCAACGCCCGACGTCATTCGACTGTGTGTGCTGCCCAAAGGCGATGATGGCATGCCACACCCGACGTCGTTCGACTATGTGTGCTGGCAAAGGGCGATGATGGCATGCAATGGCCGACGCCGTCCGACAGTCTGTGCTGCCCAAAGGTGATGATGGCATGCCACGCCCGATGTCGTTCAACCATGTTTGTCGTCCAAAGGCGATGATGGCATGCCACGCCCGATGCCGTTCGACTGTGTGTGCTGCCCAAAAGCGATGATGGCACGCAACGCCCGACGTCGTTCGACCGTTTGTTCTGCCCAAAGGCATGATGAGAAGCCACGCCCGACGTCATTCGACCATGCGTGCTGCCCAAAGGTGGTGATGGCATGTCACGCCTGACGTCGTTCGACCGTGTTTGCAGTCCAAGGGCTTTGATGGCATGCCACGCCCGACATCGTTCGACCGTTTGTGTTGCCCAAAGGCGATGATGGCATGCCACGCCTGACGTCGTTCGATGGTGTTTGTCGTCCAAGGGCTATGATGACAAGCCACACCCGACGTCGTTCGACCGTGTGTCCTGCCCGAAGGCGATGATGGCATGCTACACCCGACGTCGTCCGAGCGTGTGTGCTATCCAAAGACGGCAATGTCATGCCACGCCCGACGTTGCCGACCGTGCGTGCTGTCCAAGGGCGGTGATGTCATGCCACACCCGCGGCGTTACCCGACCGTGTGTCTTTGTCAAAGCGGTGATGTCATGCCACGCTGGCGTTGCCGGCCGTGTGTGCGATCAAAGGCGATGATGTCATACCATGCCCAACGTTGATGACCGTGTGTGTAGTCCAAGAGCGGTGATGTCATGCCACGCCCGACGTTGTCGACCGTGTGTGCAGTCCAAGGGCGGTGATGTCATGCCACGCCCGACGTTGCCGACCGTAGGTGTTGTCCAAGGGCGGTGATGTCATCATACCACGCCCGATGTTAATGACCGTTCATGCTGTCCAAGGGCGGTGATGTGATGCCACGCCCGACGTCGTTCGACCATGTGTGCTGCCCAAAGGCGATGATGGCATGTGACGCCCGACGATGTTCGACCGTGTGTGCTGTCCCAAGGCGGTGATGGCATGTCACGCGTGACGTTGTTCAATCGTGTGTGCATCCCTAAGGTGATGATGGCATTCCAAGCCCGACGTCGTCCGACCGTGTGTGTTGTCCAAAGGCGGCGATGTCATGCCACGCCTGACGTTGCCGACCGTGTGTGCTGTCCAACGGCGGTGATGTCATGCTACGCCCGACGTTGCCGACCATATGTGCAGTCCAAGGGCGGTGATGTCATGCCACGCCCGACGTTGCCGACCGCGTGTATGCTCCCCTTTTGCTTTAACTCCCTAAACTTGCGCTTTGCCTCATAGATGACGTTGTTAGGGAGAACGCCTTCTTGAAATCCTCGCGGAATTTCTCCCACGTGTTCATAGTCCATGTCCCCTTCTCGATGTCAAACTCTTTATGCCTCCACCATTGGAAGGGCATCTACGAAAGATACAACACAACAGTGTTGATCTTGTTCACATCACTTCGCACCAGATTACACTTGAAGTAATTCTCCAATTGCCATAGGAAATTCATCACCTCCTATGCGTCGCGGACGCCTTTGAACATAGGTGTCCTTGGAGCCTCGACTCTGGCCTCCCTTTCCCGGTCAAGTGATGTGGATCCACCAACCTCCCTATCTTCCTTGAGTGCTTCCATTTGGGTTCACCCCACGCATGCGATGCGAGGGGAGAATTGTGATCGTTTGCACGTGCACAATGCCTAGGCATTAGGTATGCATACAGGAATCCGACATGCGACCAGCCTAGATTGCGCTTCATCCGCCACCGAATTGGCCTGCGAGTTAGGACGTCGCTGCTCGAAGCAGGGATCCAACCTAACCACACATGCCCAATACCACTCATGCGCCGTACGTGAATAGCTCTACCAATGCACGCCCGACATCCACCCCACCGCCCGACATGAGATGTCCTGCGACGACGCCGATGCCTTCTTTGCAAGGCCAATGCTGCACCCTCCGTTGCGCGCCTGCCCAAGGGAGTTGAGAATTTAATCACTGCAAAGATTGTTGGAGGAAGACCAAGGTTCACACAGGGGAACCGCCCACGCCCTGTCCATCATAGCGTCTGGCCGCACATGGCCTTACGTGCCCTGTGCGTGCAACGCCTAGAGTTAGCCGTAACAGGATCTCTAGAACTAAACACTCACCCGAAAGCACTGCCGTTTCCACACCAAACTCTTTTATAAGCCGATCTTGAGAAGTTCCCTTGGTTACGCCGCGTTCGTCCCATGACGTTCTTTGCCATGTTTTGTATGGCGCCAATGGCATAGCACGAACGAGCCATGCATGCCATCAAGCGCCTACGCAGCACGCCTACTAAGCCCACAAGACGCCCGTGACGTCCGCCTTGATCGCCCTGCAGATGTCATCGGCATGTTTTTGCAAGCGCCCAATTGCATAGCACGGACGAGCCATGCATTCTATCAAGCGCCCACGCAGCACGCCTACTAAGCCCACAGGACGCCCTTGACGTCCATCTGCATTCGCCTCAGTTGCCCCGCAGACGTCGCTGGCATGTTTTTGTTGACGCCCAACGGCGTAGCACGGACGAGCCATGCTGCCGTCAAGTGCCCACGCAGCACGCCTACTAAGCCCATAGGACGCCCATGACGTCTGCCTGCCACCACCTCAAACGCCCGCAGACGTCGCGGGCGTGTTTTTGTAAACGCCTAATGGTGTAGTACAGATGAGCCATGCATGCCGTCAAGATCAACGCAGCACGCCTTCTAAGCCCACAGGATGCCCTCGACGTCTGCATGTCTTCACCTCAACCGCCCTGCAAATGTCGCTTGCATGTTTTGTAGATGCCCAACAACGTAGCACGGACGAGCAATGCATGCCGTCAAGCGCCTACGCAGCATGCCTACAAAGCCCACAGAACGCCCTCGACGTCCGCCTGCCTTTGCCTCACTCGACCCATCGACGTCGCCGATGTGTTTTTATAAACACCCAACGGCGAAGCACGGACAAGCCCGATGTCGTTCGACCGTGTGTGCTGCTTAAAGGCGATGATGGCATGCCACGCCTGACGTCGTTCGACGGTGTACGCTGCCCAAAGGCGATGATGGCATGCCACGCCCGACGCTTTGTTTGACCGTCTGTCGCCCAAAGGCGATGATGGCATGCCACGCCCGACGTCGTTTGACTGTTTTTGCCGTCCAAGGGAGATTCCGACGCCGTCCTACTGTGTCCGCTAGTCCAAAGGTGATGATGGCATGCCACGCCCGACGTCGTTCGAGCATGTGTGCATCCCAAAGGCGATGATGGCATGCCACGCCCGACGTCGTTCGAGCGTGTGTGCTGCCCAGAGTCGATGATGGCATGCCACGCCCGACGTCGTTCGACCGTGTGTGCTGTCCAAAAGCGGTGATAGCATGTCACGCCTTACGTCATTCGACCGTGTTTGCTGTCAAAGGGCTATGATGGCATGCCACGCACGATGTCGTTCGACCATTTGTGCTGCCTAAAGGAGATGATGGCATGCCAAGCCCGACGTCGTCCGACCGTGTGTGCTGTCCAAAGGCGGCGATGTCATGCCACGCCCGACGTTGCCGACCGTGTGTGTTGTCCAACGGCGGTGATGTCCTGCTACGCCCGACGTTGCCGACCATGTGTGCAGTCCAAGGGCTGTGATGTCATGCCACGCACGACGTTGCCGACCGCGCGTAAGCTCCCCTTTTGCTTTAACTCCCTAAACTTGCGCTTTGCCTCATAGATGACGTTGTTAGGGAGAACGCCTTCTTGAACTCCTCACGGAATTTCGCCCACGTGTTCATAGTGCATGTCCCCTTCTTGATGTCAAACTCTTTACGCCTCCACCATAGCATGGGCATCTACGAAAGATACAACACAACAATGTTGATCTTGTTCACATCACTTCGCACCCGAATACACTTGAAGTAGTTCTCCAAGTGCCATAGGAAATTCTTCACCTCCTGTGCGTCGCGGACTCCTTTGAACATAGGTGGCCTGGGAGCCTCGACTTTGGCCTCCCTTTCCCGGTGAAGTGATGTGGATCCACCAACGTCCCTATATTCCTTGAGTGCTTCCGTTTGGGTTCACCCCGCGCATGGGATGCGAGGGGCAAAAGGCGACCGTTTGCACGTGAACAATTCCTAGGCATTAGGTATGTACCACAGGAATCCGACATCCGACCAGCCTAGATTGCGCTTCATCCGCCATCGAATTGGCATGCGAGTTAGGACGTCGCTGCTCGAAGCAGGGATCCAACCTAACCACACATGCCCAATACCACTCATGCGCCGTACGTGAATAGCTCTACCAATGCACGCCCGACATCCACCCCGCCGCCCGATATGAGATGTCGTGCGACGACGCCGATGCCTTCTTTGCAAGGTCAATGTTGCACCCCCCGTTGCGCGCCTGCCCTAGGGAGTTAAGAATTTAATCACTGCAAATATTGTTGGAGGAAGACCAAGGTTCACACAGGGGAACCGCCCATGCCCGGTCCATCATAGCGTCTGGCCGCACATGGCCTTACGTGCCTCGTGCGTGCAACGCCTAGAGTTAGCCGTAACAGGAGCTCTAGAACTAAACACTCGCCCGAAAGCACTGCCGTTTTCACACAAAACTCTATTATAAATCGATCTTAAGATGTTCCCTCAGCGGCGCACGTTCGTCCTATAGACGTTGCTGCCATGTTTTTGTAAGCGCCCAATGGCATAGCACGAACGAGCCATGCATGCCATCAAGCGCCCACGCAGCACGCCTACTAAGCCCACAGGACGCCCGTGACGTCCACCTTATAACGCCTCGATCGCCCTGCAGACGTCGTTGGCATGTTTTTGCAAGAGCCCAACGGCGTAGCACGGACGATCCATGCATGCCATCAAGCGTCCACGTAGCACGCCTACTAAGCCCACAGGACGCCCTTGACGTTCGCCTGCTTTCGCCTCTGTTGCCCCACAGACGTCGCTGGCATGTTTTTTTTGACACCCAACGGCGTTGCACGGACGAGCCATGCTTCCGTCAAGCACCCACGCATTACGCCTACTAAGCCCACAGGAAGTCTATGACGTCCGCCTGCCACCGCCTCAAACGCCCCGAAGACGTCGCGGGCATGTTTCTGTAATCGCCCAACTGCGTAGCACGAACGTGCCATGCATGCCGTCAAGATCAACACAACGCGCCTACTAAGCCAAAAGGACGCCCTCGACGTCCGGTTGTCTTCGCCTCAGCCGCCCCGCAAATGTCGCTAGCATGTTTTTGTAGACACCCAACGACGTAGCACGGATGAGCCATGCATGCCGTCAAGCGCCTACGCAGCATGCCAACTAAGCCCACAGGACGGCCTCAATGTGCGCCTGCCTTTTCCTCACTCGACCGATCGACGTCGCCGACGTGTTTTTATAAACGCCCACTGGCGAAGCACGGACAAGCCATGCATGCCATCAAGCACCCACGCAGCACGCCTACTAAGCCCATGGGACGCCTATGCCGTCTGCCTGCCTGCGCCTTAGTGTACCTCCAACATCTCTACCCCTCATATATATGCTTAAAAAAGTTTTACCATGTGACCGGAATAGA
>CM050939.1:43155694-43225694 GCA_027789145.1 Solanum arcanum | reverse complement strand
CTCGCCTGACCTGGGGTCGCGGTTGGAGCAACTGGTGAGGCGCGGTGAGGGTCGAGGATTCCGAACGCGTGACGGGCTGTAGCAGCGACAACAAGAGAGAGTTGAGTTTCAACCACCACTTGCCGTGACATCCGTCGATGTTGACTCGTATTTAGGACGGCCACGCGCTTAGGGCGCACGGGAGGCCATCTTCCGCCCCTGCGCTAAGACTTGAGGCGTGCGGGGGGCGATGCAATTTGTGACGTGCAGGCAGACGTGCCCTCGGCCAAATGACTTCGAGCGCAACTTGCATTCAAAGACTTGATGGTTCACCGGATTCTGCAATTCACACCAAGTAGCGCATTTCGCTACGTTCTTCATCGATGCGAGAGCCGAGATATCTATTGCCAAGAGTCATTTGTGTTTACAGAGCAGCACGCTTCCCCTCGCACGATCTGCGAATGGGGCGCAAGGGGGATGGCTGTCAAGTGTAGTATTCTTTGGCGCTTTTCGCGCCGGGGTTCGTTGGTCGACCGAAGAGCTTGCACGCCTTGGGTAACGGGAGGGAGGCTGGTGACGAGCATGCACTGCCTCCAGTGTTTAAAATGAGTTCGCGGGTCGTTCTACTATGCAGGTTTCGACAATGATCCTTCCGCAGGTTCTCCTTTGGAAACCTTGTTACGACTTCTCCTTCCTCTAAATGATAAGGTTCAATGGACTTCTCGCGACGTCGCGGGCTGCGAAACTCCCACGTCGCCGCGATCCGAACATTTCACTGGATCATTCAATTGGTAGGAGCGACGGGCGGTGTGTTTAAAGGGCAGGGACATAGTCAACGCGAGCTGATGACTTGCGCTTACTAGGAATTCCTCGTTGAAGACCAACAATTGCAATTATCTATCCCCATCATGATGAAATTTCAATGATTACCCGGGCCTGTCGGCCAAGGCTATAAGCTCGTTGAATACATCAGTGTAGCGCGCGTGTGACCCAGAACATCTAAGGGCATCACAGACCTGTTATTGCCTCAAATTTCCGCGGCCTAAAAGGTTGTAGTCCCTCTAAGAAGCTGGCCGCGAAGGGATACCTCCGCATAGCAAGTTAGCAGGCTGAGGTCTCGTTCGTTAACGAAATTAACCAGACAAATCGCTTCACCAACTAAGAACGGCCATGCGCCACCACTTATAGAATCAAGAAAGAGCTCTCAGTCTGTCAATTCTTACTATGTCAGGACCTGGTAAGTCTCCCCGTGTTGAGTCAAATTAAGCTGCAGGCTCCACTCCTGGTGGTGCCCTTCCGTCAATTTCTGTAAGTTTCATCCTTGCGACCACACTCCCCCCGTAACCCAAAAACATTGATTTCTCATAAGGTGCCAGCGAAGTACTAAAAGCAACATCCGCCGATCCCAGGTCGGCATCGTTTATGGTTGAGACTAGGACAGTATCTTATCGTCTTCGAGCCCCCAACTTTCATTCTTGATTAATGAAACCATCCTTGGCAAATGCTTTCGCAGATGTTCGTCTTTCATAAATCTGAATTTCACCTCTGACTATGAAATACGAATGTCCCCGACTGTCCCTATTAATCATTACTCTGATCCCAAAGGCCAACTTAATAGGACTGAAATCGTATAATGTTATCCCATGCTAATGTATATAGAGCGTAGTGTCACGGACCTAGAGAATCTGACAAAACTCCGTGCGGCACTTGACAATTTAATCACAATTCTTTCACGATCTCGTAAGCTCAAGTCAGCTTCTCTACTCGAAACGCTATGAGAATAAGAATAAAGACAAAGACAGAACTTTGGAAGAGAGGACTTGTATTTTATTATTCAGTTGATGGATGATTTACAAATACAATGACTCTCCTACTAAGAGTAAATAAATACTGCAATACAAGTCCCTAAGTATATGCACTTAATACATGTTCTACATTCCTAGAATATGTGTCTAGCTCTTCCAAAAGGCTCCTAGAATTCTCTAGTCAGCCCCAAGAATCTAGAAGGATCTATAGTCTTGCACAAGCCTCTCCAAGGATGTTGGACCGCCTGCCCCCTTCGTATGCTGCGAACTTTCTGGAAAGGTGGCGGGACGTCACAATCTTCCCCACCTAATGATGCGACGACCACGTCACATTGCGACTGTATCGGTGTCGAGTTTTGTTGTGCGATCGTCAACTCTCGTACTAGGTCAATCCCCTCGAGTAGCCTCTTCAGCGATTGCCCAACCTTTCTCGACCCGATCTTTCGAACTTCCTCCTTCATAGGAGGAAAGTGCCTTGGCAGCTTCTTTTTCATCACGGAAGTGTTCCTTCTTGGAACCCTCTTCGTGTGCGGTGGCAAGGACTTTTCAGCATAATGTCTTCTCCCGAACTTGTAATGGTTGTTGCCGATGTTAACTTCACGTCGACCCTCTCGAGCTTCATGGTCGTAAGCTGAATGTGTCCCTCCATCTTCTGTGCCTTTACAATGGGAACCATACATGTTCCTCCTTTCTCCATGATCATCAATTGTTAGAGATAAGGATCGATCACTGTATGGCACTGCTGGAAGAACTCCTGCCCAAGAATAATATCATAGATATCTAAGGGAGCGACGATGAAATTGGTTTTTCCTTGCCAGTCGCCTATCGTGATGCTCACTCCGTGCGCAACTCCATCCACAGGAGTTGGTGGTGCATTAACCGTCTTGACTTGGATGTTGCTTGGACTATAACGCAACCCCAACCTCATTTTTTCTGTCTTGGCCATGAGATTGGCCTCTGCACCAGTGTCGACCAACACACGATCACGTTTCCCATTGATTGTGATGTCGACATATTGAGCGCATGCCTTAGACATCGCAAGCCCCAGCTCTGTATGCTTCGAATTCGCTTGACTTGGCTTCTCTTGCCTTGGCGTCTTTGATGGTTGCTTGGTGACAGCTCCGCATAGACTTATCAAGCCCAACTGCTTAGTCTCCTCGACTTCATATTCTTCTTGGACTTCTTTTTCCTTCAGCTCTCGGAGGATAGCACCAAGATTCTTCAGTTCAGGGAACTTTACATAACTATGCGGCCCGCTGTAAATGTAGCAACCATCTCCCTTGGCTACCTGTTTCCTCACCGTGTTGCCACGATCTCCTGATTTCTTTCCATTGGACCTATAGGTGTCACACATGTGAGGCCTTTGCTCCTCGCCTCGCCTCTTAGGTTGTGGCCGTTGCTCCTCGCCTTCGCGACAATCTTCCCCACTATCATCATGACTACCTTCCTCGTCGTCCTACTCGGCACTGTGAGGCTTCTCCTGCCTGAAGTCTATCAAGGCATCAGCCTGCGTGATGGCTTCGTAAATAGTCCTGACCTGTCGCCGCTCCAACTCCGTTCTGGCCCACCTTTGCAGCCTATCCAGGATGTGGAAAAACATATCTTCATCCGTGAGGTTGGGAATCTTAAGAGTAAGGGTGGTGAACTTCCGCACATACGCGCGTATACTGCCCTTTTCTTTAACACCCTAAACTTGTACTTTGCCTCATAGATGACGTTGTTAGGGAAGAACGCCTTCTTGAAATCCTCGCGGAATTGCTCCCACGTGTTCATAGTGCATGCTCCCTTCTTGATGTCGGACTCTTTACGCCTCCACCATAGCATGGCGATGATGGCATGCCACGTCCGACGTCGTTCGTCCGTGTGTGCTGCCCAGAGGCGATGATGGCATGCCACCTCCGACGTTGTTCGACCGTGTGTGCTGCCCAAAGGCGATTATGGCATGCCACGCGCGATGTCGTTCGACCGTGTGAGCTGCCCAAAGCAGCGATAATGGCATGCCACGCCCGACGTCGTTCGACTGTGTGTGCTTGCAAAAGTCGATGATGGCATACAACGCCCGACGCCGTCCGACCGTCTGTGCTGCACAAAGGTGATGATGGTATGCCACGCCCGACGTCGTTCGACCATGTTTGCCGTCCAAGGGCGATGATGGCATGCCATGCCCGACATCGTTTGACCGTTTGTGCTGCCCAAAGATGATGATGTCATGCCACGCGTGACGTCGTTCGATGGTATTTGCCGTCCAAGGGCTATGATGGCATGCCACGCCCGACGTCATTCGACCGTGTGTACTGCCCAAAGCCGATGATTGCATGCCACGCCCGACATCGTCCGACCGTGTGTGCTATCCAAAGGCGGTGATATTATGCCACGCTGGCGTTCTCGGCCGTGTGTCTTTGTCAAGGCGGTGATGTCATGCCTTGCAAGGCGTTCTTGACCGTGTGATCGATCGAGGAGGTGATGTCATGCCATGCCCGACATTGACGACCGTATGTGCTGTCCAAAGAAGGTGATGTCATGCCACGCCCAAAGTTGCCGAGCGTGTGTGCTGTCCAAGGGCAGTGATGTCATCATGCCATGCCCGACGTTGCCGACCGTGTGTGCTATCCAAGGGCTGTGATGTCATGCCACGCCAGATGTTGCTGACCGTGTGTGTTGTCCAAGGTCGGTGATGTCATGCCACGCCCGATGTTGCCAACCGTGTGTGTTGTCCAAGGGCGGTGATGTCATGCCTTCCCGACGTTTCCGATCGTGTGTACAGTCCAAGGGCGGTGATGTCATGCCACGCCCAACGTTGACGATCGTGTGTGCTGTCCAAGGGCAGTGATTTCGTCATGCCACGCCTGACGTTGCCGACCGTGTGTGTTGTCCTAGGGCGGTGATGTCATGCCACGCTCGACGTCGTCTGACCGTGTGTGCTGCCCAAAGGCGATGATGGCATGCCACGCCCGACGTTGTTCGACCGTGTGTGCTGCCCAAAGGCGATTATGGCATGCCACGCCCGATGTCGTTCGACTGTGTGTGCTGGTGAAAGGCGATGATGCCATGCAACGCTCGACGCCGTCTGACCGTCAATGCTGCCCAAAGGCGATGATGGCATGCCACGCCCGACGTCGTTCGAGCATGTTTGCCGTCCAAGGAAGATGATGGCATGCCACGCCTGACGTCGTTCGACCGTGTGTGCTACCCAAAAGCGATTATGTCATGCCACGCCTGACGTCGTTCGACCGTTTGTGCTTCCCAAAGGCGATGATGGAATGCAACGCCCAACTTCATTCGACCGTGTGTGCTGTCCAAAGGCGGTGATGTCATGTCACTCCTGACGTCGTTCGACCGTGTTTGCCGTCCAAGGGCTATGATGGCATGCCATGCCCGACATCATTCGATCGTTTATGCTTCCCAAAGGCGATGATGGCATGCCACGCCTGACGTCGTTCGACGGTGTTTGACGTCCAAGTGCTATGATAGTATGCCACGCCCGACAGCGTTCGATCGTGTGTGCTGCCCAAAGGCGATGATGGCAAGCCACGCCCGACGTCGTTCGACCATGTGTACTGCTCAAAGGCGATGATGGCATGCCACGCCTGTTGTCGTTCGACTGTGTGTGCTTGCAAAAGGCTATGATGGCATGCAACGGCCGACGCCGTCCGATCGTCTGTGCTGCCAAAAGGTGATGATGGCATGCCACGCCCGAAGTTGTTCGACCATGTTTGCCGTCGAAGGGCGATGATGGCATGCCACGCCCGACGCCATCCGACTGTGTCAGCTAGTCCAAAGGCAATGATGGCATGCCACGCCCGACGTCGTTCGACCGTGTGTGCTGCCCAAAAGCGATGATGGCATGCAACGCCTGACGTCGTTCGACCGTTTGTGCTGCCCAAAGGCGATGATGGCATGCCTTGCTCGACGTCGTTCGACCGTGTGTGCTGTCCAAAGGTGGTGATGGCATGTCACGCCTGACGTTGTTCGACCGTGTTTGCCGTCCAAGGGCTTTTATAGTATGCCAGGTCCAACATCGTTCGACCGTTTGTGTTGCCCAAAGGAGATGATGGCATGCCATGCCTAACGTCGTTCGACGGTGTTTGCCGTCCAAGGGCTATGATGGCAAGCCACACCCGACGTCGTTCGACCGTGTGTGCTGCCCAAAGACGATGATGGCATGCCACGCCCGACGTCATTCGAGCGTGTGTGCTGTCCAAAAGCGATGATGTCATGCCACGCCCGACGTTGCCGACCGTGTGTGCTGTCCAAGGGTGGTGATGTCATGCCATGCCCGACGTTGCCGACCGTGTGTGCAGTCCAAGGTCAGTGATGTCATACCATGCCCAATGTTGATGACAGTGTGTGCTGTCCAAGGGTGGTGATGTCATGCCACGCCTGATGTTGCCGACCGTGTGTGCAGTCCAAGGGCGGTGATGTCATGCCACGTCCGACGTTGCCGACCGTGTGTGCTGTCCAAGGGCAGTGATGTCATCATACCACGCCCGACGTATCCGACCGTTAGTGCTGTCCAAGGGCAGTGATGTCATGCCACGCCCGACATCGTCCGACCGTGGTTGCTGCCCAAAGGCGATGATGGCATTCAACGCCCGACGTCGTTCGACCGTGTGTGCTGCCCAAAGGCGATGATGGCATGTGACGCCCGACGTGGTTCGACCGTGTGTTGTCCCAAGGCGGTGATGGCATGTCACGCGTGACATTGTTCAACGATGTGTGCTGACCAAAGGTGATGATGGCATGCCAAGCGCGACGTCGTCCGACCGTGTGTGCTTTCCAATGGCAGTGATGTCATCATGCCACACCCGACGTTGCCGACCGTGTGTGCTTTCCAATGGCTGTGATGTTATGCCACGCCCGACGTTGCCGACCGTGTGTGTTGTCCAAGGTCGGTGATGTCATGCCACGCCCGACGTTGCCGACGGTGTGTGCTGTCCAAGGGCGGTGATGTCATCATGCCACGCCCGACGTTGCTGACCGTGTGTGTTGTCCAGGGGCGGTGATGTCATGCAACGCCCGACATCGTCCGACCGTGTGTGCTGCCCAAAGGCGATGATGGCATGCCACGCCCGACGTCGTTCGACTGTGTGTGCTGCCCAAAGGCGATGATGGCATGCAACGCCTGACGCCGTTCGACCGTCTGTGTTGCCCAAAGGCGATGAGGGCAACCAACGCCTGACGTCGTTCGAGCATGTTAGCTGTCCAAGGAAGATGATGGCATGCCACGCCTAACGTCGTTCGACCGTGTGTGCTACCCAAAGGCAATAATGGCATGCCACGCCTGACGTCATTCGACGGTGTTTGTCGTCCAAGGGCAATGATGGCATGCTACGCCCGACGTCGTTCGACCGTATGTGCTGACCAAAGGTGATGTGGCATGCCACGCCCGACGTCGTTCGACCGTGTGTGCTGTCCAAGGGCGGTGATGTCATGCCACGCTCGATGTTGCCGAGCGAGTGTGCTGTCCAATAGCAGTAATGTCATCATGCCACGATTGACGTTGCCGACCGTGTGTGCTGTCCAAGGGCTGTGATGTCATGCCACGCCCGACGTTGCCGATCGTATGTGTTGTCCAAGGTCGGTGATTTCATGCCACGCCCAACGTTGACGACCGTGTGTGCTGTCCAAGGGCGGTGATGTCATCATGCCACGCCCGACATTGTCGACCGTGTGTGTTGTCCAACGGCCGTGATGTCATGCAACGCCCGACGTCGTCCGACTGTGTGTGCTACTTAAAGGCGATGATGGCATGCCATGCCCGACGTCATTCGACCATGTGTGCTGCCATAAGGCGATTATGGCATGCCACGCCCGACGTCGTTCGACTGTGTGTGCTGGTGAAAGGCGATGATGGCATGCAACGCCCGATGCCGTCCGACCGTATGTGCTGCCCAAAGGCGATAAGGGCAAGCCACGCTCGACGTCGTTCGAGCATGTTTGCCGTCCAAGGAAGATGATGGAATGCCACACGTGACGTCGTTCGACCGTGTGTGCTACCCAAAGGCGATGATGGCATGCCACGTCTGACATCGTTCGACCATTTGTGCTGCCCAAAAGTGATGATGGCATGCAACGCCCGACGTCGTTTGACCGTGTGTGCTGTCCAAAGGCGGTGATGGCATGTCACTCCTGACGTAGTTCGACCATGTTTGCCGTCCAAGAGAGATGATGGCATGCAACGCCCGACGCCTTCCGACTTTGTTAGCTAGTCCAAAGGCGATGATGGCATGCCACGCCCGACGTCGTTCGACCGTGTGTGCTACCCAAAAGCGATGATGGCATGCAACACCCGACGTCGTTCGACCGTGTTTGCCGTCCAAGGGCTATGATGGCATGCCATGCCCGACGTCGTTCTACCGTGTGTGCGTCCCAAAGGTGATGATGGCATGCCACGCCCAACGTCGTTCGACCGTGTGTTCTGTCCAAGGGCGGTGATTTCATGCCACGCCCGACGTTGTCGGTCGTGTGTGCTGTCCAAGGGCTGTGATGTCATGTAAAACTCGACGTTGCCGACCGTGTGTGCAGTCCAAGGGCAGTGATGTCATACCATGCCCAACGTTGATGACCGTGTGTGCTGTTCAAGGGCGGTGATGTCATGCCACGCGCGATGTTACCGACTATGTGTGCAGTCCAAGGGCGGTGATTTCATGCCACGCCGGACGTTGCCGACCGTTCATGCCACGCCCGACGTTACCGACCGTGTGTGCAGTCCAAGGGCGGTGATGTCATGCCACACCCGACGTTGTTCGACCGTGTGTGCTGCCCAAAGGCGATGATGGCATGCCACGCCCGACGTTGCCGACCGTGTGTGCTGTCCAAGGGCGGTAATGTAATTCCACGCCCGACGTTGCTGATCGTGTGTGCAGTCCTAGGGCAGTGATGTCATACCATGCCCAAAGTTGATGACTGTGTGTACTGTCCAAGGGCGGTGATGTCATGCCACGCCCAACGTTACCGACCATGTGTGCTGTCCAAGGGCGGTGATGTCATGCCACGCCCGATGTTGCCGTCCCTGTGTGCTGTCTAAGGGCGGTGATTTTATCATACCACGCCCGACGTTGCCGTCCGTTCATGCTGTCCAAGGGCGGTGTTTTCATACCACGCCTGACATCGTCCGACCGTGTGTGCTGCCCAAAGGCGATGATGGCATGCAACGCCTGACGTTGTTCGACCGTGTGTGCTGCCCAAAGGCGATGATGATATGTGACGCCTGACGTCGTTCGACCGTGTGTGCTGTCCCAAGGGAGTGATGGCATGTCACGCGTGACGTCGTTCAACCGTGTGTGCTGCCCAAAGGTGATGATGGCATGCCAAGCCCGACGTTGTCCGACCGTGTGTGTTGTCCAAAGGCTGTGATGTCATGCCACGCCCGACGTTGCCGACCGTGTGTGCTGTCCAACGGCGCTGATGTCATGCTACGCCCGATATTACCGACCATGTGTGCAGTTCAAGGGCGGTGAAGTCATGTCACGCCCGACTTTGCCGACCGCGCGTATGCTCCCCTTTTGCTTTAACTCCCTTAACTTGCGCTTTGCCTCATAGATGACGTTGTTAGGAAGAACGCCTTCTTAAAGCCCGACGTCGCCGACCGTCTGTGCTAGTCCAAGGGCGATGATGGCATGCCACGCCCGATGTCATCCGACCGTGTGTGATGTCCAAGGGCTATAATGGCATGCCACGCCCGACGACGGCCGACCATCTGTGCTGACGAAGGGCGATGATGGAATGCGACTCCCGACGCCGTCCGATCGTCTGTGCTGCCCAAAGGCGATTATTGCATGTCACGTCCGACGTCGTTCGACCGTGAGTGCTTCCTAATCGCGATGATGGCATGCAACGCTTGATGTCGTTCGACCGTGTGTGCTGCCCAAAGGCGATGATGGCATGCCACGCCCGACGTCGTTTGACGGTGTGTGCTGCCCAAAGACGATGATGGCATGCCACGACCGACGCTGTTTGACCGTTTATGCTGCCCAAAGGCGATGATGGCATGCCACGCCCGACGTTGTTCAAGCATGTGTGCAGCCCAAAGTCGATGATGGCATGCCACGCCCGACGTCGTTCGACCGTGTGTGCTGTCCAAAGGCGGTGATGGCATGTCACGCCTGACGTCATTCGACCATGTTTGCTGTCAAAGGGATATGATGGCATGCCACGCACGACGTTGTTCAACCATTTGTGCTGCCCAAAGGCGATGATGGCATGCCACACCTGACGTTGTTCGACCATGTTTACCGTCCAAGGGCTATGATGGCATTCCACGCCCAACGTCGTTCTACCGTGTGAGCTGCCCAAAGGCGATGATGGCATGCCACGCCCGACGTCGTCCGACTGTGTGTGCTGTCCAAAGGCGGCGATGTCATGCCACGCCCGACATTGCCGACCGTGTGTGTTGGCATGTGATGCCCGATGTCGTTCGACCGTGTGTGCTGTCCCAAGGAGGTGATGGCATGTCACGCGTGACGTCGTTCAATCGTGTGTGCTGTCCAAAGGCGGCGATGTCATGCCACGCCCGAAAGTGCCGACCGTGTGTGCTGTCCAACGGCGGTGATGTCATGCTACGCCCGACGTTGCCGACCATGTGTGCAGTCCAAGGACGGTGATGTCACGCCACGCCCTACGTTGTCGACCGCGCGTGTGCTCCCCCTTTGCTTTAACTCTCTAAACTTGCGCTTTGCCTCATAGATGACGTTGTTAGGGAGAAGGCCTTCTTGAACTCCTCTCGGAATTTCTCCCACGTGTTCATAGTGCACGTCCCCTTCTTGATGTCGAACTCTTTACGCCTCCACCATAGCATGGGCATCTACGAAAGATACAACACAACAGTGTTGATCTTGTTCACATCACTTAGCACCCGATTACACTTGAAGTAATTCTCCAAGTGCCATAGGAAATTCTTAACCTCCTGTGCGTCGCGGACGCCTTTGAACATAGGTGGCCTGGGAGCCTCGACTCTAGCCTCCCTTTCTCGGTCAAGTGATGTGGATCCACCAACCTCCCAATCTTCCTTAAGTGCTTCCGTTTGGGTTTACCCCGCGCATGGTATACTAGGGGCGAAAGGCGACCGTTTGCACGTGCATAAAGCCTAGGCATAAGGAATGCAGCACAGGAATCCGACATCGGACCAGCCTAGATTGCGCTTCATCCGCCACCGAATTGGCATGCGAGTTAGGACGTCGCTGCTCGAAGCAAGTATCCAACCTAACCACACATGCCCAATACCACTCATGCACCGTACTTGAATAGCTCTACCAATGCACGCCCGACATCCACCCCGCCGCCGGACATGAGATGTCGTGCGACGATGCTGATACCTTCTTTGACAGGCCAATGCTGCACCCGCCGCTGCGCGCCTGCCCAAGGGAGTTGAGAATTTAATCACTGCAAAGATTGTTGGAGGAAGACCAGGGTTCACATAGGGGAATCTCCCACGCCCGGTCCATCATAGCATTTTGCCGCACATGGCCTTACGTACCCCGTGCGTGCAACGCCTAGAGTTAGTCGTAACAGGAGCTCTAGAACTAAACACTCGCCCTAAAGTACTGCCGTTTCCACACAAAACTCAATTATAAACCGATCTAGAGAAGTTCCCTCGGTGGCGCACGTTCGTCCGCATGACGTTGTCGCCATGTTTTATGGCGCCAATGGCATAGCACAAAAGATCCATGCATGCCATCAAGCGCCCACGCAACATGCCTACTAAGCCCATAGACGCCCGTGGCGTCCGCCTTTATAACGCCTCGATCGCCCGTGACGCGTCGTCGATGTTTTTGCAAGCGCCCAACGGCGTAGCACAGACGAGCCATGCATGGCATCAAGCACCCACGCAGCACGCCTACTAAGCCCACAAGACGCCCTTGACGTCTGCCTGCTTTCGCCTCCGTTGCCCCGCAGACGTCGCTGGCATGTTTTTGTTGACGCCCAATGGCGTAGCACGGATGAGCCATGCTGCTGTCAAGCGCCCACGCAGCACGCCTACTAAGCCCACAAGACGCCCATGACGTCCGCCTGCCACCGCCTAAAATTTCCCGCAGACGTCGCGGGCGTGTTTTTGTAAACACCCAACGGGGTAGCACGGACGAGCCATGCATGCCATCAAGATCAACGTAGCACGCCTACTAAGCCCACAGGACGCCCTCGACGTCCGCCTGTCTTCGCCCCGCAAACGTCGCTAGCATGTTTTTGTAGACGCCCAACGACGTAGCACGGATGAGCCATGCATGCCGTCAAATGCCTACGCAGCATGCCTACTAGCCCACAGGACGCCCTCGACGTCCGGCTGCCTTTGCCTAACTCGACCCATCGACGTCGCCAATGTGTTTTTATAAATGCCCAACGGCGAAGCACGGACAAGCCAAGCATGCCATCAAGCACCCACGCAGCACGCCTACTAAGCCCATGGGACGCCTATGCCGTCTGCCTGCCTGCGCCTTAGTGTGCCTCCAACACCTCTACCCCCCTTATATATGCTTAAAAGAGTTTTACCATGTCACAGGAGTAGACATATATTTTCCAGCGAATCATAATGGAAATGTACAACCTAAATATGCACGTCCAATGGTACCAACACACATCAGCTTTCATAAATGACATTAATATATATATATATATAAAAATATTTTTCAACATTTTTTTGAAATTGTTTTTTGAAAATTCCAAAAAATTAGTAATAAATAAATAAAAATAGGGGAAATATCAAAAAAATATGAAATCAACTCCGAAAATTCACAAATAAATATAGGAACCAAAAAATAAAAAATTTAATAAATTTAATTTTTTAAAAGGAGACGTAAAAAAAAGCGTAAAAATAAATTATAAAATAATGATTAAAAGTCGGAAAACTATGGAAATGCTCGAGAAACACTTCTAAACATGTTAAATTAATGATAAGATGTATATTTGCATAAATAAAAGATGTTTCAATATCATACGAACCGTAAAAGTAATGTGAATGATGCGAAAGAGCCACATTAGGCGGAAACGTTAGAGAATAGATAATGGAAAGTAGATGAATATGTTTTTTATGCATGGAGGTTGTTTCAAAATCCTTGTATTTATGTACGACATGAACATCCGCATGTTTTGTTTAGAACTCGAACAATGTTGCACAAACCACGACCGATGCGGGCAGGCCAAGGCCGACCGTTGCGTGCAGGCACGTTCGACAGCGGCCGACCGTTTGTGATGTCCAAGGGCTATGATGGCATGCCACACCCAACGACGGCCGACCGTCTGTGTTGGTCCAAGGGCGATGATGGCATGCCACGCCCAATGCCGTCCTACCGTGTGTGCTATCCAAGGGCTATGATGGCATGCCACGCCCGACGACGGCCGACCGTCTGTGCTGTCCAAGGGCGATGATGGCATGCGACTCCCGACGCCGTTCGACCATCTGTGCTGCCCAAGGGCGATGATGGCATGCCACGCCCGACGCCGTGCGACTGTCTGTGCTGCCCAAAGGCGATGATGGCATGCCAAGCCTGACGTCGTTCGACCGCGTTTGCCGTCAAAGGGCGATGATGACATGCCACGCCCAACGCCGTCAACTGTGTCAGCTAGTCCAACAGCGATGATGGCATGCCACGCCCGACGTCGTTCGGCCATGTGTGCTACCCAAAGGCGATGATGGCATGCCACGCCTGACGTCGTTCGACCGTTTTTGCTGCCCTAAGGCGATGATGGCATGCAACGCCCAACGTCGTTTGACCGTGTGTTCTGTCCAAATGAGGTGATGGCATGCCACGCCCGACATCATTCGATCGTTTATGCTACCCGAAGGCGATGATGGCATGCCACGCCTGACGTCGTTCGATGGTGTTTGACGTCCAAGGGCTACGATGGCATGCCACGCCCTACGTCGTTCGATCGTGTGTGCTGCCCAAAGGCGATGATGGTATGCCACGCCCGACGTCGTTCGACCGTGTGTGCTGTCCAATGTTTTTGATGGCATTTCACGCCTAACGTCGTTCGACCGTGTTTGTCGTACAAGGGCTTTGATGGCATGCCACGCCCGACGTCGTTCGACCGTTTGTGCTACCCATAGGCGATGGTGGCATGCCACGCCTGACGTCGTTCGACCGTGTTTGCCGTCCAAGGGCTATGATGGCATACCACGCCCGACATCGTTCGACCGTATGTGCTGCCCTAAGGCGATGATTGCATGTCACGCCCAACATCGTCCGACCATGTGTGCTGTTCAAAGGTGGCGATGTCATGCCACGCCCGATGTTGAAGACCGTGTGTGCAGTCCAAGGGCGGTGATGTCATGCCACGCCCTACATTGCCGACTGTGTGTGCTGTCCAAGGGCGGTGATGTCATGCCATGCCCGACATCGTCCGACCGTGTGTGCGTCCCAAAGGTGATGATGGCATGCAACGCCCGACGTCGTTCGACCGTGTGTGCTGCACAAAGGCGATGATGGCATGTGACACCCGACATCGTTCGTCCGTGTGTGCTGTCCCAAGGCGGTGATGGCATGTCACGCGTGACGTCGTTCAACCGTGTGTGCTGCCCAAAGATGATGATGTCATGCCAAGCCCGATGTGGTCCGACCGTGTGTGTTGTCCAAAGGCGGCGATGTCATGCCACACCCGACGTTGCCCGGCGTGTGTGTCTGTCAGCGGCGGTGATGTCAACGCGCTTCGGCGTTGCCGACCGTGTGTGTGCAGTCCAAAGGCGGTGATGTCATGACACGCCCTACATTGCCGACAGTGTGTGCTATCCAAGGGCGGTGATGTCATGCCATACCCGACATCGTCCGACCGTGTGTGCTGCCCAAAGGCGATGATGGCATGCAACGCCCGACGTCGTTCGATCGTGTGTGCTGCCCAAAGGCGATGATGGCATGCCACGCTCGACGTCGTCCGACCGTGTGTGCTGTCCAAAGGCGGCGATGTCATGCCACGCCCGACGTTGCCGACCGTGTGTGCTGTCCAACGGCGATGATGTCATGCAACGCCCGACGTTGCCGACCATGTGTGCAGTCCAAGGGCGGTGATGTCATGCCACGCCCGACGTTGCCGACCGCGCGTATGCTCCCCTTTTGCTTTAACTCTCTAAACTTGCGCTTTGCCTCATAGATGACGTTGTTAGGGAGAACGCCTTCTTGAACTCCTCGCGGAATTTCTCCCACGTGTTCATAGTGCATGTCCCCTTCTGATGTCGAAATCTTTACGCCTCCACCATAGCATGGGCATCTACGAATGATATAACACAACAGTGTTGATCTTGTTCACATCACTTCGCACCCGATTACAGTTGAAGTAATTCTCCAAGTGCCATAGGAAATTCTTCACCTCCTGTGCGTCGCGGATACCTTGGAACATAGGTGGCCTGGGAGCCTCGACTCTGGCCTACCTTTCCCGGTCAAGTGATGTGGATCCACCAACCTCCCTATCTTCCTTGAGTGCTTTCGTTTGGGTTCACCCCGCGCATGCGTTGCGAGGGGCGAAAGGCGACCGTTTGCACGTGCACAATGCCTAGGCATTAGGTATGCAACACAGGAATTCGACATCCGACCAGCCTAGATTGAGCTTCATCCGCCATCGAATTGGTATGCGAGTTAGGACGTCGCTGCTCGAAGAAAGGATCCAACCTAACCACAGATGCCCAATACCACTCATGCACCGTACGTGGAAAGCTCTACTAATGCACACCCGACATCCACCCCGCCTCCCGACATGAGATGTCGTGCGACGACGCCGATGCCTTCTTTGCAAGGCCAACGTTGCACCCGCCGTTGCGAGCCTGCCCAACGGAGTTGAGAATTTAATCACTGCAAAGATTGTTGGAGGAAGACCAAGGTTCACACAGGGGAACCGCCCACGCCCGGTCCATCATAGCATTTGGCCGCACATGGCCTTACGTGCCCTGTGCGTGCAACGCCTAGAGTTAGCCGTAACAAGACCGTTAGAACTAAACACTCGCCCGAAAGCAATGCCGTTTCCACACCAAACTCTATTATAAACCGATCTTGAGAAGTTTCCACACCACACAGCACGCCTACTAAGCCCACAGGACGCCCGTGACGTCCGACTTATAACGCCTCGGTCGCCCCGCAGACGTCGTCGGAATGTTTTTTCCAAGCGCCCAACGGCGTAGCACGGACGAGCCATGCATGCCATCAAGCGCCCACGCAGCACGCCTACTAAGCCCACAAGACGCCCTTGACGTCCGCCTGCTTTCACCTCAGGTGCCCCGCAGACATCGCTGGCATGTTTTTGTTGACGCCCAACGGAGTAGCACGGACAAGCCATGCTGTCGTCAAGCGCCCACGCAGCACGCCTACTAAGCCCACATGACGCCCATGACGTCCGCCTGCCACCGCCTCAAACGCTCCGCAGATGTCGCAGGCGTGTTTTTGTAAACGCCCAAAGCCATAGCACGAACGAGCCATGCATGCCATCAAGCGCCTACGCAGCATGCCTACTAAGCCCATAGGATGCCCTCGACGTCTGCCTGCCTTTGCCTCACTCGACCCATCGACGTCGCCGACGTGTTTTTATAAACGCCCAACGGCGAAGCACGGACAAGCCATGCATGCCATCAAGCACCCACGCAGCACGCCTACTAGGCCCATTGGACGCCTATGTCGTCTGCCTGCCTGCGCCTTAGTGTGCCTCCAACACCTCTACCCCGCTTATATATGCTTAAAAAAGTTTTTCCATGTGACAGGGGTAGACATGAATTTTCCAGCGAATCATAATGGAAATGTACAACCAAAATATGCATGTTCTAAGGTACCAACACACATCAACTTTCATAAATGACTTTAATATATATAAAAATATTTTTAATTTTTTTTAAAATTTTTTTTTGAAAATTCCAAAAAATTAGTAATAAATAAATAAAAAATAGGGAAAATATCGAAAAAATATGAAATCAACTCCGAAAATTCACAAATAAATATGGAAACCTTAAAATAAAAAATTTAATAAATTTTATTTTTTAAAAGGAGACGTAAAAAATAAAAAAGCGTAAAAATAAATTATAAAATAATGATTAAAGGTCGGAAAAATATGGAAATGCTCGAAAACACTTCTAAACATGTTAAATTAATGATAAGATGTATATTTGCATAAATAAAAGATGATTCAATATCATACAAACCGTAAAAGTAATGAAAATGATGTGAAAGAGCCACGTTAGGTGGAAACGTTAGAGAATAGATAATGGAAAGTAGATGAATATGTTTGTTATGCATGGAGGTTGTTTCAAAATCCTTGTATTTATGTACGACATGAACATCCGCATGTTTTGTTTAGAACTCAAACAATGTCGCACAAGCCACGACCGATGCGGGTAGGCCACGGCCGACCATTGCGTGCAGGCACGTTCGACGACGGCCGACCGTTTGTGATGTCCAAGGGCTATGATGGCATGCCACACCCGACGAAGGCTGACCGTCAGTGCTGGTCTAAGGGCGATGATGGCATGCCACGACCGATGTCGTCCGACCGTGTGTGCTATCCAAGGGCTATGATGGCATGCCACGCCTGACGACGGTCGACCGTCTGTGCTGTCCAAGGGCGATGATGACATGCGACTCCCGACGCCGTCTGATCGTTTGTGCTGCCCAAAGGCATTGATGGCATGCCACACTCGACATTGTCCGACCGTGTGTGCTGTCCAAGGGATATAATGGCATGCCACGCCCGATGACGGCCGACCATTTGTGTTGTCTAAAGACGATGATGGCATGCCACACCCGATGCCGTCCGACAGTCTGTGCTGTCCAAGGGCGATGATGGCATGCGACTTCCGACACTGTCTGACCGTCTGTGCTGCCCAAAGGCGATGATGGCATGCCACGCTCGAAGCCGTGCAACTGTCTGTGCCGCCAAAAGGCGATGATGGAATGCCACGCCTGACGTCGTTCGACCGTGTTTGCCGTCAAAGGGCGATGATGGCATGCCACGCCCAACGCCGTTCGACTGTGTCAGCTAGTCCAAAGGCGATGATGGCATGCCACGCCTGACATCGTTTGACCGTGTGTGCTGCCCAAAGGCGATGATGGCTTGCCACGTCCGACGTCGTTCGACCGTGAGTGCTTCCCAAAGGCGATGATGGCATGTTACGCCCGATGTCATTCGACCGTGTGTGCTGCCCAATGGCGATGATGGCATGCCACGCCCGACGTCGTCGATGGTGTGTGCTGCCCTAAGGCGATGATGGCATGCCACTCCTGACGTTGTTAGACCGTTTGTGCTGCCCAAAAGCGATGATGACATGCCAGGCTTGACGTCGTTTGACCGTTTTTGCCGTCCAAGGGCGATTCCGATGCCATCCTACTGTGTCAGCTAGTCCAAAGGCGATGATGGCATGCCACGCCCGACGTCGTTCAAGCGTGTGTGCTGCCGAAAGTCGATGATGGCATGCCACGCGTGACGTCAATTGACCGTGTTCTTTGTCAGAGGTTATGATGGCATGCCACGCCGACGGCGTTGTTCGACCGTTTGTCTTGCCCAAAGGCGTCTTTGGCATGCCACGCCTGACGTTGTTCGACCATGTTTACCGTCCAAGGGCTATGATGGCATTCCATGCCCGACGTCGTTCGACCGTGTGTGTTGCCCAAAGGCGATGATGCCATGACACGCACGATATTGCCGACTGTGTTTGCAGTCCTAGGGCGGTGATGTCATGCCACGCCCTACGTTGCCGACAGTGTGTGATGTTCAAGGGCGGTGATGTCATGCCACGCCCGACGTTGCCCACCGTGTGTGCTTTCCAAAGGCGGCGATGTCATGCCACACCCGATGTTGCCGGCCGTGTGTGCTGTCCAAGGGCGGTGATGTCATGGCACGCCCGATGTTGCCGACCGTGTTTGCAGTCCTAGAGCGGTGATGTCATGCCACGCCCTACGTTGCCGACAGTGTGTGATGTCCAAGGGCGGTGATGTCATGCCACTCCCGACGTTGCCCACCGTATGTGCAGTCTAAGGGCGGTGATGTCATGCCACGCCTGACGTTGCCGACCGTGTGTGCAGTCCAAGGGCGGTGATGTCATCATGCCACGCCCGACGTTGCCGACCGTGTGTGCTGTCCAAGGTTGGTGATGTCATTCCACGCCCGACGTTGTCTGACCGTGTGTGCTGCCCAAAAGCAATGATGGCATGCCACGCCTGACGTCTTTCGACCGTTTGTGCTGCCCAAAGACGATGATGGTATGCCACGCCCGACGTCGTTCGACCGTGTGAGCTGTCCAAAGGTTGTGATGGCATGTCACGCCTGACGTCCTTCGATCGTGTTTGCATTCCAAGGGCTATGATGGCATGCCACGCCCGACGTCGTTCGACCGTTTGTGCTGCCCATAGGTGATGATGGCAAGGCACGCCTGACGTCATTCGAACGTGGTTGCCTTCAAAGGGCTATGATGGCATACCACGCTCGACGTCGTTTGACCCTATGTACTGCCCAAAGGCGATGATGGCATGTCACGCCCAACATCGTCCGACCGTGTGTGCTGTCCAAAGGTGGCGATATCATGCCACGCCCGATGTTGCCGACCGTGTGTGTTGTCCAAGGGCGGTGATGTCATGCCACGCCCGACGGTGCCGACCGTGTGTGCAATCCAAGGGCGGTGATGTCATGCCACGCCCGATGTTGCCGACCATGTGTGCTGTTCAAGGGCGGTGATGTACTGCCACACCCGACGTCGTCTGACCGTGCGTGCTGCCCAAGGACCGTGATGGCATGCCACGCCTGACGTCATTTGACTGTTTTTGCCGTCCAAGGGCGATTCTGATGCCGTCCTACTGTGTCAGCTAGTCCATAGGCTATGATAACATTCCACGCCCGACGTCGTTCGATCGTGTGTGCTGCCCAAAGGCGATGATGGCATGCCACGCCCGACGTCGTTCGACCGTGTGTGCTGTCCAAAGGCGGCGATGTCATGCCACGCCCGACGTTGCCGACCGTGTGTGCAGTCCAAGGGCGGTGATGTCATGACACGCCTGACGTTACCGACCGTGTTTGCAGTCCTAGGGTAGTGATGTCATGCCACGCCCTACGTTGCCGACAGTGCGTGCGGTCCAAGGGCGGTGATGTCATGCCACGCCTGACGTTGCCGACCGTGTGTGAAGTCCAAGGGCGGTGATGTCATGCCACGCCTGACGTTGCCGACTGTGTGTGCAGTCCAAGGGCGGTGATTTAATCATGCCACGCTCGACGTTGCTGACCGTGTGTGCTATCCAATGGCAGTGATGTCATTCCACGCCCGACGTCGTCCGATCGTGTGTGCCGCCCAAAAGCAATGATGGCATAACACACCCGACATCGTTCAACCATGTGTGCTGCCCAAAGGCGATGATGGCTTTCCACGCCCGATATCGTTCTACCGTGTTTGCCGTCCAAGGGCTATGATGGCATACTACGCCCGACGTCGTTCGACCGTATGTGCTGCCCAAAGGTGATGATGGCATGTCACGCCCAACATCATCTGACCGTATGTGCTGTCCAAAGATGGCGATTTCATGCCACGCCCGACGTTGCCGACCGTGTGTGCAGTCCAAGGGCGGTTATGGCATGTCACGCCTTACATCGTTCGAAGGTGTTCGACGTCCAAGTGCTATGATTGCATACCACGCCCGACGTCATTCAATCGTGTGTGCTGCCCAAAGACGATGATGGCATGCCATGCCCGACGTCGTTCGACCGTGTGTGCTGCCCAAAGGCGATGATGACATGCCACACGTAACGTCGTTCGACTATGTGTGCTGGAAAAAGGTGATGATGGCATGCAACGGCTGACGTCGTTCGACCATGTTTGCCGTCCACTGGCGATGATGGCATGCCACGCCCAACATCGTTCGACCGTTTGTGCTACCCAAAGGCGATGATGTCATGCCACGCCTGACGTTGTTCGACGGTGTTTGTCGTCCAAGGGCTATGATGGCATGCCACGCCCGACATCATTCGACCGTGTGTGCTGCCCAAAGCCGATGATGGCCTTTAACGCCCAACGTCGTCCGACCGTATGTGCTGTCCAAAGGCGGCGATGTCATGCCACGCTTGACGTTGCTGACCGTGTGTGCTGTCCAAGGGCGGTGATGTCATGCCTTGCAGGACGTTGCCGACCGTGTGATCAGTCCAAGGGCGGTGATGTTATGCCACGCCCGACATTGATGACGGTATGTGCTGTCCAAGGAAGGTGATGTCATGCCACGCCCGAAGTTATCGAGCATGTGTGCTGTCCAAGGGCAGTGATGTCATCATGCCACGCCCGACGTTGCCGCACGTGTGTGCTATCCAAGGGCTGTGATGTCATGCCATGCCAGACATTGCCGACCGTGTGTGTTGTCCAAGGTCGGTGATGTCATGCCACGCCCGATGTTGCCAATCGTGTGTGTTGTCCAAGGGCGGTGATGTCATGCCTTGCCCGACGTTACCGACCGTGTGTGCAGTCTAAGGGCGGTGATGTCATGCCACGCCAGACGTTGACGACCGTGTGTGCTGTCCAAGATAGGTGATGTTATGCCACGCCCAACGTTGCCGATCGTGTGTGCTGTCCAAGGGCAGTGATGTCGTCATAACACGCCCGACGTTGCCGACCGTGTGTGTTGTCCAAGGGCGGTGATGTCATGCCACGCCCGACGTCGTCTGACCGTGTGTAATGCCCAAAGGCGATGATGGCATGCCACGCCCGACGTTGTTTGACCGTGTGTGCTGCCCAAAGGCGATTATGGCATGCCACGCCCGACGTCGTTCGATTGTGTGTGCTGGTGAAAGGCGATGATGGCATGCAACGACCGACGTCGTCCGACCGTCTGTGCTGCCCAAAGGCGATGATGGCATGCCACGCCTGACGTCGTTCGAGCATGTTTGCCATCGAAGAAAGATGATAGCATGCCACGCCTGACGTCGTTCGACCGTGTGTGCTACCCAAAGGCGATGATGGCATGCCACGCCTGACGTCGTTCGACCGTTTGTGCTGCCCAAAGGCGATGATGGAATGCAACGCCCGACTTCGTTCGACCGTGTGTGCTGTCCTAAGGCGGTGATGGCATGTCACTCCTGACGTCGTTCGACCGTGTTTGCCGTCCAAGGGCTATGATGGCATGCCATGCCTGACATCATTCAATCGTTTATGCTGCCCAAAGGCGATGATGGCATGCCACGCCTGACGTCGTTCGACGGTGTTTGACGTCCAAGGGCTATGATGGCATGCCACGCCCGATGTCATTCGATCATGTGTGCTGCCCAAAGGCGATGATGGCATGCCACGCCCGACGTCGTTCAACCGTGTGTGCTTCCCAAAGGCGATGATGGCATGCCACGCCCGTTGTCGTTCGACTGTGTGTGCTGGCAAAAGGCGATGATGGCATGCAACGGTCGACGTCGTCCGACCGTCTGTGCTGCCCAAAGGTGATGATAGCATGCCACGCCCGACGTCGTTTGACCATGTTTGCCTTCCAAGGGCGATGATCGCATGCCACGCCCGATGCCGTCCGACTGTGTCAGCTAGTCCAAAGGAGATGATGGCATGCCATGCCCGACGTCGTTCGACCGTGTGTGCTGCCCAAAAGCGATGATGGCATGCAACGCCCGAAGTCGTTCGACCATTTGTGCTGTCCAAAGGCGATGATGGCATGCCTTGCCCGACATCGTTCGACCGTGTGTGCTGTCCAAAGGTGGTGATGGCTTGTCACGCCTGACGTCGTTCGACCGTG
Organism: Solanum arcanum; assembly: GCA_027789145.1. Taxonomy (NCBI): domain Eukaryota; kingdom Viridiplantae; phylum Streptophyta; class Magnoliopsida; order Solanales; family Solanaceae; genus Solanum; species Solanum arcanum. Next base: position 43,203,244 of record CM050939.1, on the reverse strand, counting down.
TTTGCCGTCCAAGGGCTTTTATGGCATGCCACGCCCAACATCGTTCGACCATTTGTGTTGCCCAAAGGCGATGATGGCATGCCACGCCTGACGTCATTCGACGGTGTTTGATGTCCAAGGGCTATGATAGTAAGCCACACCCGACGTCGTTCGACCGTATGTGCTACCCAAAGGCGATGATGGCATGCCACGCCCGACGTCGTTCGAGCGTGTGTGCTGTTTAAAGGCGGCGATGTCATGCCACGCCCGAGGTTGCCAACCGTGTGTGCTGTCCAAGGGTGGTGATGTCATGCCACCCCGATGTTGCCGACCGTGTGTGCAGTCCAATGGAAGTGATGTCATACCATGCCCAACGTTGATGACCGTGTGTGTTGTCCAAGGGCGGTGATGTCATGCCACGCCCGATGTTGCCGACCGTGTGTGCAGTCCAAGGGCGGTGATGTCATGCCCCGCTCGACGTTGCCGACCGTGTGTGCTGTCTTAGGGGAGTGATGTCATCATACCACGCCCGACGTATCTGATCGTTCGTGCTGTCCAAGGGCAGGGATGTCATGCCACGCCTGACATCGTCCGACTGTGGTTGCTGCCTAATGGCGATGATGGCATGCAACGCCCGACGTCGTTCTACCGTGTGTGCTGCCTAAAGGCGATGATGGCATGTGACGCCCGACGTCGTTAGACCATGTGTGCTGTCCCAAGGCGGTGATGGCATGTCACGCGTGACGTCGTTCAACGGTGTGTGCTGCCCAAAGGTGATGATGGCATGCCAAGCCCGACGTCGTCCGACCGTGTGTGTTTTCCAAAGGCGACGATGTCATGCCACGCCCGACGTTGCCGACCGTGTGTGCTGTCCAACGGCGGTGATGTCATGCTACGCCAAACGTTGCCGACCATGTGTGCAGTTTAAGGGCGGTGATGTTATGCCACGCCCGACGTTGCCGACCGCGCGCATGAACCCCTTTTGCTTTAACTCCCTAAACTTTTGCTTTGCCTCATAGATGACGTTGTTAGGGAGAACACCTTCTTGAACTCCTCGCGGAATTTCTCCCACGTGTTCATAGTGCATGTCCCCATCTTGATGTCGAATTCTTTACGCATCCACCATAGCATGGTCATCTACGAAAGATACAACACAACAGTGTTGATCTTGTTCACATCACTTCGCACCCGAATACACTTGAAGTAGTTCTCCAAGTGCCATAGGAAATTCCTCACCTCCTGTGCGTCGCGGACTCCTTTGAACATAGGTGGCCTGGGAGCCTCGACTTTGGCGTCCCTTTCCCGGTGAAGTGATGTGCATCCACCAACCTTCCTATCTTCCTTGAGTGCTTCCGTTTGGGTTCACCCCACGCATGGGATGCGAGGGGTAAAAGGCGACCGTTTGCACGTGAACAATTCCTAGGCATTAGGTATGTACCACACGAATCCGACCAGCCTAGATTGCGCTTCATCCGCCAACGAATTGGCATGCGAGTTAGGACATCGCTGCTCGAAGCATGGATCCAACCTAACCACACATGCCAAATACCACTCACGCGCCGTACGTGAATAGCTCTACCAATGCACGCCCGACATCCACCCCGCCGCCCGATATGAGATGTCGTGCGACGACGCCGATGCCTTCTTTGCAAGGTCAATGTTGCACCCGCCGTTGCGCGCCTGCCCTAGGGAGTTAAGAATTTAATCACTGCAAATATTGTTGGAGGAAGACCAAGGTTCACACAGGGGAACCGCCCATGCCCGGTCCATCATAGCGTCTGGCCGCACATGGCCTTACGTGCCTCGTGCGTGCAACGCCTAGAGTTAGCCGTAACAGGAGCTCTATAACTAAACACTCGCCTGAAAGCACTGCCGTTTTCACACAAAACTCTATTATAAATCGATCTTAAGATGTTCCCTCAGCGGCGCACGTTCGTCCTATAGACGTTGCTGCCATGTTTTTGTAAGCGCCCAATGGCATAGCACGAACGAGCCATGCATGCCATCAAGTGCCCATGCAGCACGCCTACTAAGCCCACAGGACGCCCGTGACGTCAACCTTATAACGCCTCGGTCGCCCTGCAGACGTCGTTGGCATGTTTTTGCAAGAGCCCAACGGCGTAGCACGGACGAGCCATGCATGCCATCAAGCGTCCACGTAGCACGCCTACTAAGCCCACAGGACGCCCTTGACGTTCGCCTGCTTTCGCCTCTGTTGCCCCACAGACGTCGCTGGCATGTTTTTTTTGACGCCCAACGGCGTTGCACGGACGAGCCATGCTTCCGTCAAGCGCCCACGCATTACGCCTACTAAGCCCACAGGAAGTCCATGACGTCCGCCTGCCACCGCCTCAAACGCCCCGAAGACGTCGCGGGCATGTTTCTGTAATCGCCCAACTGCGTAGCACGAACGTGCCATGCATGCCGTCAAGATCAACACAACGCGCCTACTAATCCAACAGGACGCCCTCGACGTCCAGTTGTCTTCGCCTCAGCCGCCCCGCAAATGTTGCTAGCATGTTTTTGTAGACTCCCAACGACATAGCACGGATGAGCCATGCATGCCGTCAAGCGCCTACGCAGAATGCCAACTAAGCCCATAGGACGGCCTCGACGTGCGCCTGCCTTTTCCTCACTCGACCGATCGACGTCGCCGACGTGTTTTTATAAACGCCCAATGGCGAAGCACGGACAAGCCATGCATGCCATCAAGCACCCACGCAGCACGCCTACTAAGCCCATGGGACGCCTATGACGTCTGCCTGCCTGCGCCTTAGTGTGCCTCCAACACCTCTACCCCTCATATATATGCTTAAAAAAGTTTTACCATGTGACCGGAATAGACATGAATTTTCCAGCGAATCATAATGGACATGTACAACCCAAATATGCATGTTCTAAGGTACCAACACACATCAGCTTTCATAAATGACTTGAATATATATATAAAATTATTTTTCAACATTTTTTTAATTTTTTTTGAAAATTCCAAAAAATTAGTAATAAATAAATAAAAAATAGGGAGAATATCGAAAAAATATGAAATCAAATCTTAAAATTCACAAATAAATATGGGAACCTTAAAATAAAAAATTTAATAAATTTTTTTGTTAAAAGAAGACGTAAAAAATAAAAAAGCATAAAAATAAATTATAAAATAATGATTAAAAGTCAAAAAAATATGAAAATGATTGAAAACACTTCTAAACATGTTAAATTAATGATAAGATGTATATTTGCATAAATAAAAGATGTTTCAATATCATACAAACCGTAAAAGTAATGAAAATGATGCGAAAGAGCCACGTTAGACGGAAACTTTAGAGAATAGATAATGGAAAGTAGATGAATATGTTTGTTATGCATGGAGGTTGATTCAAAATCTTTGTATTTATGTACGACATGAACATCAGCTTGTTTTGTTTAGAACTCGAACAATGTCGCAGAAGCCACGACCGATGCGGGCAGGCCACGACCGACCGTTACGTGCAGGCACGTCCGACGACGGCCGACCGTTTGTGATGTCCAAGGGCTATGATGGCATGCCACACCCGACGACGGCCGACCGTCTGTGCTGGTCCAAGGGCGATGATGGCATGCCACGCCCGATGTCGTCCGACCGTGTGTGCTGTCCAAGGGCTATGATGGCATGCGACTCCCGACACCATCCGACCGTCTGTGCTGCCCAAGGGCGATGATGGCATGCCACGCCCGACATTGTCCGACCGTGTGTGCTGTCCAAGGGGTATGGTGGCATGCCACGCCCGACGACGGCCGACCATTTGTGTTGTCCAAAGGCGATGATGCCATGCCACACCCGACGCCGTCCGAAAGTCTGTGCTGTCTAAGGACTATGCTTGCATGCCACGCCCAACGACAGCCGACCGTCTGTGCTGTCCAAGGGCGATGATGGCATGTCACTCCCGACACCGTCCGACCGTCTGTGCTGCCCAAGGGCGATAATGGCAAGCCACGCCCGACGTCGTGCGACTGTCTATTCTGCCCAAAGGCGATGATGGCATGCCAAGCCTGACGTCGTTCGACTGTGTTTGCTGTCCAAGGGCGATTATGGGATGACACGCGCAATGTCGTCTGACTGTGTCAGCTAGTCCAAAGGCGCTGATGGCATGCCACGCCCGATGTCGTTCAATCGTGTGTGCTGCCCAAAGGTGATTATGGCATGCCACGTCCGACGTCATTCGACCGTGAGTGCTTCCCAAAGGCGATGATGGCATGCTACGCCCAATATCGTTCGACCATGTGTGCTGCCCAAAGGCGATGATGGCATGCCACGCCCGACGTCGTTCGCTCGTGTGTGCTGCCCAAAAGTGATGATGGCATGCCACGCCCGATGCTGTTTGACCGTCTGTGCTGCCCAAAGGCGATGATGGCATGCCATGCTCGATGTCGTTTGACCGTTTTTGCCGCCCAAGGGCGATTCCGACGCCGTCCTACTGTGTCAGCTAGTCCAAAGGCGATGATGGCATGCCACGCCCGACGTCATTCGAGCATGTGTGCAGCCAAAAGGCGATGATGGCATGCTACGCCCGACGTCGTTCAAGCGTGTGTGCTGCCCAAAGTCGATGATGGCATGCCACGCCCGACGTCGTTCGCCCGTGTGTGCTGTCCAAAGGCGGTGTTGGCATGTCATGCCTGACGTCATTCGACCGTGTTTGCTGTCAAAGGGCTATGATGGCATGCCACGCACGACGTCGTTCGACCGTTTGTGCTGCCCAAAGGCGATGATGGCATGCCATGCCTGACGTTGTTCGACCATGTTTACCGTCCAAGGGCTATGATATCATTCCACGCCCGACGTCTTTCAACCGTGTGTGCTGCCCAAAGAAAATGATGGCATGCCACGCCCGACGTAGTCCGACCGTGTGTGCTATCCTAAGGCGGCGATGTCATGCCACGCCCGACGTTGCCAATCGTGTGTGTAGTCCAAGGGAGGTGATGTCATGACACGCCTGACGTTGCCAATCGTGTTTGCAGTCCTAGGGCGGTGATGTCATGCCATGCCCTACGTTGCCGACAGTGTGTGCTGTCCAAGGAAGGTGATGTCATGCCACGCCCGACGTTGCCGACCATGTGTGCAGTCCAAGGGCAGTGATATCATGCCACGCCCGACGTTGCCGACCGTGTGTGCAGTCCAAAGGCGGTGAGGACATCATGCCACGCCCGATGTTGCCGACTGTGTGTGCTGTCCAAGGGCGGTGATGTAATTCCACGCTCGACGTCGTCCGACCGTATGTGCTACCCAAAGGTGACGATGGCATGTCACGCCCAACATCATCCGACCGTGTGTGCTGTCCAAAGGTGGTGATGTCATGCCACGCCCGATGTTGCCGACCATGTGTGCAGTCCAAGGGCGGTGATGGCATGCCAAGCCTGACGTCGTTCGACGGTGTTTGACGTCCAAGGGCTATGATGGCATGCCACCCCCGACATTGTTCGATCGTGTGTGCTTCCCAATAACGATGATAGCATGCCACGCATGACGTCGTTCGACCGTGTGTGCTGCCCAAAGGGGTTGATGGCATGCCACGCCCGATGTCGTTCGACTGTTTGTGCTGGCAAAAGGCGATGATGGCATGCAACGGCCGACGCTGTCCGGCCGTCTGTGTTGCCCAAAGGTTATGATGGCATGCCACGCCCGACGTCGTTCGACCATGTTTGTCGTCCAAGGGCGATGATGGCATGCCACGCCCGACGCCGTCCGATTGTGTCAGCTAGTCCAAAGGCAATGATGGCATACCACGCCTGACGTCGTTCGACCGTGTGTGTTGTCCAAAGGTGGTGATGGCATGTCACGCTTGACGTCGTTCGACCGTGTTTGCCGTCAAAGGTCTTTGATGGCATGCCACGCCCGACATCGTTCGATCGTTTATGCTGCCCAAAGGCGATGATGGCATGCCACGCCAGACGTCGTTCGACAGTGTTTGTCGTCCAAGGGCTATGATGGCATGCCACGCCCGACGTCGTTCGACCGTGTGTGCTGCCCAAACGTGATGATGGCATGCCACGCCCGAGTCGTTCGACCGTATGTGCTGTCCAAGGGTGGTGATGTCATGCCACGCCCGACTTTGCCGAGCGTGTGTGTTGTCCAAGGGCAGTGATGTTATCATGCCACGCCCGACGTTGCCGATCGTGTGTGCTGTCCAAGGGCTGTGATGTCATGCCACGCCCGATGTTGTCGACCGTGTGTGTTGTCCAAGGTCGGTGATGTCATGCCACGCCCGACGTTGCCGACAGTGTGTGCTGTCCAAGGTCGGTGATGTCATGCCACGCCCGACGTTGCCGATCCTGTGTGCTGTCCAAGGTCGGTGATGTCACGCCACGCCCGATGTTGCCGACCGTGTTTGTTGTCCAAGGGCGGTGATGTCATGCAACGCCCGACGTCGTCCGACCGTGTGTGCTGCCCAACGGCGATGATGGCATGCCACGCCCGATTATGTTCGACCGTGTGTGCTGCCCAAAGGCGATTATGGCATGCCACGCCCGACGTCGTTCGACTGTGTGTGTTGGTGAAAGGCGATGATGGCATGCAACGGCGGACGCTGTCTGACCGTCTTTGCTTCACAAAGGCGATGAGGGCAAGCCACGCCTGACGTCGTTTGAGCATGTTTGTTGTCCAAGGAAGATGATGGTAAGCCACGCCTGACGTCGTTCGACCGTGTGTGCTAAACAAAGGCGATGATGGCATGTTACGCCTGACATCGTTCGACCGTTTGTGCTACCCAAAGGCGATGATGGCATACAACGCCCGACGTCGTTCAACCGTGTGTGCTGCCAAAAGGCGATGAAGGCATGCCACGCCCGACATCGTTCGACTATGTGTGCTGGCAAAAGGCGATGATGGCATGCAACGGTCGATGCCGTCCGACCGTCTGTGCTGCCCAAAGGTGATGATGGCATGCCACGCCCGACGTCGTTCAACCATGTTTGTCGTCCAAGGGCGATGATGGCTTGCCACACCCGACGCCGTTCGACTGTGTCAGCTAGTCCAAAGGCGATGATGGCATGCCACGCCCGACGTCGTTCGACCGTGTGTGCTGCCCAAAAGCGATGATGGCACGCAACGCCTGACGTCGTTCGACCGTGTGTGCTATCCAAAAGTGGTGATGGCATGTCACGCCTGACGTCGTTCGACCGTGTTTGCCGTCCAAGGGCTATGATGGCATGTCACACCCGACGACGGCCGACAGTCTGTGCTGGTCCAACGGCGGTGATGTCATGCCACGCCCGACGTTGACGACCGTGTGTGCTGTCCAAGATAGGTGATGTCATGCCACGCCCAACATTGCCGATCGTGTGTGCTGTCCAAGTGCAGTGATGTCGTCATGACACGCCCGACGTTGCCGACCGTGTGTGTTATCCAAGGGCGGTGATGTCATGCCATGCCCGACGACGTCTGACCGTGTGTGCTGCCCAAAGGCGATTATGGCATGCCACGCCCGACGTCGTTCGACTGTGTGTGCTGGTGAAAGGCGATGATGGCATGCAACGGCCGACGCCGTCCGACCGTCTGTGCTGCCCAAAGACGATGATGGCATGCTACGCCCGACGTCGTTTGAGCATGTTTGCCATCGAAGGAAGATGATAGCATGCCACGCCTGACGTCGTTCGACCGTGTGTGCTACACAAAGGCGATGATGGCATGCCACGCCTGACGTCGTTCTACCATTTGTACTGCCCAAAGGCGATGATGGAATGCAACGCCCGACTTCGTTCGACCGTGTGTGCTGTCCAAAGGCGGTGATGGCATGTCACTCCCGACGTCGTTCGACCGTGTTTGCCGTCCAAGTGCTATGATGGCATGCCATGCCCGACATCATTCAATCGTTGATGCTGCCCAAGGGCGATGATGGCATGCCACGCCTGACGTCGTTCGACGGTGTTTGACGTCAAAGGGCCATGATGGCATGCCACGCCCGACATTGTTTGATCGTGTGTGCTGCCCAATGGCGATGATGTCATGCCACGCATGACGTTGTTCGACCGTGTGTGCTGCCCAAAGGGGATGATGGCATGCAACGCCCGATGTCGTTCGACTGTGTGTGCTGGCAAAAGGCGATGATGGCATGCAACGACCGACGCTGTCCGGCCGTCTGTGTTACCCAAAGGTGATGATGGCATGCCACGCTCGACGTCATTCGACCATGTTTGCCGTCCAAGGGCGATGATGGCATGCAACGCCCGACGCCGTTCGATTGTGTCAGCTAGTCCAAAGGCGATGATGGCATGCCACGCCAGACGTCGTTCGACCGTGTGTGTTGTCCAAAGGTGGTGATGGCATGTCACGCTTGACGTCGTTCGACTGTGTTTTCCGTCCAAGGGCTTTGATGGCATGCCACGCCCGACATCGTTCGATTGTTTATGCTGCCCAAAGGCGATGATGGCATGCCACGCCAGACGTCATTCGACGGTGTTTGTCGTCCAAGGGCTATGATGGCATGCCACGCCCGACGTCGTTCGACCGTGTGTGCTTCCCAAACGTGATGATGGCATGCCACGCCCGACGTCGTTCGACCGTATGTGCTGTCTAAGGGTGGTGATGTCATGCCACGCCCGACTTTGCCGAGCGTGTGTGTTGTCCAAAGGCAGTGATGTCATCATGCCACGCCCGACGTTGCCGATCGTGTGTGCTGTCCAAGGGCTGTGATGTCATGCCACGCCCGATGTTGCCGACCGTGTGTGTTGTCCAAGGTCGGTGATTTCATGCCACGCCCGACGTTGCTGACAGTGTGTGCTGTCTAAGGGCGGTGATGTCATCATGACACGCCCGACATTGCCGATCGTGTGTGTTGTCCAAGGACGGTGATGTCATGCAACACCCGACGTCGTCCGACCGTGTGTGCTGCCCAAAGGCGATGATGGCATGCCACGCCCGATGTCGTTCGACCGTGTGTAATGCCCAAATGCGATTATGGCATGCCACACCCAACGTCGTTCGACTGTGTGTGTTGGTGAAAGGCGATGATGGCATGCAACGGCCGACACTGTCTGACCGTCTGTGCTTCCCAAAGGCGATGAGGGCAAGCCACGCCTGACGTCGTTTGAGCATGTTTGCTGTCCAAGGAAGATGATGGCAAGCCACGCCTGACGTCGTTCGACCGTGTGTGCTAAACAGAGGCGATGATGGCATGCCACGCCTGACATCGTTCGACCGTTTGTGTGACCCAAAGGCGATGATGGCATACAACGCCCGACGTCGTTCGACCGTGTGTGCTGCGCAAAGGCGATGAAGGCATGCCACGCCCGACATCGTCCGACCATGTGTGCTGTACAAGGGATATGATGGCATGCCACGCCCGACGACGGCCGACCATTTGTGTTGTCCGGAGGCGATGATGGCATGCCACACTCGACGCCGTCCGACAGTCTGTGCTGTCCAAGGGCTATGATGGCATGCCACGCTCGACGACGGCCGACCGACTGTGCTGTTCAATGGCGATGATGGCATGCGACTCCCGACGTCGTCTGACCGTCTGTGCTGCCCAATGGCGATGATGGCATGCCACGCCCGACGTTGCCGACCGCGCGTATGAACCCCTTTTGCTTTAACTCCCTAAACTTGCGCTTTGCCTCATAGATGACGTTGTTAGGGAGAACGCCTTTTTGAAATCCTCGCGGAATTTCTCCAACGTGTTCATAGTCCATGTCCCCTTCTCGATGTCAAACTCTTTACGCCTCCACCATTGGAAGGGCATCTACGAAAGATACAACACAACAGTGTTGATCTTGTTCACATCACTTCGCACCAGATTACACTTGAAGTAATTCTCCAATTGCCATAGGAAATTCATCACCTCCTGTGCGTCGCGGACGCCTTTGAACATAGGTGTCCTTGGAGCCTCGACTCTGGCCTCCCTTTCCCGGTCAAGTGATGTGGATCCACCAACCTCCCTATCTTCCTTGAGTGCTTCCATTTGGGTTCCCCACGCATGCGATGCGAGGGGAGAATTGTGATCGTTTGCACGTGCACAATGCCTAGGCATTAGGTATGCATACAGGAATCCGACATGCGACCAGCCTAGATTGCGCTTCATCCGCCACCAAATTGGCCTGCGAGTTAGGACGTCGCTGCTCGAAGCAGGGATCCAACCTAACCACACATGCCCAATACCACTCATGCGCCGTACGTGAATAGCTCTACCAATGCACGCCCGACATCCACCCCGCCGCCCGATATGAGATGTCGTGCGACGACGCCGATGCCTTCTTTGCAAGGTCAATGTTGCACCCCGTTCGCGCGCCCTAGGGAGTTAAGAATTTAATCACGCAAATATTGTAGGAGGAAGACCAAGGTTCACAGAGGGGAACCGCCCATGCCCGGTCCATCATAGCGTCTGGCCGCACATGGCCTTACGTGCCTCGTGCGTGCAACGCCTAGAGTTAGCCGTAACAGGAGCTCTAGAACTAAACACTCGCCCGAAAGCACTGCCGTTTTCACACAAAACTCTATTATAAATCGATCTTAAGATGTTCCTTCAGCGGCGCACGTTCGTCCTATAGACGTTGCTGCCATGTTTTTGTAAGCGCCCAATGGCATAGCACGAACGAGCCATGCATGCCATCAAGCGCCCATGCAGCACGCCTACTAAGCCCACAGGACGCCCGTGACGTCAACCTTATAACGCCTCGGTCGCCCTGCAGACGTCGTTGGCATGTTTTTGCAAGAGCCCAACGGCGTAGCACGGACGAGCCATGCTTCCGTCAAGCGCCCACGCATTACGCCTACTAAGCCCACAGGAAGTCCATGACGTCCGCCTGCCACTGCCTCAAACGCCCCGAAGACGTCGCGGGCATGTTTCTGTAATCGCCCAACTGCGTAGCACGAACGTGCCATGCATGCCGTCAAGATCAACACAACGCGCCTACTAATCCAACAGGACGCCCTCGACGTCCAGTTGTCTTCGCCTCAGCCGCCCCGCAAATGTCGCTAGCATGTTTTTGTAGACGCCCAATGACGTAGCACGGATGAGCCATGCATGCCGTCAAGCGCCTACGCAGCATGCCAACTAAGCCCACAGGATGGCCTCAACGTGCGCCTGCCTTTTCCTCACTCGACCGATCGACATCGCCGACGTGTTTTTATAAACGCCCAATGGCGAAGCACGGACAAGCCATGCATGCCATCAAGCACCCACGCAGCACGCCTACTAAGCCCATGGGACGCCTATGCCGTCTGCCTGCCTGCGCCTTAGTGTGCCTCCAACACCTCTACCCCTCATATATATGCTTAAAAAAGTTTTACTATGTGACCGGAATAGACATGAATTTTCCAGCGAATCATAATGGACATGTACAACACAAATATGCATGTTCTAAGGTACCAACACACATCAGCTTTCATAAATGACTTGAATATATATATAAAATTATTTTTCAGCATTTTTTTAATTTTTTTTGAAAATTCCAAAAAATTAGTAATAAATAAATAAAAAATAGGGAGAATATCGAAAAAATATGAAATCAAATCTTAAAATTCACAAATAAATATGGGAACCTTAAAATAAAAAATTTAATAAATTTTATTTTTTAAAAGAAGACGTAAAAAATAAAAAAGCATAAAAATAAATTATAAAATAATGATTAAAAGTCAAAAAAATATGAAAATGATTGAAAACACTTCTAAACATGTTAAATTAATGATAAGATGTATATTTGCATAAATAAAAGATGTTTCAATATCATACAAACCGTAAAAGTAATGAAAATGATGCGAAAGAGCCACGTTAGACGGAAACTTTAGAGAATAGATAATGGAAAGTAGATGAATATGTTTGTTATGCATGGAGGTTGATTCAAAATCTTTGTATTTATGTACGACATGAACATCAGCTTGTTTTGTTTAGAACTCGAACAATGTCGCAGAAGCCACGACCGATCACGAGCAAGCCACGACCGACCGTTACGTGCAGGCACGTCCGACGACGGCCGACCGTTTGTGCTGTCCAAGGGATATGATGGCATGCCACTGCCGACGACGGCCGACCGTCTGTGCTGTCCAAAGGCGATGATGGCATGCCACGCCCGACGTCGTCCGACCGTGTGTGCTGTCCAAGGGCTATGATGGCATGCGACTCCCGACACCATCCGACCGTCTGTGCTGCCCAAGGGCGATGATGGCATGCCACGCCCGACATTGTCCGACCGTGTGTGCTGTCCAAGGGGTATGGTGGCATGCCACGCCCGACCACGGCCGACCATTTGTGTTGTCCAAAGGCGATGATGCCATGCCACACCCGACGCCGTCCGAAAGTCTGTGCTGTCTAAGGACTATGCTTGCATGCCACGCCCGACGACAGCCGACCGTCTGTGCTGTCCAAGGGCGATGATGGCATGTCACTCCCGACGCCGTCCGACCGTCTGTGCTGCCCAAGGGCGATAATGGCATGCCACGCCCGACGTCGTGCGACTGTCTATTCTGCCCAAAGGCGATGATGGCATGCCAAGCCTGACGTCGTTCGACTGTGTTTCTGGCCCGAGGCGATTATGGGATGACACGCGCAATGTCGTCCCGACCGCGGTCAGCTAGTCCAAAGGCGCTGATGGCATGCCACGCCCGATGTCGTTCAATCGTGTGTGCTGCCCAAAGGTGATTATGGCATGCCACGTCCGACGTCATTCGACCGTGAGTGCTTCCCAAAGGCGATGATGGCATGCTACGCCCGATATCGTTCGACCATGTGTGCTGCCCCAAGGCGATGATGGCATGCCACGCCCGACGTCGTTCGATCGTGTGTGCTGCCCAAAAGTGATGATGGCATGCCACGCCCGTTGCTGTTTGACCGTCTGTGCTGCCCAAAGGCGATGATGGCATGCCATGCTCGATGTCGTTTGACCGTTTTGCCGCCTGGCGGCGATTCCGACGCCGCCCCATCAGGTCGGCTAGTCCAAAGGCGATGATGGCATGCCACGCCCGACGTCATTCGAGCATGTGTGCAGCCCAAAGGCGATGATGGCATGCTACGCCCGACGTCGTTCAAGCGTGTGTGCTGCCCAAAGTCGATGATGGCATGCCACGCCCGACGTCGTTCGCCCGTGTGTGCTGTCCAAAGGTGGTGTTGGCATGTCACGCCTGACGTCATTCGACCGTGTTTGCTGTCAAAGGGATATGATGACATGCCACGCACGACGTCGTTCGACCGTTTGTGCTGCCCAAAGGCGATGATGGCATGCCACGCCTGACGTTGTTCGACCATGTTTACCGTCCAAGGGCTATGATGGCATTCCACGCCCGACGTCTTTCAACCGTGTGTGCTTCCCAAAGAAAATGATGGCATGCCACGCCCGACGTCGTCCGACCGTGTGTGCTATCCTAAGGGGGCGATGTCATGCCACGCCCGACGTTGCCAATCGTGTGTGTAGTCCAAGGGAGGTGATGTCATGTCACGCCTGACGTTGCCAATCGTGTTTGCAGTCCTAGGGCGGTGATGTCATGCCATGCCCTACGTTGCCGACAGTGTGTGCTGTCCAAGGAAGGTGATGTCATGCCACGCCCGACGTTGCCGACCGTGTGTGCAGTCCAAGGGCAGTGATATCATGCCACGCCCGATGTTGCCGACCGTGTGTGCAGTCCAAAGGCGGTGAGGACATCATGCCACGCCCGATGTTGCCGACTGTGTGTGCTGTCCAAGGGCGGTGATGTAATTCCACGCTCGACGTCGTCCGACCGTATGTGCTACCCAAAGGTGACGATGGCATGTCACGCCCAACATCATCCGACCGTGTGTGCTGTCCAAAGGTGGCGATGTCATGCCACGCCCGATGTTGCCGACCATGTGTGCAGTCCAAGGGCGGTGATGGCATGCAACGCCTGACGTCGTTCGACGGTGTTTGACGTCCAAGGGCTATGATGGCATGCCACCCCCGACATTGTTCGATCGTGTGTGCTTCCCAATAACGATGATAGCATGCCACGCATGACGTCGTTCGACCGTGTGTGCTGCCCAAAGGGGTTGATGGCATGCCACGCCCGATGTCGTTCGACTGTGTGTGCTGGCAAAAGGCGATGATGGCATGCAACGGCCGACGCTGTCCGGCCGTCTGTGTTGCCCAAAGGTGATGATGGCATGCCACGCCCGACGTCGTTCGACCATGTTTGTCGTCCAAGGGCGATGATGGCATGCCACGCCCGACGCCGTCCGATTGTGTCAGCTAGTCCAAAGGCGATGATGGCATACCACGCCTGACGTCGTCCGACCGTGTGTGCTGCCCAAACATGATGATGGCATGCCACGCCCGAGTCGTTCGACCGTATGTGCTGTCCAAGGGTGGTGATGTCATGCCACGCCCGACTTTGCCGAGCGTGTGTATTGTCCAAGGGCAGTGATGTTATCATGCCACGCCCGACGTTGCCGATCGTGTGTGCTGTCCAAGGGCTGTGATGTCATGCCACGCCCGATGTTGTCGACCTAGTGTGTTGTCCAAGGTCGGTGATGTCATGCCACGCCCGACGTTGCCGACAGTGTGTGCTGTCCAAGGTCGGTGATGTCATGCCACGCCCGACGTTGCCGATCGTGTGTGCTGTCCAAGGTCGGTGATGTCACGCCACGCCCGATGTTGCCGACCATGTTTGTTGTCCAAGGGCGGTGATGTCATGCAACGCCCGACGTCGTCCGACCGTGTGTGCTGCCCAACGGCGATGATGGCATGCCACGCCCGATTATGTTCGACCGTGTGTGCTGCCCAAAGGCGATTATGGCATGCCACGCCCGACGTTGTTCGACTGTGTGTGTTGGTGAAAGGCGATGATGGCATGCAACGGCGGACGCTGTCTGACCGTCTTTGCTTCCCAAAGGCGATGAGGGCAAGCCACGCCTGACGTCGTTTGAGCATGTTTGCTGTCCAAGGAAGATGATGGTAAGCCACGCCTGACGTCGTTCGACCGTGTGTGCTAAACAAAGGCGATGATGGCATGTTACGCCTGACATCGTTCGACCGTTTGTGCTACCCAAAGGCGATGATGGCATACAACGCCCGACGTCGTTCGACCGTGTGTGCTGCCAAAAGGCGATGATGGCATGCCACGCCCGACATCATTCGACTATGTGTGCTGGCAAAAGGCGATGATGGCATGCAACGGTCGATGCCGTCCGACCGTCTGTGCTGCCCAAAGGTGATGATGGCATGCCACGCCCGACGTCGTTCAACCATGTTTGTCGTCCAAGGGCGATGATGGCTTGCCACACCCGACGCTGTTCGACTGTGTCAGCTAGTCCAAAGGCGATGATGGCATGCCACGCCCGACGTCGTTCGACCGTGTGTGCTGCCCAAAAGCGATGATGGCACGCAACGCCTGACGTCGTTCGACCGTGTGTGCTGTCCAAAAGTGGTGATGGCATGTCACGCCTGACGTCGTTCGACCGTCTTTGCCGTCCAAGGGCTATGATGGCTTGCCACACCCGACGACGGCCGACAGTCTGTGCTGGTCCAACGGCGGTGATGTCATGCCACGCCCGACGTTGACGACCGTGTGTGCTGTCCAAGATAGGTGATGTCATGCCACGCCCAACGTTGCCGATCGTGTGTGCTGTCCAAGTGCAGTGATGTCGTCATGACACGCCTGACGTTGCCGACCGTGTGTGTTATCCAAGGGCGGTGATGTCATGCCATGCCCGACGACGTCTGACCGTGTGTGCTGCCCAAAGGCGATTATGGCATGCCACGCCCGACGTCTTTCGACTGTGTGTGCTGGTGAAAGGCGATGATGGCATGCAACGGCCGACGCCGTCCGACAGTCTGTGCTGCCCAAAGACGATGATGGCATGCCACGCCCGACGTCGTTTGAGCATGTTTGCCATCGAAGGAAGATGATAGCATGCCACGCCTGACGTCGTTCGACCGTGTGTACTACACAAAGGCGATGATGGCATGCCACGCCTGACGTCGTTCGACCGTTTGTACTGCCCAAAGGCGATGATGGAATGCAACGCCCGACTTCGTTCGACCGTGTGTGCTGTCCAAAGGCGGTGATGGCATGTCACTCCCGACGTCGTTCGACCGTGTTTGCCGTCCAAGTGCTTTGATGGCATGCCATGCCCGACATCATTCAATCGTTGATGCTGCCCAAGGGCGGTGATGGCATGCCACGCCTGACGTCGTTCGACGGTGTTTGACGTCCAAGGGCCATGATGGCATGCCACGCCCAACATTGTTTGATCGTGTGTGCTGCCCAATGGCGATGATGTCATGCCACGCATGACGTCGTTCGACCGTGTGTGCTGCCCAAAGGGGATGATGGCATGCCACGCCCGATGTCGTTCGACTGTGTGTGCTGGCAAAAGGCGATGATGGCATGCAACGGCCGACGCTGTCCGGCCGTCTGTGTTACCCAAAGGTGATGATGGCATGCCACGCTCGACGTCATTCGACCATGTTTGCCGTCCAAGGGCGATGATGGCATGCAACGCCCGACGCCGTCCGATTGTGTCAGCTAGTCCAAAGGCGATGATGGCATGCCACGCCAGACGTCGTTCGACCGTGTGTGTTGTCCAAAGGTGGTGATGGCATGTAACGCTTGACGTCGTTCGACTGTGTTTTCCGTCCAAGGGCTTTGATGGCATGCCACGCCCGACATCGTTCGATTGTTTATGCTGCCCAAAGGCGATGATGGCATGCCACGCCAGACGTCGTTCGACGGTGTTTGTCGTCCAAGGGCTATGATGGCATGCCTTGCCCGACGTCGTTCGACCCTGTGTGCTTCCCAAACGTGATGATGGCATGCCACGCCCGACGTCGTTCGACCGTATGTGCTGTCTAAGGGTGGTGATGTCATGCCACGCCCGACTTTGCCGAGCTTGTGTGTTGTCCAAAGGCAGTGATGTCATCATGCCACGCCCGACGTTGCCGATCGTGTGTGCTGTCCAAGGGCTGTGATGTCATGCCACGCCCGATGTTGCCGACCGTGTGTGTTGTCCAAGGTCGGTGATGTCATGCCACGCCAGAAGTTGCCGACAGTGTGTGCTGTCTAAGGGCGGTGATGTCATCATGACACGCCCGACATTGCCGATCGTGTGTGTTGTCCAAGGACGGTGATGTCATGCAACGCCCGACGTCGTCCGACCGTGTGTGCTGCCTAAAGGCGATGATGGCATGCCACGCCCGATGTCGTTCGACCGTGTGAAATGCCCAAATGCGATTATGGCATGCCACGCCCAACGTCGTTCGACTGTGTGTGTTGGTGAAAGGCGATGATGGCATGCAACGGCCGACACTGTCTGACCGTCTGTGCTTCCCAAAGGCGATGAGGGCAAGCCACGCCTGACGTCGTTTGAGCATGTTTGCTGTCCAAGGAAGATGATGGCAAGCCACGCCTGACGTCGTTCGACCGTGTGTGCTAAACAAAGGCGATGATGGCATGCCACGCCTGACATCGTTCGACCGTTTGTGTGACCCAAAGGCGATGATGGCATACAACGCCCGACGTCGTTCGACCGTGTGTGCTGCGCAAAGGCGATGAAGGCATGCCACGCCCGACATCGTCCGACCATGTGTGCTGTACAAGGGATATGATGGCATGCCACGCCCGACGACGGCCGACCATTTGTGTTGTCCAGAGGCGATGATGGCATGCCACACTCGACGCCGTCCGACAGTCTGTGCTGTCCAAGGGCTATGATGGCATGCCACGCCCGACGACGGCCGACCGACTGTGCTGTTCAATGGAGATGATGGCATGCGACTCTCGACGTCGTCTGACCGTCTGTGCTGCCCAATGGCGATGATGGCATGCCATGCCCGACGCCGTGCGACTGTCTATGCTTCCCAATGGAGATGATGGCATGCCACGCCCGACGTCGTTCGACCATGTGTGCTGCCCAAAGGCGATGATAGCATGCCACGTCCGACGTCGTTCGACCGTGAGTGCTTCCCAAAGGCGATGATGGCATGCTACGCCTGATGTCGTTTGACCGTGTGGGCTGCCCAAAGGCGATGATGGCATGGCATGCCCGACGTCGTTCGACGCTATTTGCTGCCCAAAGGCGATGATGGGATGCCACGCCCGACGTTATTTGACCGTCTGTGCTGCCCAAAGGCGATGATGGCATGCCACGCCTGACGTCGTTCGACGGTGTTTGTCGTCCAAGGGCTATGATGGCATGCCACGCCCAACGTCATTTGACTGTGTGTGCTGCCCAAACGTGATGATGTCATGCCACGCCCGACGTCGTTCGACCGTATGTGCTGACCAAGGACGGTGATGTCATGCCACGCCTTTCATTGCCGAGCGTGTGTGCTGTCCAAGGGTTGTGATGTCATGCCACGCCCGATGTTGCCGACCGTGTGTGTTGTCCAAGGTCGGTGATGTCATGCCACGCCCGACGTTGCCGACCGTGTGTGCTGTCCAAGGGCTGTGATGTCATGCCACGCCCGACGTTGCCGACCATGTGTGTTGTCCAAGGTCGGTGATGTCATGCCATGCCCGACGTTGCCGACCGTGTGGGCTGTCCAAGGGTGGTGATGTCATCATGCCACGCCTGACGTTGCCGACCGTGTGTGTTGTCCAAGGGCGGTGATGTCATGCAACGCCCGACGTCGTCCGACCGTGTGTGCTGCCCAAAGGCGATGATGTCATGCCACGCCCGATGTAGTTCGACCGTGTGTGCTGGTGAAAAGCGATTATGGCATGCCACGCCAGACGCCGTCTGACCGTCTGTGCTGCCTAAAGGCGATGAGGGCAAGCCACGCCCGATGTCGTTCGAGCATGTTTGCTGTCCAAGGAAGATGATGGCATGCCACGCCTGACGTCGTTCGACCGTGTGTGCTACCCATAGGCGATGATCGCATGCCACGCCTAACGTTGTTCGACCGTTTGTGCTGCCCAAAGGCGATGATGGAATGCAACGCCCGACGTCATTCGACTGTGTGTGCTGCCCAAAGGCGATGATGGCATGCCACACCCGACGTCGTTCGACTATGTGTGCTGGCAAAGGGCGATGATGGCATGCAACGGCCGATGCCGTCCGACAGTCTGTGCTGCCCAAAGGTTATGATGGCATGCCACGCCCGATTTCGTTCAACCATGTTTGTCGTCCAAAGGCGATGATGGCATGCCACGCCCGATGCCGTTCGACTGTGTCAGCAAGTCCAAAGGCGATTATGGCATGCCACGCCCGACGTCGTTCGACTGTGTGTGCTGCCCAAAAGCGATGATGGCACGCAACGCCCGACGTCGTTCGACCGTTTGTTCTGCCCAAAGGCATGATGACAAGCCACGCCCGACGTCATTCGACCGTGCGTGCTGCCCAAAGGTGGTGATGGCATGTCACGCCTGACGTCGTTCGACCGTGTTTGCAGTCCAAGGGCTTTGATGGCATGCCACGCCCGACATCGTTCGACCGTTTGTGTTGCCTAATGGCGATGATGGCATGCCACGCCTGACGTCGTTCGACGGTGTTTGTCGTCCAAGGGCTATGATGACAAGCCACACCCGACGTCGTTCGATCGTGTGTGCTGCCCGAAGGCGATGATGGCATGCCACACCCGACGTTGTCCGAGCGTGTGTGCTGTCCAAAGGCGGCAATGTCATGCCACGCCCGACGTTGCCGACCGTGCGTGCTGTCCAAGGGCGGTGATGTCATGCAACACCCGACGTTGCCGACCGTGTGTGCTGTCCAAGGGCGGTGATGTCATGCCACGCCTGACGTTGCCGACCGTGTGTGCAGTCAAAGGGCAGTGATGTCATACCATGCCCGACGTTGCCGACCGTAGGTGTTGTCCAAGGGCGGTGATGTCATCATACCACGCCCGATGTTGCTGACCGTTCATGCTGTCCAAGGGCGGTGATGTGATGCCACGCCCGACGTCGTTCGACCATGTGTGCTGCCCAAAGGCGATGATGGCATGTGACGCCCGACGTCGTTCGACCGTGTGTGCTGTCCCAAGGCGGTGATGGCATGTCACGCGTGACGTTGTTCAACCGTGTGTGCATCCCAAAGGTGATGATGGCATTCCAAGCCCGACGTCGTCCGACCTTGTGTGTTGTCCAAAGGCGGCGATGTCATGCCACGCCTGACGTTGCCGACCGTGTGTGCTGTCCAACGGCGGTGATGTCATGCTACGCCCGACGTTGCCGACCATGTGTGCAGTCCAAGAGGCGGTGATGTCATGCCACGCCCGACGTTGCCGACCGCGTGTATGCTCCCCTTTTGCTTTAACTCCCTAAACTTGCGCTTTGCCTCATAGATGACGTTGTTAGGGAGAACGCCTTTTTGAAATCCTCGCGGAATTTCTCCCACGTGTTCATAGTCCATGTCCCCTTCTCGATGTCAAACTCTTTACGCCTCCACCATTGGAAGGGCATCTACGAAAGATACAACACAACAGTGTTGATCTTGTTCACATCACTTCGCACCAGATTACACTTGAAGTAATTCTCCAATTGCCATAGGAAATTCATCACCTCCTGTGCGTCGCGGACGCCTTTGAACATAGGTGTCCTTGGAGCCTCGACTCTGGCCCCCCTTTCCCGGTCAAGTGATGTGGATCCACCAACCTCCCTATCTTCCTTGAGTGCTTCCATTTGGGTTCACCCCACGCATGCGATGCGAGGGGAGAATTGTGATCGTTTGCACGTGCAGAATGCCTAGGCATTAGGTATGCATACAGGAATCCGACATGCGACCAGCATAGATTGCGCTTCAACCGCCACGAATTGGCTGCGAGTTAGGGCGTCATTTGCTCGGCGGGGATCCAACCTAACCACACATGCCCAATACCACTCATGCGCCGTACGTGAATAGCTCTACCAATGCACGCCCGACATCCACCCCGCCGCCCGACATGAGATGTCGTGCGACGACGCCGATGCCTTCTTTGCAAGGCCAATGCTGCACCCGCCGTTGCGCGCCTGCCCAAGGGAGTTGAGAAAGATTGTTGGAGGAAGACCAAGGTTCACACAGGTGAACCGCCCACGCCCTGTCCATCATAGCGTCTGGCCGCACATGGCCTTACGTGCCCTGTGCGTGCAACGCCTAGAGTTAGCCGTAACAGGATCTCTAGAACTAAACACTCGCCCGAAAGCACTGCCGTTTCCACACCAAACTCTTTTATAAGCCGATCTTGAGAAGTTCCCTTGGTTACGCACGTTCGTCCCGCAGACGTTGCTGCCATGTTTTTGTAAGCGCCCAATGGCATAGCACGAACGAGCCATGCATGCCATCAAGCGCCTACGCAGCACGCCTACTAAGCCCACAAGACGCCCGTGACGTCCGCCTTGATCGCCCTGCAGACGTCATCGGCATGTTTTTGCAAGCGCCCAATTGCGTAGCACGGACGAGCCATGCATGCTATCAAGCGCCCACGCAGCACGCCTACTAAGCCCACAGGACGCCCTTGACGTCCATCTGCATTCGCCTCAGTTGCCCCGCAGACGTCCCTGGCATGTTTTTGTTGACGCCCAACGGCGTAGCACGGACGAGCCATGCTGCCGTCAAGCGCCCACGCAGCACGCCTACTAAGCCCATAGGACGCCCATGACGTCTGCCTGCCACCGCCTCAAACGCTTGCAGACGTCGCGGGCGTGTTTTTGTAAACGCCTAATGGTGTAGCACAGACGAGCCATGCATGCCGTCAAGATCAACGCAGCACGCCTTCTAAGCCCACAGGATGCCCTCGACGTCTGCATGTCTTCACCTCAGTCGCCCTGCAAATGTCGCTTGCATGTTTTGTAGATGCCCAACAACGTAGCACGGAGGAGCAATGCATGCTGTCAAGCGCCTACGCAGCATGCCTACAAAGCCCACAGAACGCCCTCGACGTCCGCCTGCCTTTGCCTCACTCGACCCATCGACGTCGCCGATGTGTTTTTATAAACACCCAACGGCGAAGCACGGACAAGCCCGATGTCGTTCGACCGTGTGTGCTGCTTAAAGGCGATGATGGCATGCCACGCCTGACGTCGTTCGACGGTGTACGCTGCCCAAAGGCGATGATGGCATGCCACGCCCGACGCTGTTTGACCGTCTGTGCTGCCCAAAGGCGATGATGGCATGCCACGCCCGACGTCGTTTGACTGTTTTTGCCGTCCAAGGGAGATTCCGACGCCGTCCTACTGTGTCCGCTAGTCAAAAGGTGATGATGGCATGCCACGCCCGACGTCGTTCGAGCATGTGTGCATCCCAAAGGTGATGATGGCATGCCACGCCCGACGTCATTCGAGCGTGTGTGCTGCCCAAAGTCGATGATGGCATGCCACGCCCGACGTCGTTCGACCGTGTGTGCTGTCCAAAAGCGGTGATAGCATGTCACGCCTGACGTCATTCGACCGTGTTTGCTGTCAAAGGGCTATGATGGCATGCCACGCACGATGTCGTTCGACCATTTGTGCTGCCTGAAGGTGATGATGGCATGCCAAGCCCGACGTCGTTCGACCGTGTGTGCTGTCCAAAGGCGGCGATGTCATGCCACGCCCGACGTTGCCGACCGTGTGTGTTGTCCAACGGCGGTGATGTCCTGCTACGCCCGACGTTGCCGACCATGTGTGCAGTCCAAGGGCGGTGATGTCATGCCACGCACGACGTTGCCGACCGCGCGTAAGCTCCCCTTTTGCTTTAACTCCCTAAACTTGCGCTTTGCCTCATAGATGACGTTGTTAGGGAGAACGCCTTCTTGAACTCCTCACGGAATTTTGCCCACGTGTTCATAGCGCATGTCCCCTTCTTGATGTCGAACTCTTTACGCCTCCACCATAGCATGGGCATCTACGAAAGATATAACACAACAATGTTGATCTTGTTCACATCACTTCGCACCCGAATACACTTGAAGTAGTTCTCCAAGTGCCATAGGAAATTCTTCACCTCCTGTGCGTCGCGGACGCCTTTGAACATAGGTGGCCTGGGACCCTCGACTTTGGCCTCCCTTTCCCGGTGAAGTGATGTGGATCCACCAACCTCCCTATCTTCCTTGAGTGCTTCCGTTTGGGTTCACCCCGCGCATGGGATGCGAGGGGCAAAAGGCGACCGTTTGCACGTGAACAATTCCTAGGCATTAGGTATGTACCACAGAAATCCGACATCCGACCAGCCTAGATTGCGCTTCATCCGCCATCGAATTGGCATGCGAGTTAGGACGTCGCTGCTCGAAGCAGGGATCCAACCTAACCACACATGCCCAATACCACTCACGCGCCGTACACGAATAGCTCTACCAATGCACGCCCGACATCCACCCCGCCGCCCGATATGAGATGTCGTGCGACGACGCCGATGCCTTCTTTGCAAGGTCAATGTTGCACCCCCCGTTGCGCGCCTGCCCTAGAGAGTTAAGAATTTAATCACTGCAAATATTGTTGGAGGAAGACCAAGGTTCACACAGGGGAACCGCCCATGCCCGGTCCATCATAGCGTCTGGCCGCACATGGCCTTACGTGCCTCGTGCGTGCAACGCCTAGAGTTAGCCGTAACAGGAGCTCTAGAACTAAACACTCGCTCGAAAGCACTGCCGTTTTCACACAAAACTCTATTATAAATCGATCTTAAGATGTTCCCTCAGCGGCGCACGTTCGTCCTATAGACGTTGCTGCCATGTTTTTGTAAGCGCCCAATGGCATAGCACGAACGAGCCATGCATGCCATCAAGCGCCCACGCAGCACGCCTACTAAGCCCACAGGACGCCCGTGATGTCCACCTTATAACACCTCGGTCGCCCTGCAGACGTCGTTGGCATGTTTTTGCAAGAGCCCAACTGCGTAGCACGGACGAGCCATGCATGCCATCAAGCGTCCACGTAGCACGCCTACTAAGCCCACAGGACGCCCTTGACGTTCGCCTGCTTTCGCCTCTGTTGCCCCACAGACGTTGCTGGCATATTTTTTTTGACGCCTAATGGCGTTGCACGGACGAGCCATGCTTCCGTCAAGCGCCCACGCATTACGCCTACTAAGCCCACAGGAAGTCTATGACGTCCGCCTGCCACCGCCTCAAACGCCCCGAAGACGTCGCGGGCATGTTTCTGTAATCGCCCAACTGCGTAGCACGAACGTGCCATGCATGCCGTCAAGATCAACACAACGCGCCTACTAAGCCAACAGGACGCCCTCGACGTCCGGTTGTCTTCGCCTCAGCCGCCCCGCAAATGTCGCTAGCATGTTTTTGTAGACGCCGAATGACGTAGCACGGATGAGCCATGCATGCCGTCAAGCGCCTACGCAGCATGCCAACTAAGCCCACAGGACGGCCTCAACGTGCGCCTGCCTTTTCCTCACTCGACCGATCGACATCGCCGACGTGTTTTTATAAACGCCCAATGGCGAAGCACGGACAAGCCATGCATGCCATCAAGCACCCACGCAGCACGCCTACTAAGCCCATGGGACGCCTATGCCGTCTGCCTGCCTGCGCCTTAGTGTACCTCCAACATCTCAACCGCTCATATATATGCTTAAAAAAGTTTTACCATGTGACCGGAATAGACATGAATTTTCCAGCGAATCATAATGGACATGTACAACCCAAATATGCATGTTCTAAGGTACCAACACACATCAGCTTTCATAAATGACTTGAATATATATATATAATTATTTTTCAACATTTTTTTATTTTTTTTTTAAAATTCCAAAAAATTAGTAATAAATAAATAAAAAATAGGGAAAATATCGAAAAAATATGAAATCAAATCTTAAAATTCACAAATAAATATGGGAACCTTAAAATAAAAAATTTAATAAATTTTATTTTTTAAAAGAAGACGTAAAAAATAAAAAAGCATAAAAATAAATTATAAAATAATGATTAAAAGTCAAAAAAATATGAAAATGATTGAAAACACTTCTAAACATGTTAAATTAATGATAAGATGTATATTTGCATAAATAAAAGATGTTTCAATATCATACAAACCGTAAAAGTAATGAAAATGATGCGAAAGAGCCACGTTAGACAAAAACTTTAGAGAATAGATAATGGAAAGTAGATGAATATGTTTGTTATGCATGGAGGTTGATTCAAAATCCTTGTATTTATGTACGACATGAACATAAGCTTGTTTTGTTTAGAACTCGAACAATGTTGCAGAAGCCACGACCGATGCGGGCAGGCCACGACCGACCGTTACGTGCAGGCACGTCCGACGACGGCCGACCGTTTGTGCTGTCCAAGGGATATGATGGCATGCCACTGCCGACGACGGCCGACCGTCTGTGCTGTCCAAAGGCGATGATGGCATGCCACGCCCGACGTCGTCCGACCGTGTGTGCTGTCCAAGGGCTATGATGGCATGCGACTCCCGACACCATCCGACCGTCTGTGCTGCCCAAGGGCGATGATGGCATGCCACGCCCGACATTGTCCGACCGTGTGTGCTGTCCAAGGGGTATGGTGGCATGCCACACCCAACGACGGCCGACCATTTGTGTTGTCCAAAGGCAATGATGCCATGCCACACCCGACGCCGTCCGAAAGTGCATCTTTGTCTAAGGACTATGCTTGCATGCCACGCCCGACGACAGCCGACCGTCTGTGCTGTCCAAGGGCGATGATGGCATGTCACTCCCGACGCCGTCCGACCATCTGTGCTGCCCAAGGGCGATGATGGCATGCCCCGCCCGATGTCATACGACTGTCTATTCTGCCCAAAGGCGATGATGGCATGCCAACGCCGCGTCGTTCGTGTTTCTTTGTCCAGGCGATTATGGGATGACACGCGCAATGCCGTCCGACCGTGTCGGCTAGTCCAAAAGCTGATGGCATGCCACGCCCGATGTCGTTCAATCGTGTGTGCTGCGCAAAGGCGATTATGGCATGCCACGTCCGACGTCATTCGACCGTGAGTGCTTCCCAAAGGCGATGATGGCATGCTACGCCAGATATCGTTCGACCATGTGTGCTGCCCAAAGGCGATGATGGCATGCCACGCCCGACGTCGTTCGATCGTGTGTGCTGCCCAAAAGTGATGATGGCATGCCACGCCCGACGCTGTTTGACCGTCTATGCTACCCAAAGGCGATGATGGCATGCCATGCCCGATGTCGTTTGACCATTTTTGCCGCCCAAGGGCGATTCCGACGCCGTCCTACTGTGTCAGCTAGTCTAAAGGCGATGATGGCATGCCACGCCCGACGTCATTCGAGCATGTGTGCAGCCCAAAGGCGATGATGGCATGCTACGCCCGACGTCGTTCAAGCGTGTGTGCTGCCCAAAGTCGATGATGGCATGCCACGCCCGACGTCGTTCGCCCGTGTGTGCTGTCCAAAGGCGGTGTTGGCATGTCACACCTGACGTCATTTGACCGTGTTTGCTATCAAAGGGCTATGATGGCAAGCCACGCACGACGTCGTTCGACCGTTTGTGCTACCCAAAGGCGATGATGGCATGCCACGCCTAACGTTGTTCGACCATGTTTACCGTCCAAGGGCTATGATGGCATTCCACGCCCGACGTCTTTCAACCGTGTGTGCTGCCCAAAGAAAATGATGGCATGCCACGCCCGACGTCGTCCGACCGTGTGTGCTATCCAAAGGCGGCGTTGTCATGCCACGCCCGACGTTGCCGATCGTGTGTGTAGTCCAAGGGAGGTGATGTCTTGACACGCCTGACGTTGCCAATCGTGTTTGCAGCGGTGATGTCATGCCATGCCCTACGTTGCCGACAGTGTGTGCTGTCCAAGGAAGGCGATGTCATGCCACGCCCGACGTTGCCGACCGTGTGTGCAGTCCAAGGACAGTGATATCATGCCACGCCCGACGTTGCCGACCGTGTGTGCAGTCCAAAGGCGGTAAGGACATCATGCCATGCCCGATGTTGCCGACAGTGTGTGCTGTCCAAGGGCGGTGATGTAATTCAACCCCCGACGTCGTCCGACCGTATGTGCTACCCAAAGGTGATGATGGCATGTCACGCCCAACATCATGTGACCGTGTGTGCTGTCCAAAGGTGGCGATGTCATGCCACGCCCGATGTTGCCGACCATGTGTGCAGTCCAAGGGCGGTGATGGCATGCCACGCCTGACGTCATTCGACGGTGTTTGACGTCCAAGGGCTATGATGGCATGCCACCCCCGACATTGTTCGATCGTGTGTGCTGCCCAATAACGATGATAGCATGCCACGCATGACGTCATTCGACCGTGTGTGCTGCCCAAAGGGGTTGATGGCATGCCACGCCCGATGTCGTTCGACTGTGTGTGCTGGCAAAAGGCGATGATGGCATGCAACGGCCAACGCTGTCCGGCCGTCTGTGTTGCCCAAAGGTGATGATGGCATGCCACGCCCGACGTCATTCGACCATGTTTGTCGTCAAAGGGCGATGATGGCATGCCACGCCCGACGCCGTCCGATTGTGTCAGCTAGTCCAAAGGCGATGATGGCATACCACGCGTGACGTCGTTCGACCGTGTGTGTTGTCCAAAGGTGGTGATGGCATGTCACACTTGACGTCGTTCGATCGTGTTTGCCATCCAAGGGCTTTGATGGCATGCCACGCCCGACATCGTTCGATCATTTATGCTGCCCAAAGGCGATGATGGCATGCCACGCCAGACGTCATTCGACAGTGTTTGTCGTCCAAGGGCTATGATGTCATGCCATGCCCGACGTCGTTCGACCGTATTTGTCGCCCAAACGTGATGATGGCATGCCACGCCCGAGTCGTTCGATCGTATGTGCTGTCCAAGGGTGGTGATGTCATGCCACGCCCGACTTTGCCAAGCGTGTGTGTTGTCCAAGGGCAGTGATGTTATCATGCCACGCCCGACGTTGCCGATCGTGTGTGCTGTCCAAGGGCTGTGATGTCATGCCACGCCCGATGTTGCCGACTGTGTGTGTTGTCCAAGGTCGGTGATGTCATGCCACGCCCGACGTTGCCGACAGTGTGTGCTGTCCAAGGTCGGTGATGTCACGCCACGCCCGATGTTGCCGACCGTGTTTGTTGTCCAAGGGCGGTGATGTCATGCAACGCCCGACGTCGTTCGACCGTGTGTGCTGCCCAAAGGCGATGATGGCATGCCACGCCCGATTATGTTCGACCGTGTGTGCTGCCCTAAGGCGATTATGGCATGCCACGCCCGACGTCGTTCGACTGTGTGTGTTGGTGAAAGGCGATGATGGCATGCAACGGCCGACCCTGTCTGACCGTCTTTGCTTCTCAAAGGCGATGAGGGCAAGCCACGCCTGACGTCGTTTGAGCATGTTTGCTGTCCAAGGATATGATGGCAAGCCACGCCTGACGTCGTTCGACCGTGTGTGCTAAACAAAGGCGATGATGGCATGCCACGCCTGACATCGTTCGACCGTTTGTGCTACCCAAAGGCGATGATGGCATACAACGCCCGACATCGTTCGACCGTGTGTGCTGCCAAAAGGCGATGATAGCATGCCACGCCCGACATCGTTCGACTATGTGTGCTGTAAAAAGGCGATGATGGCATGCAACGGCCGATGCCGTCCGACCGTCTGTGCTGCCCAAAGGTGATGATGGCATGCCACGCCCGACGTCGTTCAACCATGTTTGTCGTCCAAGGGCGATGATGGCTTGCCACACCCGACGCCGTTCGACCGTGTCAGCTAGTCCAAAGGCGATGATGGCATGCCACGCTCGACGTCGTTCGACCGTGTGTGCTGCCCAAAAGCGATGATGGCACGCAACGCCTGACGTCGTTTGACCGTGTGTGCTATCCAAAAGTGGTGATGGCATGTCACGCCTGACGTCGTTCGACCGTGTTTGCCGTCCAAGGGCTATGATGGCATGCCACACCCGACGACGGCCGACAGTCTGTGCTGGTCCAAGGGCGGTGATGTCATGCCACGCCCGACGTTGACTACCGTGTGTGCTGTCCAAGATAGGTGATGTCATGCCACGCCCAACGTTGCCGATCGTGTGTGCTGTCCAAGTGCAGTGATGTCGTCATGACACGCCCGACGTTGCCGACCGTGTGTGTTGTCCAAGGGCGATGATGTCATGCCATGCCCGACGTTGTCTAACCGTGTGTGCTGCTCAAAGCCAATGATGGCATGCCACGCCCGACGTTGTTCGACCGTGTGTGCTGCCCAAAGGCGATTATGGCATGCCACGGCCGACGTCGTTCGACTGTGTGTGCTGGTGAAAGGCGATGATGGCATGCAACGGCCGACGCCCTCCGACCGTCTGTGCTGCCCAAAGACGATGATGGCATGCCACGCTCGACGTCGTTCGAGCATGTTTGCCATCGAAGGAAGATGATAGCATGCCACGCCTGACGTCGTTCGACCGTGTGTGCTACACAAAGGCGATGATGGCATGCCACGCCTGACATCGTTCGACCGTTTGTACTGCCCAAAGGCGATGATGGAATGCAACGCCCGACTTCGTTCGACCGTGTGTGCTGTCCAAAGGCGGTGATGGCATGTCACTCCCAACGTCGTTCGACCGTGTTTGCCGTCCAAGGGCTATGATGGCATGCCATGCCCGACATCATTCAATTGTTTATGCTGCCCAAGGGCGGTGATGGCATGCCACGCCTGACGTCGTTCGACGGTGTTTGACATCCAAGGGCTATGATGGTATGCCACGCCCGACATTGTTTGATCGTGTGTGCTGCCCAATGGCGATGATGTCATGCCATGCATGACGTCGTTCGACCGTGTGTGCTGACCAAAGGGGATGATGGCATGCCACGCCCGATGTCGTTCGACTGTGTGTGCTGGCAAAAGGCGATGATGGCATGCAACGGCCGACGCCGTCCGGCCGTCTGTGTTACCCAAAGGTGATGATGGCATGCCACGCTCGAAGTCATTCGACCATGTTTGCCGTCTAAGGGCGATGATGGCATGCAACGCCCGACGCCGTCCGATTGTGTCAGCTAGTCCAAAGGCGACGATGGCATGCCACGCCAGACGTCGTTCGATCGTGTGTGTTGTCTAAAGGTGGTGATGGCATGTCACGCTTGACGTCGTTCGACTGTGATTGCCGTCCAAGGGCTTTGATGGCATGCCACGCCCGACATCGTTCGATTGTTTATGCTGCCCAAAGGCGATGATGGCATGCCACGCCAGACGTCGTTCGACGATATTTGTCGTCCAAGGGCTATTATGGCATGCCACGCCAGACGTCGTTCGACCGTGTGTGCTTCCCAAATGTTATGATGGCATGCCACGCCTGACGTCGTTCGACCGTATGTGCTGTCCAAGGGTGGTGATGTCATGCCACGCCCGACTTTGCCGAGCGTGTGTGTTGTCCAAGGGCAGTGATGTCATCATGCCACGCCCGACGTTGCCGATCGTGTGTGCTGTCCAAGGGCTGTGATGTCATGCCACGCCCGATGTTGCCGACCGTGTGTGTTGTCCAATGTCGGTGATGTCATGCCACGCCCGACGTTGCCGACAGTGTGTGTTGTCCAAGGGCGGTGATGTCATCATGACACGCCCGACGTTGCCGACCGTGTGTGTTGTCCAAGGGCGGTGATGTCATGCAACGCCCGACGTCGTCCGACCATGTGTGCTGCCCAAAGGCGATGATGGCATGCCACGCCCGATGTCGTTCGACCGTGTGTAATGCCCAAAGGCGATTATGGCATGCCACGCCCAACGTCGTTCGACTGTGTGTGTTGGTGAAAGGCGATGATGGCATGCAACGGCCGACGCTGTCTAATCGTCTGTGCTTCCCAAAGGCGATGAGGGCAAGCCACGCCTGACGTCGTTTGAGCATGTTTGCTGTCCAAGGATGATGATGGCAAGCCACGCCTGACGTCGTTCGACCGTGTGTGCTAAACAAAGGCGATGATGGCATGCCACGCCTGACATCGTTCGACCGTTTGTGTGACCCAAAGGCGATGATGGCATACAACGCCCGACGTCGTTCGACCGTGTGTGCTGCCCAAACGCGATGATGGCATGCCACGCCCGACATCGTCCGACCATGTGTGCTGTACAAGGGATATGATGGCATGCCACGCCCGACGACGGCCGACCATATGTGTTGTCCAGAGGCGATGATGGCATGCCACACCCGACGCCGTCTGACAGTCTGTGCTGTGTAAGGGCTATGATGGCATGCCACGCCCGATGACGGCCGACCGTCTGTGCTGTCCAATGGTGATGATGGCATGCGACTCCCGACACCGTCTGACCGTCTGTGCTGCCCAATGGCGATGATGGCATGCCATGCCCGACGCCGTGCGACTGTCTGTGCTGCCTAAAGGCGATGATGGCATGCCACGCCCGACGTCGTTCGACCATGTGTGCTGCCCAAAGGCGATGATGGCATGCTACGCCTGATGTCGTTTGACCGTGTGGGCTGCCCAAAGGCGATGATGGCATGGCATGCCCGACGTCGTTCGACGGTATGTGCTGCCCAAAGGTGTTGATGGCATGCCACGCCCGACGCTATTTGACCGTCTGTGCTGCCCAAAGGCGATGATGGCATGCCACGCCTGACGTCGTTCGACGGTGTTTGTCGTCCAAGGGCTATGATGGCATGCCACGCCCAACGTCGTTCGACTGTGTGTGCTGCCCAAACGTGATGATGGCATGCCACGCCCGACGTCGTTCGACCGCATGTACTGTCCAAGGACGGTGATGTCATGCCACGCCTGACGTTGCCGAGCGTGTGTGCTGTCCAAGGGTTGTGATGTCATGCCACGCCCGACGTTGCCGACCGTGTGTGTTGTCCAAGGTCGGTGATGTCATGTTACGCCCGACGTTGCCGACCGTGTGTGCTGTCCAAGGGCTGTGATGTCATGCCACGCCCGACGTTGCCGACCATGTGTGTTGTCCAAGGTCGGTGATGTCATGCCATGCCCGACGTTGCCGACCGTGTGGGCTGTCCAAGGGTGGTGATGTCATCATGCCACGCCTGACGTTGCCTACCGTGTGTGTTGTCCAAGGGCGGTGATGTCATGCAACGCCCGACGTCGTCCGACCGTGTGTGCTGCCCAAAGGCGATGATGTCATGCCACGCCCGATGTCGTTCGACCGTGTGTGCTGGTGAAAAGCGATTATGGCATGCCACGTCCGACGCCGTGTTACTGTCTGTGCTGCCTTAAGGCGATGAGGGCAAGCCACGCCCGATGTCATTCGAGCATGTTTGCTGTCCAAGGAAGATGATGGCATGCCACGCCTGACGTCGTTCGACCGTGTGTGCTACCCATAGGCGATGATGGCATGCCACGCCAGACGTTGTACGACCGTTTGTGCTGCCCAAAGGCGATGATGGAATGCAACGCCCGACGTCATTTGACTGTGTGTGCTGCCCTAAGGCGATGATGGCATGCCACACCCGACGTCGTTCGACAATGTGTGCTGGCAAAGGGCGATGATGGCATGCAACGGCCGACGCCGTCCGACAGTCTGTGCTGCCCAAAGGTGATGATGGCATGCCACGCCCGATGTCGTTCAACCATGTTTGTCGTCCAAAGGCGATGATGGCATGCCACGCCTGATGCCGTTCGACTGAGTCAGCTAGTCCAAAGGCGATTATGGCATGCCACGCCCGACGTCGTTCGACTGTGTGTGCTGCCCAAAAGCGATGATGGCACGCAACGCCCGACGTCGTTCGACCGTTTGTTCTGCCCAAAGGCATGATGACAAGCCACGCCCGACATCTTTCGACCGTGCTTGCTGCCCAAAGGTGGTGATGGCATGTCACGCCTGACGTCGTTCGACCGTGTTTGCAGTCCAAGGGCTTTGATGGCATGCCACGCCCGACATCGTTCGACCGTTTGTGTTGCCCAAAGGCGATGATGGCATGCCACGCCTGACGTCGTTCGACGGTGTTTGTCGTCCAAGGGCTATGATGACAAGCCACACCCGACATCGTTCGACCGTGTGTGCTGCCCGAAGGCGATGTTGGCATGCCACGCCCGACGTCGTCCGAATGTGTGTGTTGTCCAAAGGCGGCGATGTCATGCCACGCCCGACGTTGCCGACCGTGCGTGCTGTCCAAGGGCGGTGATGTCATGCCACACCTGACGTTGCCGACCGTGTGTGCTGTCCAAGGGCGGTGATGTCATGCCACGCCTGACGTTGCCGACCGTGTGTGCAGTCAAAGGGCAGTGATGTCATACCATGCCCAACGTTGATGACCGTGTGTGCAGTCCAAGGGCGGTGATGTCATGCCACGCCCGACGTTGTCGACCGTGTGTGCAGTCCAAGGGCGGTGATGTCATGCCACGCCCGACGTTGCCGACCGTAGGTGTTGTCCAAGGGTGGTGATGTCATCATACCACGCCCGATGTTGCTGACCGTTCATGCTGTCCAAGGGCGGTGATGTGATGCCACACCCTATGTCGTTCGACCATGTGTGATGCCCAAAGGCGATGATGGCATGTGACGCCCGACGTCGTTCGACCGTGTGTGCTGTCCCAAGGCGGTGATGGCATGTCACGCGTGACGTTGTTCAACCGTGTGTGCATCTCAAAGGTGATGATGGCATTCAAAGCCCGACGTCGTCCGACCGTGTGTGTTGTCCAAAGGCGGCGATGTCATGCCACGCCTGACGTTGCCGACCGTGTGTGCTGTCCAACGGCGGTGATGTCATGCTACGCCCGACGTTGCCGACCATGTGTGCAGTCCAAGGGTGGTGATGTCATGCCACGCCCGACGTTGCCGACCGCGTGTATGCTCCCCTTTTGCTTTAACTCCCTAAACTTGCGCTTTGCCTCATAGATGACGTTGTTAGGGAGAACGCCTTCTTGAAATCCTCGCGGAATTTCTCCCACATGTTCATAGTCCATGTCCCCTTCTCGATGTCAAACTCTTTACGCCTCCACCATTGGAAGGGCATCTACGAAAGATACAACACAACAGTGTTGATCTTGTTCACATCACTTCGCACCAGATTACACTTGAAGTAATTCTCCAATTGCCATAGGAAATTCATTACCTCCTGTGCGTCGCGGACGCCTTTGAACATAGGTGTCCTTGGAGCCTCGACTCTGGCCTCCCTTTCCCGGTCAAGTGATGTGGATCCACCAACCTCCCTATCTTCATTGAGTGCTTCCGTTTGGGTTCACCCCGCGCATGGTATGCTAGGGGCGAAAGGCGACCATTTGCACGAGCACAATCCTAGGCATTAGGTATGCATACAGGAATCCGACATGCGACCAGCCTAGATTGCGCTTCATCCGCCACCGAATTGGCCTGCGAGTTAGGACGTCGCTGCTCAAAGCAGGGATCCAACCTAACCACACATGCCCAATACCACTCATGCGCCGTACGTGAATAGCTCTACCAATGCACGCCCGACATCCACCCCGCCGCCCGACATGAGATGTCGTGCGACGACGCTGATGCCTTCTTTGCAAGGCCAATGCTGCACCCGCCGTTGCGCGCCTGCCCAAGGGAGTTGAGAAAGATTGTTGGAG
Organism: Solanum arcanum; assembly: GCA_027789145.1. Taxonomy (NCBI): domain Eukaryota; kingdom Viridiplantae; phylum Streptophyta; class Magnoliopsida; order Solanales; family Solanaceae; genus Solanum; species Solanum arcanum. The sequence continues at coordinate 43,168,976 of CM050939.1, read as the reverse complement.
GAAGACCAAGGTTCACACAGGGGAACCGCCCACACCCTGTCCATCATAGCGTCTGGCCGCACATGGCCTTACGTGCCCTGTGCGTGCAACGCCTAGAGTTAGCCGTAACAGGATCTCTAGAACTAAACACTCGCCCGAAAGCACTGCCGTTTCCATACCAAACTCTTTTATAAGCCGATCTCGAGAAGTTCCCTTGGTTACGCACATTCGTCCCACAGACGTTGCTGCCATGTTTTTGTAAGCGCCCAATTGCATAGCACGAACGAGCCATGCATGCCATCAAGCGCCTACGCAGCACGCCTACTAAGCCCACAAGACGCCCGTGACGTCCGCCTTGATCTCCCTGCAGACGTCATCGGCCTGTTTTTGCAAGCGCCCAATTGCGTAGCACGGACGAGCCATGTATGCTATCAAGCGCCCACGCAGCACGCCTACTAAGCCCACAGGACGCCCTTGACGTCCATCTGCATTCGCCTCAGTTGCCCCGCAGACGTCGCAGGCATGTTTTGTTGACGCCCAACGGCGTAGCACGGACGAGCCATGCTGCCGTCAAGCGCCCACGCAGCACGCCTACTAAGCCCATAGGACGCCCATGACGTCTGCCTGCCACCGCCTCGAACGCCCGCAGACGTCGCGGGCGTGTTTTTGTAAACGCCTAATGGTGTAGCACAGACGAGCCATGCATGCCGTCAAGATCAACGCAGCACGCCTTCTAAGCCCACAGGATGCCCTCGACGTCTGCATGTCTTCTCCTCAGCCGCCCTGCAAACGTCGCTTGCATGTTTTTGTAGATGCCCAACAACGTAGCACGGACGAGCAATGCATGTCGTCAAGCGCCTACGCAGCATGCCTACAAAGCCCACAGAACGCCCTCGACATCCGCCTGCCTTTGCCTCTCTCGACCCATCGACGTCGCCGACGTGTTTTTGTAAACACCCAACGGCGAAGCACGGACAAGCCATGCATGCCATCAAGCACCCACGCAGCCCGCCTACTAAGCCCATGGGACGCCTATGCCGTCTGCCTGCCTGCGCCTTAGTGTGCCTTCAACACCTCTACCCCCCTTATATATGGTTAAAAAAGTTTTACCATGTGACAAGAGTAGACATGAATTTTCCAGCGAATCATAATGGAAATGTACAACCCAAATATGCACGTTCTAAGGTACCAACACACATCAGCTCTCATAAATGACTTTAATATATATATAAAAATATTTTTAAACATTTTCTTTTATTTTTTTTTTGAAAAATCCAAAAAAATAGTAATAAATAAATAAATAATAAGGAAAATATCAAAAAAACATGAAATCAACTCCGAAAATTCACAAATAAATATAGGAACCTTAAAATAAAAAATTTATTAAATTTTATTTTTTAAAAGAGACGTAAAAAATAAAAAAGTGTAAAAATAAATTATAAAATGATGATTAAAAGTCAGAAAAATATGGAAATGCTCGAAAGCAATTCTAAACATGTTAATTTAATGATAAGATGTATATTTGCATAAATAAAAGATGTTTCAATATCATACGAACCGTAAAAGTAATGAAAATGATGCGAAAGAGCCACGTTAGGCGGAAACGTTAGAGAATAGATAATGGAAAGTAGATGAATATGTTTGTTATGCATGGAGGTTGTTTCAAAATCCTTGTATTTATGTACGACATGAACATCCACATGTTTAGTTTAGAACTTGAACAATGTCGCACAAGCCACGACCGATGCAGGCAGGCCACGGCCGACCGTTGCGTGCAGGCACGTCCGACGACGGCCGACCGTTTGTGATGCCCAAGGGCTATGATGGAATGCCACACCCGACAACGGCCGACCGTCTGTGCTGGTCCAACGGCGATGATGGCATGCCACGCCTGATGCCGTCCAACCGTGTGTGCTGTCTAAGGGCTATGATGGCATGCCACGCCTGACGACGACCGACTTTCTGTGCTGTCCAAGGGTGATGATGGTATGCGACTCCCGACGCCTTCCGACCGTCTGTGCTGCCGAAGGGCGATGATGGCATTCCACGCGCGACATCGTCCGACCGTGTGTGCTGTCTAAGGGATATGATGGCATGCCACGCCCGACGACGGCCAACCATTTGTGTTATCCAAAGATGATGATGGCATGCCACACCCGACGCCGTCCGATAGTCTGTGCTGCCCAAGGGCTATGATGGCATGCCACACCCGACGACGGCCGACCGTCTGTGCTGTCCAAGGGCGATGATGGCATGCGACTCCCGATGCCGTCCGACCGTCTGTGCTTCCCAAGGGCGATGATGGCATGCCACGCCTGACGCCGTGCGACTGTCTGTGCTGCCCAAAGGCGAAGATGGCATGCCAAGCCTGATGTCGTTCGACCGTGTTTGCCGTCCAAGGGCGATGATGGCATGCCACGCCCAACGCCATCCGACTATGTCAACTAGTCGAAAGGCGATGATGGCATGCCACGCCCAACGTCTAACGTCGTTCGACCGTGAGTGCTTCCCAAAGGCGATGATGGCATGCTACGCCAGATGTCGTTCGATCGTGTGTGCTGCTTAAAGGCGATGATGGCATGCCACGCCCGACGTCGTTCGACGGTGTACGCTGCCCAAAGGCGATGATGGCATGCCACGCCCGACGCTGTTTGACCGTCTGTGCTGCCCAAAGGCGATGATGGCATGCCACGCCCGACGTCGTTTGACTGTTTTTGCCTTCCAAGGGAGATTCGGCGCCCGTCCTCGTGTCCGCTAGTCCAAAGGTGATGATGGCATGCCACGCCCGACGTCGTTCGAGCATGTGTGCATCCCAAAGGTGATGATGGCATGCCACGCCCGACGTCGTTCGAGCGTGTGTGCTGCCCAAAGTCGATGATGGCATGCCACGCCCGACGTCGTTCGACCGTGTGTGCTGTCCAAAAGCGGTGATAGCATGTCACGCCTGACGTCATTCGACCGTGTTTGCTGTCAAAGGGCTATGATGGCATGCCACGCACGATGTCGTTCGACCATTTGTGCTGCCTAAAGGTGATGATGGCATGCCAAGCCCGACGTCATCCGTCCGTGTGTGCTGTCCAAAGGCGGCGATGTCATGCCACGCCCGACGTTGCCGACCGTGTGTGTTGTCCAACGGCGGTGATGTCATGCTACGCCCGACGTTGCCGACCATGTGTGCAGTCCAAGGGCGGTGATGTCATGCCACGCACGACGTTGCCGACCGCGCGTATGCTCCCCTTTTGCTTTAACTCCCTAAACTTGCGCTTTGCCTCATAGATGACGTTGTTAGGGAGAACGCCTTCTTGACCTCCTCATGGAATTTCGCCCACGTGTTCATAGTGCATGTCCCCTTCTTGATGTCGAACTCTTTACGCCTCCACCAAGCATGGGCATATACGAAAGATACAACACAACAATGTTGATCTTGTACACATCACTTCGCACCTAATTACACTTGAACTAATTCTCCAAGTGCCATAGGAAATTCTTAACCTCCTGTGCATCGCGGACGCCTTTGAACATAGGTGGCCTTGGAGCCTCGACTCTGGCCTCCCTTTCCCGGTCAAGTGATGTGGTCCACCAACCTCCCTATCTTCCTTGAGTTCTTCCGTTTGGGTTCACCCGGTGCATGGGATGCGAGGGGCGAAAGGCGACCGTTTGCACGTGCACTATGCCTAGGCATTAGGTATGCAGCACAGGAATCCGACATCCGACCATCCTAGATTGCGCTTCATCCGCCACTGAATTGTCATGCGAGTTTGGACGTCGCTGCTCGAAGCAGGGATCCAACCTAACCACACATGCCCAATACCACTCATGCAACGTACGTGAATATCTCTACCAATGCACGCTTGACATCCACCCCGCTGCCCGACATGAGATGTCGTGCGACGACGCTGATGCCTTTTTTGCAAGGCCAATGCTGCACCCGCCGTTGCGCGCCTGCCCAAGGGAGTTGAGAATTTAATCACTGCAAAGATTGTTGGAGTAAGACCAAGTTTCACACAGGGCAACCGCCCACGCCTGGTCCATCATAGCGTCTGGCTGCACATGGCCTTACGTGCCCCGTGCGTGCAACGTCTAGAGTTAGCCGTAACTTGAGCTCTAGAACTAAAAACTCGCCCAAAAGCACAGCCGTTTCCACACCAAACTCTATTATAAACCAATCTTTTGAATTTCCCTCTGCGGCGCACGTTCGTCCCGCAGACGCTGCTACCGTGTTTTTGTAAGCGCCCAATGGCATAGCACAACCGAGCCATGCATGCCATCAAGCGCCCATGCAGCACGCCTACTAAGCCCACAGGACACCCATGACATCCGCCTTATAATGACTCGGTCGCCCCACAGACGTCGTCCGCATGTTTTTGCAAGCGCCCAACAGCGTAGCACGGACGAGCCATGCATGCCATCAAGTGCCCATGCAGCACGCAAACTAAGCCCACAAGACGCCCTTGACATCCGCCTGCTTTCGCCTCAGTTGCCCCGCAGACGTCGCTGGAATGTTTTTGTTGACGCCCAACGACGTAGCACGGACGAGCCATGCTGCCGTCAAGCACCCACACAGCACACCTACTAAGCCCACAGGACGCCCATGACGTCCGCCTGCTATCGCCTCAAACGCCCCGCAGACGTCGCGGGCGTGATTTTGTTAATGCCCAACGGCGTAGCACGGACGAGCCATGCATGCCGTCAAGATCCACGCAGCACGCCTACTAAGCCCACAGGACGCCCTCGACGTCCGCCTGTCTTTGCCTCAGCCGCCCCGCAAATGTCTCTAGCATGTTTTTGTAGACGCCCAACGACATAGCACGGATGAGCCATGCATGCTGTCAAGCGCCTACGCAGCATGCCTACTAATCCCACAGGACGCCCTCGACGTCGGCCTGCCTTTGCCTCACTCGACCCATCGACGTTGCCGACGTGTTTTTATAAACACCCAACGGCGAAGCACGGACAAGCCATGCATGCCATCAAGCACCCACGCAGCACGCCTACTAAGCTCATGGGACGCCTATGTCGTCTTCCTGCTTGCGCCTTAGTGTGCCTCCAACACCTCTACCCCCCTTATATATGCTTAAAAAAGTTTTACCTTGTGACAGGAGCATACATGGATTTTCCAGCGAATCATAATGGAAATGTACAACCCAAATGTGCACGTTCTAAGGTACCAACACACATCAGCTTTCATAAATGACTTTAATATATATATATATATATATATATATATATATATGTATAAATGTTTTTCAATATTTTAAATTTTTTTTTTGAAAATTCAAAAAAATTAGTAATAAATAAATAAAAAATAGCAAAAATATCGAAAAATATGAAATCAACTCTGAAAATTCACATATAAATATATGAACCTTAAAATAAAAAATTTATTAAATTTTATTTTTTAAAAGGAGACGTAAAAAATAAAAAAGCGTAAAAATAAATTATAAAACAATGATTCAAAGTCAGAAAAATGTGGAAATGCTCGAAAACACTTCTAAACATGTTAAATTAATGATAAGATGTATATTTGCATAAATAAAAGATGTTTCAATATCATACGAACCGTAAAAGTAATGAAAATTATGCGAAAGAGCCACGTTAGGAAGACACGTTAGAGAATAGATAATGGAAAGTAGATGAATATGTTTGTTATGCATGGAGGTTGTTTCAAAATACTTGTATTTATGTACGACATAAACATCCACATGTTTAGTTTAGAACTCGAACAAGTCACAAAAGCCACGACCGATGCGGGCAGGACACGGCCGACCATTGCGTGCAGGCACGTTCGACGACGACAGACTGTCTGTGCTGGTCAAAGGGCGATTATGGCATGCCACGCCCGATGCCGTCCGACCGTGTGTGCTGTCCAAGGGCTATGATGTCTTGCCACGCCCGACGACGGCCGACCGTCTGTGCTGTCCAAGGGAGATGATGGCATGCGACTCCCGACGCCGTTCGACCGTCTGTGCTGCCTAAGGGCGATGATGGCATGCCACGCCTGACATCGTCCGACCGTGTGTGCTGTCCAAGGGATATGATGGCATGCCACGCCCGACGACGGCCGACCATTTGTGTTGTCCAAAGGCGATTATGGCATGCCACACCCGACGTCGTCCGACGATCTGTCTTTGTCAAGGCTATGATTGCATGCCACGCCCGACGGCGGTGACCGTATGTCTTGTCAAAGCGATGATGGCATGCTACTCCCGACGCCGTCGACCGTCTGTCTTTGCCCAAAGCGATGATGGCATGCCACACGCGCCCGTGCGGCTATGCATCTTTGCCAAAGCGATGATGGCATGCAATGCCTGACGTCGTTCGACCGTGTTTGCTGTCCAAGGGCGATGACGGCATGCCACGCCCAACGCCGTCTGACTGTGTTTGCTAGTCCAAAGGTGATGGTGGCATGCCACGCCCGACGTCGTTCGACCATGTGTGCTGCCCAAAGGCGATGATGGAATGCCACGTCCGACGTCGCCATCATCGCCACGTCCGACGTTGTTCGACCGTGAGTGCTTCCCAAAGGCGATGATGGCATGCTACGCTCGATGTCGTTTGACCGTGTGTGCTGCCCAAAGGCGATGATGGCATGCCACGCCCGACGTTGTTCGACGGTTTGTGCTGCCCAAAGGCGATGATGGCATGCCACGCCCGACGCTATTTGACCGTTTGTGCTGCCCAAAGGCGATGATGGCATGCCACGCCAGACGTCCTTCGACCGTTTTTGCCGTCCAAGGGCGATTCTGACGCCGTCCTACTGTGTCAGCTAGTACAAAGGTGATGATGGCATGCCACGCCCGACTTCGTTCTAGAATATGTGCAGCCCAAAGGCGATGATGGCATGCCACGCCCGACGTTGTTCGAGCATGTGTGCTGCCCAAAGTCTATGATGGCATGCCACGCCCGACGGCGTTCGACCGTGTGTACTTTCCAAAGGCGGTGATGCCATGTCACGCTTGACGTCATTCGACCGTGTTTTCTATCAAAGGGATATGATGGCATGCCATGCCCGACGTCCTCCGACCGTGTGTGCTGTCCAAAGGCGGCGATGTCATGCCACGCCCGACGTTGCCGACCGTGTGTGCTGTCCAAGGGCGGAGATGTCATGACACGCCCGACATTGCCGACCGTGTTTGCAGTCCTAGGGCGGTAATGTCATGCCACGCCCTACGTTGCCGACAGAGTATGCTGTCCAAGGGCGGTGATGTCATGTCACGCCTGATGTTGCCGACCGTGTGTGCAGTCCAAGGGCGATGATGTCATCATGCCACGCCCGACGTTGCCGACCGTGTGTGCTTTCCAAGGGCGGTGATGTCATTCCACGCCTGACATCGTCCGACCGTGTGTGCTGCCCAAAAGCAATGATGGCATGCCACGCCCGACGCCGTTCGACCGTGTGTGCTGCCGAAAGGTGATGATGGCATGCCACGCCCGAAGTCGTTCAACCATGTGTGCTATCCAAAGGTGGTGATGGCATGTCACGCCTGACGTCTTTGGACCGTGTTTGCCGTCCAAGGGCTATGATTGAATGCCACGCCCGACGTCGTTCGACCGTTTGTGCTGCCCATTGGCGATGATGGCATGCCACACATGACGTCGTTCGATCGTGTTTGCCGTCCAAGGGCTATGATGGCATGCCACGCCCGACGTCGTTCGACCGTTTGTACTGCCCATAGGCAATGATGGCATGCCACGCCTGACGTCGTTCGACCGTGTGTGCTGCCCAAAGGCGATGACGGCATGCCACACCCGACGTCGTTCGACTGTGTGTGCTGGCAAAAGGGGATGATGGTATACAACGGCCGACGCCGTCCAACCGTCTGTGCTGCCCAAAGGTGATGATGGCATGCCACGACCGACATCGTTCGACCATATTTTCCTCCAAGGGCAATGATGGCATGCCACACCCGACGCCATCCGACTGTGTCAGCTAGTCCAAAGGCGATGATGGCATGCCATGCTCGACGTCGTTTGACCATGCGTGCTGACCAAAAGCAATGATGGCATGCAACGCCTGACGTCATTCGATCATTTGTGCTCCCCCAAATGTGATGATGGCATGCCACGCCCGTCGTCGTTCGACCGTGTGTGTTGTCCAAAGGTGGTGATGGCATGTCGCACCTGACGTCGCCGACCGTGTTTGCCGTCCAAGGGCTTTGATGGCATGCCACGCTCGACATCGTTCGATCATTTGTGTTGCCCAAAGGCGATGATGCCATGCCACGCCTGACGTCGTTCGATGGTGTTTGCCGTCCAAGGGCTATGATGGCAAGCCACACCCGACGTCGTTCGACCGTGTGGGCTTCTTAAAGGCGATGATGGCATGCCACGCCCGTCGTCGTCCGAGCGTGTGTGCTGTCCAAAGGCGGCGATGTCATGCCATGCCTGACGTTGCCGACCGTGTGTGCTGTCCAAGGGCGGTGATGTTAAGCCACGCCCGATGTTGCCGACTGTGTATGCAGTCCAAGGGCATTGATGTCATACCATGCCCAACGTTGATGACCGTGTGTGCTGTCCAAGGGCGGTGATGTCATGCCACGCTCGATTTTGCCGACCTTGTGTGCAGTCCAAGGGCGGTGATTTTATGCCACGCCCGACGTCGCCGACCGTGTGTGCTGTCCAAGGGCGGTGATGTCATACTATCACGCCCGACGTTGCCGACTTTTCGTGCTGTCCAAGGGCGGTGATGTCATGCAACGCCCGACATCGTCCGACCGTGCGTGCTGCCCAAAGGCGATTATGGCATGTGATGCCCGACGTTGTTCGACCGTGTTTGCTGTCCCAAGGCGGTGATGGCATGTCACGCGTGACGTCGTTCGACCATGTTTGCCATGCAAGGGCTATTATGGCATGCCACGCCCGATGTCATTCGACCGTTTGGGCTGCCCAAAGGCGATGATTGCATGCCACACCTGACGTCGTTTGGCCGTGTTTGCCGTCCAAGGGCTATGATGGCATGCCACGCCCGACATCGTTCGACCGTGTGTGCTGCCCAAAGGTGATGATGGCATGCCACGCCCGTCGTCGTCCGAGCGTGTGTGCTATCCAAAGGCGGCGATGTCATGCCACGCCCGACGTTGCCGACCGTGTGTGCTGTCCAACGGCGGGGATGTCATGCCACGCCCGACGTTGCCGTCCGTGTTTGCAGTCCAAGGGCACTGATGTCATACCATGCCCAACCTTGATGACCGTGTGTGCTGTCCATGGGCGGTGATGTCATGCCACTTCTGACGTTGCCGACCGTGTGTGCAGTCCAAGGGCGGTGATGTCATGCCACGCCCGACGTCGCCGACTGTGTGTGCTGTCCAAGTGCGGTGATGCCATCATACCACGCCCGAAGTTGCCAACCGTTCGTGCTGTCTAAGGGCGGTGATTTCATGCCACGCCCGACATCGTCCGACCGTGTATGCTGCCCAATGGCGATGATGGAATGTGACGCCCGACGTCGTTTGACCGTGTTTGCTGTCCCAAGGTGATGATGGCATGCCACTTCTGACGTCGTTCGATGGTGTTTGACGTCCACGGGCTATGATGGCATGCCACGCCCAACATCGTTCGATCCTGTGTCCTACCGAAATGCGATGAGGGCAAGCCACGCCCGACGTCGTTCGACTATGTTTGCCGTCCAAGGGCGATGATGGCATGCCACGCCTGACACCGTCTGACTGTGTCAGCTAGTCCAAAGGCGATGATAACATGCCACGCCCAATGTCGTTCGACCTTGTGTGGAGCCCAAAAGCGATGATGGCATGCAACGCCCGACGTCGTTCGACCATTTGTGCTGCCTAAAGGTGATGATGGCATGCCACACCCGACGTCGTTCGACCGTGTGTTCTTTCCAAAGGTGGAGATGGCATGTCACGCCTGACGTCGTTCGACCGTGTTTGCCGTCCAAGGGCTTTGATGGCATGCCACGCCCGACATCGTTCGACCGTTTGTGTTGCCCAAAGGCGATGATAGCATGCCACGCCTGACGTTGTTCGACGGTGTTTGCCGTCCAAGGGCTATGATGGCAAGCCACATTCGACGTCGTTCGATCGTGTGTGCTACCCAAAGGCGATGACGGCATGCCACGCCCGACGTCGTCCGAGCGTGTGTGCTGTCCAAAGGCGGTGATGTCATGCCACGCCCGACATTGCAGACCGTGTGTGCTGTCCAAAGGCGCTGATGTCATGCCACGCCCGACGTTGCCGATCGTGTGTGCAGTCCAAGGGCGGTGATGTCATGCGACGCCCTACATTGCCGACTGTGTGTGCTGTCGAAGGGCGGTGATGTCATCATACCACGCCCGATGTTGCCGACCATTCCTGCTGTCCAAGGGCGGTGATGTCATACCATGCCCGACATCGTCCGACCGTGTGTGCTGCCCAAAGGCAATGATGGCATGCAACGCCCAACGTCGTTCGACCGTGTGTGCTGCCCAAAGGCGATGATGGCATGTGACGCCCGACGTTGTTCGACCGTGTGTGTTGTCCCAAGGCGGTGATGGCATGTCACGCGTGACGTCGTTCAACCGTGTGTGCTGCCCAAAGGTGATGATGGAATGCCAAGCCCGACGTCGTCCGACCGTGTGTGCTGTCCAAAGGCGGCGATGTCATGCCACGACCGACGTTGCCGATCGTGTGTGTTGTCCAACGGCGATGATGTCATGCTACACCCGACGTTGCCGACCGTGTGTGCTTTCCAATGGTGGTGATGTAATGCTACGCCCGACGTTGCCGACCATGTGAGCAGTCCAAGGGCGGTGATGTCATGCCACGCTCGACGTTGTCGACCACGCGTATGCTCCCCTTTTGCTTTAACTCCCTAAACTTGCGCTTTGCCTCAAAGATGACGTTGTTAGGGTGAACGCCTTCTTGAACTCCTCGCGGAATTTTTCCCACGTGTTCATAGTGCATGTCCCCTTCTAGATGTCGAACTCTTTACGCCTCCACCATAGCATGGGCATCTGCGAAAGATACAACACATGTGTTGATCTTGTTCACATCACTTCGCACCCGATTACACTTGAAGTAATTCTCCAAGTGCCATAGGAAATTCTTCACCTCCTGTGCGTCGCAGACGCCTTTGAACATAGGTGGCCTGGGAGCCTCGACTCTGGCCTCCCTTTCCCGGTCAAGTAATGTAGATCCACCAACCTCCCTATCTTCCTTGAGTGCTTCTGTTTGGGTTCACCCCGCGCATGGGATGCGAGGGGCGAAAGGCGACCGTTTGCACGTGCACAATGCCTAGGCATTAGGTATGCAGCATAGGAATCCGACATCCAACCAGCCTAGATTGCGCTTCATCCGCCACCGAATTGGCATGCGAGTTAGGACGTCGCTGCTCGAAGCAGGGATCCAACCTAACCACACATGCCCAATACAAGTCATGCGCCGTATGTGAATAGCTCTACCAATGCACGCCCGACATCCACCCCGCCGCCCGACATGAGATGTCGTGCGACGACGCCGATGCCTTCTTTGCAAGGCCAATGCTGCACCCGCCGTTGCGCGCCTGCCCAAGGGAGTTGAGAATTTAATCACTGCAAAGATTATTGGAGGTAGACCAAGGTTCATACAGGGGAACCGCCCACACACGGTCTATCATAGCATCTGGCCGCACATGGCCTTACGTGCCCTGTGCATGCAATGCCTAGAGTTAGCCGTAACAGGCGCTCTAGAACTAAACACTCGCCCGAAAGTACTGCCGTTTCCACACCAAACTCTATTATAAACCGATCTTCAGAAGTTCCCTCGGCGGTGCACATTCGTCCCGCAGACGTTGCTGCCATGTGTTTGTAAGCGCCTAATGGCATAGCACGAACGAGCAATGCATGCCATAAAGCGCCCACACAGCACGCCTACTAAGCCCACAGGACGCCAGTGACGTCCGCCTTATAACGCCTCGATCACCCCGCAGACGTCGTCGGCATGTTTTTTCAAGCGGATAACGGCGTAGCACGGATGAGTCATGCATGCCATCAAGCGCCCACGCAGCACGCCTACCAAGCCCACAGGACGCCCTTGACGTACGCCTGCTTTCGCCTCAGTTGCCCCTAAGACAACGCTGGCATGTTTTTGTTGACGCCCAACGAAGTAGCACGGACGAGCCATGCTGTCGTCAAGCGCCCATACAGCACGCCTACTAAGCCCACAGGACGCCCATGACGTCTGCATGTGTTGTTTAGAACTCGAACAATGTCACACAAGCCACGACCGATGTGGGCAGGGCACGGCCGACCATTGCGTGCAGGGGACCGAACGTTTGTGATGTCCAAGGGCTATGATGGCATGCAACACCCGACGACGGCCGACCGTCAATGCTGGTCTAAGGGCGATGATGGCATGCCACGACCGATGTCATCCGTCCGTGTGTGCTGTCCTAGGGCTATGATGGCATGCCACGCCCGATGACGGCCGACCGTCTGTGTTGTCCAAGGGCGACGATGGAATGCGACTCCCGATGCCGTCCGACCGTCTGTGCTGCCCAAGGGCGATGATGGCATGCCACGCCCGACATCGTCACACCGTGTGTGCTGTCTAACGGATATGATGGCATGCCATGCCCGACGATGGCCGACCATTTGTGTTGTCTAAGGGATATGATGGCATGCCACGCCCGACGACGGCTGACCGTCTATGTTGTCCAAGGGCGATGATGGCATGCGACTCCCGACACCGTCCGACCGTCTGTGCAGCCCAAGGGCGATAATGGCATGCCACGCCCAACGCCGTGTGACTGTCTGTGCTTCCCAAAGGCGATGATGGCATGGCATGCCTGACGTCGTTCGACTGTGTTTGCCGTCTAAGGGCGATGATGGCATGCCACGCCCAACGCCATCCGACTGTGTCAGCTAGTCCAAAGGCGATGATGGCATGCCACGCCTGACGTCGTTCGACCGTGTGTGCTGCCCAAATGAGATGATGGCATGCCTTCGTTCGACCGTGAGTGCTTCCCAAAGGCGATGATGGCATGCTACGCCCGATGTCGTTCGACCGTGTATGCTGCCCAAAGGCGATGATGTCATGCCAGGCCCGACGTTGTTCGACGGTGTGTGCTACCCAAAGGCGATGATGGCATGCCACGCCCGATGCTGTTTTACCGTCTGTGCTGCCCAAAGGCGATGATGGCATGCCACGCCTGACGTCGTTTGACCTTTTTTGCCGTCCAAGGGCGATTCCGATGCTGTCCTACTGCATCAGCTAGTCCAAAGGCGATGATGGCATGCCACGCCTGACGTCATGCAAGCGTGTGTGCTGCCCAAAGTCGATGATGGCATGCCACGCCCGACGTCGTTCGACCAAGTGTGCTGTCCAAAGGC